>CM032447.1:133658898-133819402 GCA_019049505.1 Pachyrhynchus sulphureomaculatus
ATTTATATATAGGATTTAAAGAGATTCACTTGAGAAAATAGTTACCCATTACATAAAAATAAATTAAGCTATTGCCAAGTTAGAAAACCTTCTCCACTAAGTAATGTGAAAGGCCTAATAGTGGGAGCACCGTTTAATCAGATAGATAATCTCGATAATATAAGTTTCTCGTTTTAGTTCGTAGGTACTAAAATGTTTGATTTCAATAAACATAAAGAATTTTTAGTGACAAGACATCAAGCAACTGAATAATATCCTTCTTGTGACTTCCTTTCTTTATTTTTTTCCATGTTGGTACAGTTTCATATCATATCCCTAAACCACTATCTCTCCAATAAGCCTTCTTCCATTCAATGTCGGACATAGGCCTCCCCTCCTTCCTCCATCCCTCTCAATTTTGCATCTTTCTGGTCCATCCTAATCCAGCCGTCTTTTCAGGCCATCTTTCCATCTTGTCTGGATCTTTGTCCCAACCATGGCCTCCATTCTTGTATGCTTTTATTCGATCTGGTTGTCTCACTGTATGACCTGCCCATCTTCATTTCAAACCTACTACCTGTTCTCTTACGTCTATCACTTTGGTCTTTTGTCTTATACTTTCGTTTCTGATTCTGTCTTGTAAACTTCACCAACTTCACCAAACTGGACCATCATCTTCTTAGACTGGACATTGACTGAGCCGCGTAGGTGAGAACAGATAGAATAGATTGGTCGAATACCTTCTTTCTTAATTTCAGAGGAATTTTTTTGTTGGTCAGTATTTTCCTTTGTTTGCCAAATGCTGCCCGTGCCAGTCTGGTTCTTCTCTGTACTTCTGCCGTTTGATTTGCTTTTCTACACTTTATTATTTGCCCTAGGTAGATGTATTCCTCTACGTATTTAACTGTTCTGTCCTCTATTCTCAAATCTCACAGACTGTCTTCGTTCGTCATAGCCTTTGTCTTTTTTTTTTTTTGTTGTTCTTGAATCGCTGTAGATTGTACTCGATGGGAAACACAGTCCTGGGTAAACCATTCCAAAGGTATGATGTTCTCCATATAAAAGACTGCTTGAAAAGCGTTGTAGGAGGAGTAACAAGCTGAACCTCATACGGATGTGAAGCATTAGCGCGACGTGTACTTCTAATATGCACCGCTCTGGGAGGAATTAAACGGGCCACATCTTTCGAAAACTTTCCATGAAAGTACTTGTAGAATAGGCTCAAGTCGCCAACCGTTCTTCGATGTTCCAGCGAATCAAGGCCGTCGGTCAGTTCCGGGTGTCCAATCAGACGAACAGCTCTTCTCTGGATAGAATCCAACAAATGCAGTGTATGTTTGGGAGCGGAGCTCCAAACATGGGAGCAGTATTCCATAGTTGGTCGAATTTGAGCTTTGTAAAGAATTAACAGTTGTTGTGGAGTGTAAAGCTTTCTGGTTCGAAACAATATTCCCAACTTTTGAGAAGCTCTTCTTGCTATGCCTGCAACATGTTCATGCCAGGACATATTTGCTCCCAAATTAACGCCTAACAGATTGAGTGACGATGTTAGAGGGATGGAGTGCCCCGACATAACTATGTCGGGTTCTGCAACGTTAACTTTTTTAGAAAAAACTGCTGCCTGGGTTTTTGTAGCGTTAAATTCCACTTGGTTATTGTCACCCCAAGATAGAATTTCTTCCAGGTCTTTGTTAAGTTGAATGACTTCCTGCTGTCTGCAGATATTCGTCTGAGTAGTAGATGTCCGAGCGTTCAAAGTGAATGAAGAGATAAGTGTACTGTCATCTGCAAAGCTGTACATTGGATTCTCGGTCTTTTCCAGCAGATCGTTAATATAAATGAGGAAGAGAGTAGGAGACAGTATGGAACCTTGGGGCACACCGGCGTTGATAGTGAAGGTGTTAGAAAGAAATCCGTCAACTGCCACTCGTAAAGAACGCTCTCTGAGGAAACATGAGAGCCACAAACAGAACTTTTCAGACATACCATAAGAACGTAGCTTAGCCAACAGCCCATCGTGCCAAACACGGTCAAATGCCTTGGATATGTCAAGAGCAACCGCTCGAGATTCTCCAAAGTGTTCAATTGCGTTGTTCCAAACATGTGTTACATAAGTCAGAAGATCTCCTGTTGATCTATTTTTACGAAAGCCATATTGGTGATCACTAATAATGTTGAATCCTTCAAGATATTTTAGAAGATGCTGATTGATAGCCTTTTCCATGACTTTCGATATTATTGAGAGTAGTGCGATTGGTCGGTAGTTATTTGGCAAGGTCTTCTTGCCTTTTTTAGGTATCGGCTGAACTGTGGAACATTTCCAGCAGGAAGGAAATATTCCCTTTCTGTAGGATAGGTTGAAAAGTCTACAGAAAACTGGTGTTAGTTCCCTCGCACAGTTCTTGAGAACTATGGCAGGTATTCCGTCAGCGCCTGAAGCCTTTTTGGTGTCTAGCTTCATCAAAATATGTTTTATGATACGCTGTCTGAAGATAATATCGGGCATCCTTGACTGCACTATGGGAATAGTAGGTGGTGTATTTCCTTGGAAATCGACAGTAGAATGTGAAGCAAAGAGTTCAGCCAACAAGTTCGCTTTCTCAACAGGTGTCGTTGCAATAGAATTATCTGGCCGTGTGAGTGGTGGTATGGTGGATTTGGTGAAATTTTGACTAACTGCCTTAGCGACTGACCAAAAGGACCTGGAATTGCCGGGACAAGCGAGAAGTTTGTTTCTAATCCGTTGATTGTGTACCTCCTTGGTTTCGTCGATAATTTCTTTGCATCTGTTCCTGGCACGAACAAAGATGTTACGATTTATGGTGTTAGGATCTTACCGGCCAAAATAACATCGGAAACCTCCCTGGCGCAGTCAGATGGGTCGTCGGATCGAAAACAAACGTCCAACCAAGGGAAAGTTCGAAAATATTCCATGAGATCTTCCCATTTAGCAGATTTGTAGTGCCAAATCTTGCGCGGTTTGGGCGCCTCTCTGTCACTGATTGGTAGAATACTCGATGTCGAAAGTAGTTTATGGTCGGAAGAACCTAACGGTGGATTTACGCTGTCCGTGTAAATCTCCGGATTGGTGGTTAAAAACAGATCAAGAAGACTGGCGAACTCTCCGTCTCGATCAGGGATCCGTGTTGGTTCATCAATAAGCTGAGTCAAGCCACCACTGTCGGTATGCAAGATGTTTAGAAGCAACAGCTTCTTTGCATTTTAGATCAAACCAAGGCTTGCCGTTGGAAGGGCATTTCTTCGAAAAAGGGATGTAAGCATCCATACCGGCCAAAATAACATCGGAAACCTCCCTGGCGCAGTCAGATGGGTCGTCGGATCGAAAACAAACGTCCAACCAAGGGAAAGTTCGAAAATATTCCATGAGATCTTCCCATTTAGCAGATTTGTAGTGCCAAATCTTGCGCGGTTTGGGCGCCTCTCTGTCACTGATTGGTAGAATACTCGATGTCGAAAGTAGTTTATGGTCGGAAGAACCTAACGGTGGATTTACGCTGTCCGTGTAAATCTCCGGATTGGTGGTTAAAAACAGATCAAGAAGACTGGCGAACTCTCCGTCTCGATCAGGGATCCGTGTTGGTTCATCAATAAGCTGAGTCAAGCCACAACTGATTGAAAATGATTCGGCTTCACGACCTTGTTCGTCGGTAGTATTTGAATATTTAAGCCAGTTGATGTTGTGGACATTAAAGTCGCCCAGGATGGCAATTTCGGCATTTGGATAGTTAATTTGTCTTATCTCTATTCAGCAGTAGTCCTACTCTCTCTGATTTACTCTGTAGTTCAGTAATCATTTCTGGAATGTCATCAAAATTATCTGATATTAGCACTACGCCATCAGCAAAACGCAGACGATTTAACTTTTATCCATTTACACTTTTTTTTCCTATTCGAGTTTCCTAAACCATTATTTGTTCCGAAATAAAAAATAAATCAATAAATAATGTTTAAAGTTATAGTCATTTACCACCTGACCAGCTATACTAGGTTTTTATTATATTTATATAAAATTTATAATTCGACACATCTGAATTATCATGGATAGGCTGATATAAAATAATTTTTTAATCTTTTAAGGGAGAAAAATAAGATAGATAATAAAGATAACTCCTTGCCATATAGTACCAATCGTGACGCTTCTTATTTTCTTGTCTTTCTTTCTCAAATATTATGATTTTAAGAGTCAGTTATTATTGTTTTATTTTTTAGTATTTTTGACGATAAATTATTTCTAACCTATCAAATTTATTATTGCACTCCCTTCATGCCTGCGTCTTCTTGAACAAAGCCCTTCGTAATATATTCAACACCCTTTCAGTATCAAATTTCACCTCATATCTGGACGACATCGGACAGGCCCACAATCGGGCCCGGGAAATAAGACGTCTCGCATACCAGTTGAGACTAAGCCCGTATCTGGTTCCTTCCTGGCTTGGGCCCAATCACGGGACTATTGTTTAAGACTGTCACGGACACGCATGACATATATAATGTGTCGCTAAAATTTCAGATGCGAAATGCAAGGAACCTTCACAATATTTGACAAGCTGATTTAATAAAAATCTGTATTTAAAGAGAGAACGTGGAAAATATCATTTACGTTTACCATTGCCTACCAAAATAAAAAACGCTTTATTATATTCATCAGTTTACTATTTTACCTAAATATTATTATAATTATATTATTTTTAGAGCCACTCTTTAGCCACAAAAAATAAACTTGCTGACACTTGGTTATAACTTTTTTCTAAGAGCATTTAAGAGTTCTGGCGAATCTGACAGTCGAAATTTTTAACGGCAACGTTGTCAATGTAACATAAGATACCTAACCTAAATACTAGTAGTGGTAAAATGATATTTAAATAAATCAATTTGACGTGTACTTTAAACTAAATAAATGTAAAATTGCTTAACTTAATGAAAATAGCATCCATTATTTAATGTTTGATGCTTTAGTGCAGCCATTTTCTTTTTTATTTGTTTTTATGTACAGAATGATTTTTGTGTATTAAAATTTACCACTCGCCAAAGAAAAACTGGACTATTGCTAATAATCAGTCACATTTATTACAGTCAAAACGAAATATTTTTTAACAAAGTTGTTTTGAGGTGTATAATACAAAATTACATGAATTGGACGTAGATACTATAAGTTGAGTTATATATTCTTACAGCAAGATTGTTGCAGAATTTTTTTCGTCTTATATATTAAGTATTTTTGAAGGTTTAAGTACAATATTTAAAAGCAATTGGAAATATCCTATTGTCACTTTAAATGCAATATGACTAAATATAAAATAAAAATGTTTACAAAAAGATTTGGGGACACATAGTTGAAATGAACAAAAAATTTTTGACAGCTTGAATCTACAAAAATAAAAAATTTGAAATTTTACTTTTTTACTATTCTATAAAAATTTTATTTGTCAGGGTCGGGAAAGTGCTGGATATTTAGAACATCAAAATGGTGTATTTTCGAAAACTTATTAAACTATAGTAAATTGGAAGAACTTGTAAAATAAACAATTTTGTTATTAACTGTGCCACCAGTAAACAAATAATTGATCTTTTCAAAATTTATATAGCCTCTAATGTAAATTAAATGCAGTGAATCTAGGAACAGAAATTAGTAACTAGTTTTACGACTTGACCTCTGAGTTAATATTCTCAAGATGTTAAAACCTCTTACTCTTATTTATTTTTTTAAATCCCCAGAAAAATCGCGCTGCCAGCGGTGAAGTGTTGGCAACCTGTTAACTGTCGGCTTGTATGGTTACAGCAAGTCAACCTGCAATAGAATACCAAATACGAGGTGGGTTTTTTTGTTATAATTCATTGTATCTTACCATTACTGGTCGTAAGTACCCGCATCAGTATTAGAAAATTCTGTTCTCTTGTTTGTCGATCCTAGCCCGACCAATGAACCGTGAATCTCAGAATGGGTCAACGAATAAAAGAATAGTGGGTAGACTGCTGAAATATGGGGTTCGTTTTCAGTTGTTTTACATTGACCATATATATATATATATATATATATATATATATATATATATATATATATATATATATATATATATATATATATATATATATATATATATATATATATATATATATATATATATATATATATATATATATATATATGTATATATATTTATATATATATATATATATATATATATATATATATATATATATATATATGTATATATATATATATATATATATATATATATATATATATATATATATATATATATACATATGTATATATATATATATATATATATATATATATATATATATATATATATATATATATATATATATATATATATATATATATATATATATATATATATATATATATATATGTATATGTATATATATATATATATATATATATATATATATATATATATATATGTATATATATATGTATATATATATATATATATATATATATATATATATATATATATATATATATTTATATTATAATTTACGTGTTCTTGGAATTAGATCATTGGATTTGTTATATATTTATTTATTGACGTTTCGACCTTCGGAAGGGTCTTCTTCAAAATCCCAAATAATAAAAAAGTAACATAGTCTACGAAATCAAATGTAATAACTGCGAATGAATATACGTCGGGCAAATAAGCCAATACCTAGAAAATAGAATGAAAGGCCATAAATACTACAAAAAAAAAAACAGTGCAGCTCTTACAAATCATGAAATTGATAAAATTCATACCTTTGACTTCAAAAATATCAAAATTATCAAAACCGAAATAATACAAAAAAAGAGAAATATTGGAATCTATACACATACAGATGACACCCACTGCAATACACGAAAAAACATATGTAAATAACTTAAACCGTAGTCAGTTGTACCAGTCATATAAAGTTCTTCATGTTAAGTGGTTGTTTGTAGAATGTAAAAATGTGTTTTAAAATTAATACCCCAATACAATGAACTACTTTCTAAGGCAAAGCCCTCATTAATTTATACAGTTAAGTGTTTAAAATTAAAAACTACAGAAAGCTACAAATATTTTAACCCTAAAATGCACGACAAACAGATTAATTACTTATCTATATTTAACTCTTCTAATGCCATCTTTTAGAGTGAATTTTGAAGAAGACCTTTTCCGAAGGTCGTAACGTCAATAAATAAATATATCACAAATCCAAGAATAATTTTAATGATCTAATTCCAAGAACGCGTAAATTATATATATATATATATATATATATATATATATATATATATATATATATATATATATATATATATATATATATATATATATATATATATATATATATATATATATATATATATATATATATATATATATATATATATATATATATATATATATATATATATATATATATATATATACACACAAAGAAATTGGACGCTTACCAACTCAGAGAACAAGCTGGATTTAGAAAAGGCTTTAGTACCTTCAAGTATTAAGAACCTTAATAGAAAAGTCAAACGAATATAATTTTTACATTTGGGTGGCCTTTGTGGATTACGAGAAAGCGTTTGACTCCTTTGAAATCTAGGCAACATTAAATAGTCTAAGTAACTGTAGCATTGACAGCAGATACGCGCAGATTATTTAAAATATATATAAAAATGATACACTAATAAGATAGAAATGAAAAGAGGGGTACGTCAAGAGGACACCATCTCGCCGAAATTGTTTACGTTGGAGCTAGAAGATCTTGTCAAATAACTTCCATGAACAAGTAAGGGTATAAATATAGGAAGAGAGCAACTCATTCATTTGCGATTCGCGGATGATATTGTGCTTATATTTAACAACAAAGAAGGATTGAAAGAAATGGTGGTGAACGAACTTAATATTAAGTCCAGAGAGATTGGTCTGAAGATAAACATCGAGAAAAAATGTTCATGACAAATAGCGACTGTGATAGAGAAGCAGTACTGAACATCTAAAACGCGAAAATCAGAAGAATATCATTGACTTGGTCGGCGTTTGGCAGATTGCGGAACATCTTCCTTTCCAATGTCCCAAATACACTAACGGCGAATACATTTGATCAATACGTGTTGCCAGTATTGACATACGGAACGGAATAGTGGGCCTTGAATCAAGAAATTATAAATCGCCTACAAGTAGCTCAACGAGCGACGGAAAAGAGGATGTTGGAAATATCGTTGAGGGATAGGCTGACTAATGAAGAAATTCGAGGAAGGTCCAAGATAACTGATGCAGCTGAGAGGGTAAGCAGGTTGAAGCGGAGCTGGGCAAGTAATATCGCAAGACTCTCTGATAATCGATAGACCCATAAAGTAATCAACTGGAGGCCCTGGAATGAGAAACGAAGTAGAGGAAGCCCACAAACCCGATGGTCTATCAACAGACCAGTGGGATAAAAAAAAGTCAAAAACCGAAGAAGATGGACGTACTTAGGGGCTTATATCTGACGATGGACTGCATAGCTGATGATGATGATATATAAATGTATATAGAGTTTTTAAGTTTATATATTTCAAAAGATTCAAGCAGATTTAGAACGTTAAATTTTGAAATTCTCGTCAAATGTATGTTACAATTCTTTTAAATGGCATAATTAGAGTCCCTCTGCTTTCTAGCAAGTGTAATCATAGTTAAGGAGTTGCGATTATGCAGATTCTGTTTAAAACTTTCTTTGTCTCATACACGTAAGTGGTACATTTGATTATATTGAGGTGACGGTGAGTATATTGTTCTAAATATCTCTGAACATGATTCAAGTTGTATTAGATCAGATATTAATTATATATAACTGGGAGATAAATATTAAGTTTCTATATGTTCTAAAGCATGATGTTGTGAGTGTGGTAATGATAAACTAGAGCACAATGGATACTCTAAATGTATAAATAGGTAAGATATAATCTAATTTCAGAAGAGTGTAATATGCTGTACTAAGTTCGGATCAGATATTAACCCAATTAGTTCTTGATTCAGAAAGGTCCTTAAAAATTTCACCGCTATTGCACTGCCATCAATAAAGGACTCTGGTATATTGTTAAAGGAATGAACCATACCAATTTTCTTCTGTTTAAAAATTAGTCTATTTGATAAGAAACACTGATTTGGCATACCACTAGCAATAAATAATGTAAAGGACTGACACTGAGAATAGAATTGTGTGCAATGATGTCAGTATTTACTTGTTTACGAAAATGTCCTTCTTCGCTCACAGAAAATATGTTTTAAAACGGAATATTTTTGGATTTGGACTAATAAAACGAACAATAAAATAAGGTTAGTTCAGTATCATTTTTGCTTTTATCATTCTAAGTGATTTAGACCGAGATAGAAAGATACTTTAACTTTTAATTTCGAACCAAAATGTTTATCAATTTCTATACTGTTAATTCCTCCAAATTCTAGTGTTAAATTTGTTGTCCATAGAAGTCAGATTTGTGGACTAATCAAATACGAAAGTACCTATAAATTCAAAATAGTTTAGTACACCTATTTGAGAATCTACTTCTCAAAAACCTTAAAAATAAATTTGATCAAAAACATCTTCTTCGGTGTCTGTGTATCACACCCGTTTTTCTCTGGAACCATCTGACATATAAAGTTGAAATTTGGCACAAATATAGGAATTGATAGACCAATCAGAGCCGTGTAGTTTTAAAAGTAACAATTTGATTTAAAGGGTTAGTTTTGGGGGGTAAAATTGGAAGTGAAAAAAATTTGCAATTTTATCGAGTGGGATGTCAAATGAAAGCCTGTGAAAGTATGAGTTCAAAAATATATATAATGTATTACTCTCGCAAACTTTTCTCTATCCCCCACCCTATCTCTAAAAATACTGATCCAGAAATTTCGAAAACATTTCTGGAATATTCTCCATAAAGTGTAGATTGAGCGAAAATTATCACGAATGCATTACGTTTAATAAATTATCTGGTATAAAAAAAGTATTTGACTTGACATTATGGTAAAGATTTTTTCCGTGAAAAGTTGTGAATTTAACCGGGCCTAAGAGCTACGAAATATCAGTACGTATTCGGTGCAATCAGTAATATAATCATATACTTTTCAGTACAATACTGCCTTAAGAACTTGGCCAATCATGGATAAAATAAATTTCCATGATGACTTGTGATCAACGGACAGGTACTAAGACAAAATAATTTTATTTTATTTGTTTATAATTAAACAAATATTTAGGTAGTATTTTTGTTTCAGTTTTACTACAAAAATGTCTCTCTATTTATATATTCTTGGTAATCCTTATATTGAATATATTTTTTTATGGGTCTAGCACACGTGCTGCAGGGAAGTCCCTAAAGCGCTCCAGGAGCGGCATGTGTGCGGAAAAAGCGATTTACGTTGTTCTTGAATCGCTGTAAATTGTACTCGGTCGGAAACACAGCGTTGGGCAAATTATTCCAAAGGGATGACGTTCTCCATATAAAAGACTGCTTGAAAAGCGTTGTACGCGGAGTAACAAGCTGAACCTCATACGGATGTGAAGCACCAGCGCGACGTGTATTCTTAACATGCACCGCTCAGGGAGGAATTAAGTGGGCTATATCCTTCGAACACTTTCCATGAAAATACTTGTAGAACAGACTCAAGTCGCCAACCGTTCTTCGATGTTTCAGCGAATCAAGGCCGCCGGTCAATACCGGGTCTCCAATCAGACGGACAGCTCTTCTCTGAACAGAATCCAACAAATGCAGTGTATGTTTGGGAGCGAAACCCCAAACGTGGAAGCAGTATTCCATAGTTGGTCGAATTTGAGCTTTATAAAGAATTAACAGTTGTTGTGGGGTGTAAAGCTTTCTGATTCGAAATAATATTCCCAACTTTTGAGAGGCTCTCCTTGCTATGCCTGCAACATGTTCATACCAGGACACAAATTGAACGACGATGCTAGGGGAATGGAGTACCCCGACATAACTATGTCGGGTTCAGCAACGTTAACTTTTTTAGAAAAAACTGCCGCCTGGGTTTTTGTAGCGTTAAATTCCACTTGGTTACTGTCACCCCAAGATAGAATTTCTTCCAGGTCTTTGTTAAGTTGAACGACCTCCTGCTGTCTGCGGATATTCGCTTGAGCAGCCGATGTCCGAGCGTTCAAGGTGAATGAAGAGACAAGCGTACTGTCATCTGCAAAGCTGTAGATTGGATTCCCGGTCTTTTCCAGAAGATCGTTAATGTAAATGAGAAAGAAAGTAGGAGACAGTATGGAGCCCTGGGGCACTCCGGCGTTGATAGTGAAGGTGTTAGAAAGAAATCCATCGACCGCCACTCGTAAAGAACGCTCTCTGAGGAAACATGAGAGCCATAAACAGAACCTTTTAGACCATAAGAGCGCAACTTAGACAACAGTCCATAGTGCCAAACATGGTCGAATGCCTTGGATATGTCAAGAGCAACCGCTCGAGATTCTCCAAAGTGTTCAATTGCGTTGTTCCAAACATGTGTTACATAAGTCAGAAGATCTCCTGTTGATCTATGTTTACGAAAACCATATTGGTGATCGCTAATAATATTGAATTGTTCAAGATATTTTAGAAGATGCTCATTGATAACCTTTTGTGTGACTGAATTTTGTAGAATACTTCAGAAATCACGGTATTGAGCACTAATTGTGCAGGTCGGACTTGCACTTGGACGGTTTATTATTTAATTATTCACCTTAATTTCTTGTGATAATATACGAGAAATGATAGATAAGACATAACATAATAAAAAAATCTAATTTTGAGAAATTGGAGTAAAGTGTTTAAAAATCCTCTTTACTAGTATTTGATAAATTAGACAATTTTATGGTTTCATTTGCAGCAGTCTGTGGCAGTTTACTAAGGTCGGATTAAACAAATCCACAGCCCGTTTCTGGCCAATATGGTGAATTAAATAATTTGATTTGAGCCCGAGAGTCTTTTGTGCGCTTGGGAACGGACAGCTGCTACCGGAAACACTTGAGGACAAGATGCAATCTTCTCACTGATTAAGCTTTTTTGATAAGATTTGTGTTCTTATGGGAAGATGTTACACGTATTGACCTACGTACTTTAAAATTAAAAGTTACAATGACATCTATCTATTCATATATATATATATATATATATATATATATATATATATATATATATATATATATATATATATATATATATATATATATATATATATAGGGGGCTTGTAACAATTATTAGAAAAAATAATTTAACTTAATATCTACTTGCTGTTTTATCATTAAAAGAGCGTCTGTCGATAGCCTAACTATTCCTTTAATATACCGAAAAGGAATCAGATCAAAATTATTAATATATACTTCACACCAGATATTTTCTTAGAAAAAGATCGTTGATACAACTTGCCCCGTCTTTGGGGCTAGATATAACAGCCATAGGGTAGGTAATAACAGTAAAAATAAAGTAAATTTTGATACATATTTGAGCTTTAATTTTGTTATTTTCCAAACCAACATAACACTTTTACATTCTATATAATATTTTTCATCAGTGGAACTTAAACATACTTCTATAAAAACAATCAACATTAAAGATTTAAGTGTTTAACTAATTTCTTGGTTAGATAAACTATATTTATAATCAACATGGTACTTTGTATCATATTTATTTACTTAACACACTATAAGTATCTAAAAAAATAATCAGCCTTCAAAAAATAGACACTAGGTAATGACTAAATTCAGTCTTTATCAAAGTAAAAATTAATACAGATAAATGATATAGTATCTTCTGTCACACATTTCACATGTGCCCACATTTTACATGGTATACATTCTACCCATTCCTCTTTATCAGAATTGCTATAGGCTTCACAGCATAATAGACAATGCCACTCCTCAGTTTCAGTTTCTGACTGAATTCTTTTTTCAACTTTTTCTTTATCATCTGTCTTTTTTTGTTTATTTGCCTTTGCTTTTTCCTTCTCTTTTTCCCTTTCCTTCCCTTTTGATCCATCTTTACCATCTTTTTTCTGTCTCTTTGTCATTTTTTCTTCATATTCTTTTCTTAAAGCTTCCTTTTCGGGTGTATCAGGTAAAACAGTAAATTTTCTTTTGCTTCTGCTATGCGTTGTTTGTTTCCGCGATGGAGCCTCTTCTAAAAGAAGAGGTCTAACCTTCGAAGGTGGAAAACGTTTTTGCAAACCTGAACAACTTGGAGTTTGTTCTTTTGTAGTTTCAATGTCACGTATAATTTCAGAAATGCTTCTATCAAGTTCGGGAGCAGATTGTAATAATTCTGGATTTTCAAGGTCCAACGTTAAATTTTTCGGTCTTTTTAATAGGATCAGTGACATAGCATGGTGTAAAGTCATTGTCTTGAAAGATATCGGCACTGAAAGGCCATATGCCGGATAACACGTTACAATGTGTCCCAAGATATTGTACCATCATTTTCTATATGTAATAAAAATGTCATAAAATTATGTCGCTCAAAGTGAAACTTTTTAAAGAATATGAAAACCGAGTACATTTTGGAACTATACGCAAAACTAAGTTTCAAATTAATTAATTATAGACACGAAAAGCCAAATTTTCCGAAATCAATATTTTATGTTACCTAGCCAAAATGAAGCACGTGTACACATCTACTCACTGCGCCGCCCGGCGCAACACTGACTGTATATGTATATATACGAGGCTGGTTTGAAAAGTGCGTGCAAAAATAAAAACTACTTATGTGTTTGGGGTAAACCTTTTTTATTTTTCGACATAGTCTCCTTTTAGGCTTATACACTTCGTCCAACGATGTTCTAGTTTGTTGATCCCTTCCGAATAATAGGATTTGTCCAAGTCTGCAAAATATCCATTAGTGTCTGCAATCACCTCCTCGTTTGAATAAAATCTTTGTCCCGCCAGGCATTTCTTCAAATTGGGGAACAAATAGTAGTCCGAGGGAGCCAAGTCTGGAGAATAGGGGGGATGTGAAACGAGTTGGAATCCTATTTCCATTAATTTTGCGACCACAACTGCTGAGGTGTGTGCTGGTGCGTTCTCGTGATGGAAAAGGACTTTCTTGTGGGCCAATCGCGGGCGTTTTTCTTGCAGCTCGGTTTTCAAATGGTCCAATAACGATGAATAATATTCACCTGTAATAGTTTTACCCTTTTCCAGATAGTCGATGAGGATTATCCCTTGCGAATCCCAAAAGACAGTCGCCATAACCTTTCCGGCCGAAGGAACGGTCTTCGCCTTTTTTGGTGCAGATTCCCCCTTGGTAACCCATTGTTTAGATTGTTGTTTGGTCTCAGGAGTATAGTAATGTATCCATGTTTCATCCACAGTGACGAAACGACGCTTAAAGTCCTCCGGATTCTTCTGGAACAGCTGCAAACCATCCTTGCAACACTTCACACGATTCCGTTTTTGGTCAAGCGCGGCACCCATCTTGCGGATAGCTTTCTCATGTCCAAATGTTTATGCAAAATATTATGTACCCGTTCAGTCGAGATGCCCACAGCACTAGCAATCTCACGCACTTTAACTCTTCTGTCATCCATCACCATATCATGGATTTGATCAATGATTTCTGGAATCGTAACCTCCACAGGCCGTCCAGAACGTTCAGCGACACTTGTGCCCATATGGCCAGTCCGAAAATTTTGAAACCACTTATAAACTGTTCTAATCGAAGGTGCAGAGTCACCATAATGTTTATCAAGCTTCTCTTTAGTCTCCTGAGGCGTTTTGCCTTTCATAAAGTAATGTTTAAACACCACACGAAATTCTTTTTCGTCCATTTCTTGAAAATCACTCGACTTCCTTGATTCATTCAAGAGATGCTACTAACTAAACATGACCTCGATACGCGCCGGTGGTGCCATCTCTCGGACTTTGCACGGACTTTTCAAGCCAGCCTCGTATATATATATATATATATATATATATATATATATATATATATACATATATATATATATATATATATATATATATATATATATATATATATATATATATATATATATATATATATATATATATATATATATATATATATATATATATATATATATATATGTATATATATATATATATATATATATATATATATATATATATATATATGTATATATATATATATATATATATATATATATATATATATATATATATATATATATATATATATGTATATTTGCAAATAGAAAATTTAAATTAAATGAGATATTTAAAATCCGAAGAAATTAGTTATCTTTTAAGTTTGTAGACCATCATAACAATACCTCTGAACTAATGTAATAACAAATAAATAAATAATAATTTAATATAATAAAAAAATAATATTGATGACATTCTTTTTTTTCTAACGAAACCAATATGGCTGAAACTTGGTGTGCGTTCATTCAAGAGATGCTACTAACTAAACATGACCTCGATACGCGCCGGTGGTGCCATCTCTCGGACTTTGCATGGACTTTTCAAGCCAGCCTCGTATATATATATATATATATATATATATATATATATATATATATATATATATATATATATATATATATATATATATATATATATATATATATATATATATATATATATATATATATATATATATATATATATATATATATATATATATATAGATATATATATATATATATATATATATATATATATATATATATATATATATATATATATATATATATGTATATATATATATATATATATATATATATATATATATATATATATATATATATATATATATATATATATATATATATATATATATATATATATATATATATATATATATATATATATATATATATATATATATATATATATATATATATATATATATATATATATATATATATATATATATATATATATATATATATATATATATAGATATATATATATATATATATATATATATATATATATATATATATATATATATATATGTATATTTGCAAATAGAAAATTTAAATTAAATGAGATATTTAAAATCCGAAGAAATTAGTTATCTTTTAAGTTTGTAGACCATCATAACAATACCTCTGAACTAATGTAATAAGAAATAAATAAATAATAATTTAATATCATAAAAAAATAATATTGATGACATTCTTTTTTTTCTAACGAAACCAAATGAAACTCACATATATCATCATAGGCTATGAGTTATGACAAAAACTCAAGCACTTATTAAGTAAAACGTTATTAAATGACGCGTGTTTCAAATATGGCATCCAAGTTGTTGAATTTAAATCGACATATACTACACTAACTGTAGAAGGTTTTTTTGTTGCGTAGGAGAAATTTAAATAAATATCACACATACAGTATAATTTAATAGTCCAGTATTGAAAGAGAGCAAGATCTAGCAATATAACTTAACAACATGCTCACCTAAGACGTTAGGATATCCATTTCTCCAATTACTGTACTACTGTATGTACAATACTTAATTTTTTACTCCTTTGCAGCCATAAAACACTTTGCGTTGCATTTTTTTTCCTCATTTCCCTAAAATTTTTTCGAAGAACACATTTTTATAATAATGTCAAATGAATAGAATTTGCAAAATTGCCTCAAATTCAGATACCCTTTCATTTTTTACTATCCTTCGTCGGCTCAGATTAATAAGTTTTATGACATATTACTAATTCGTTTAGATCAATAATATGTCAAAAATATAAAGGTCTAACCAATCACGTATATACATACTTATATGTGTCTAGTTGAAATTTCATTTTTGAACTAAATAGTTTCTTTTAGTAGTACCATGTATCTCAAGGTTTGCAGCAAAGCATCAAAAATATTATATGTTGTAAGAGTAAGTTGCTTTACCCAATTACCAAAAATATGTTGGTTAGTACAGGGCCGCTACTGAATGTAATATGCTTAAAATAGATTATCTGTTTTAGCAATCACTATTCTTTTGAATAAAAATGTGAAAAAAACAGGTAAAATTCATATCAAGAAGCGTATTAAACCACATTATAATTTAATTTATTCAGCTGCTTGTTTAACATCACACATTAAAAAATCATGATTTTTGCTAATACACATGCGCGCATATTATAATATATGAAATTCTGTCAGCTAAGGTAGCAGTGCGCTTGTATTTATTTTAAGTATTGCCAGATAAGTGCCACCAATGGCAATGCGAGAATTCGATAACTTACAGATGAGATGTTTTGTAAAACCTTCCACTATGTTTAATTTAAATAAAAAAATTAGGCCATAGAAGTCGCTTACCTTAGATCCATGATTTATTTTCGAAAATAGAATTTTTGTATGTATAAGTGTAAAAGAAAGCAAAACTTTCCATTTAGAGAATTTTCGAAATATAAAAAAATGGCACCCAATGTTTTGAATAATCACGGATTAGGGTTATTTCACTTAAATTAAAATTAAATTAATTAAAAAATGAAATAATGTTAGACTTGTTAGAACTAATTTGAGTTAACTCCCAACAAATTAGTGGTTTGATGAAAGACTCATTTAACATTGTATGAACGCAATTGTAATTTGATTTAAATTTACTGGAATTAACCTTTCTTTTAGTGACTAGTTTGGTTGGGTGAAACTTGGCTAGTCATAAACACAGGTTAATTCAGGGTAACTAAGATAAACATAAATGAGAGGTCAACTACACTAATATATTATGACCTGTACTAACACGAATTAACTTTTATCCGTGACTAGCCCAAAATACTTAAGAATAAACTTAAAAATTGATTTCATTCAAAAACTTTAATTTGGAGAATTTTGTGCCCGATTATTTTTCAATATTCAATTCAATTCATTTCGTCTTATTAAACGATTTTTTTAATACCATTTTCTGTTATAAAATTTCAATATATACCACTATATATAGGCGGCAACCCGACCCTTTTCGCTCCTTATATGTGTTACTATAAATATTTATGCATAAAATTTGTTTAATATTCAACAAAAAATCGGGAAAGGATTACTATTAAAATCTTTTAAAATTTATCGACTCTTTTCACCCCTGGAGCCTGAAGCAATATCATTCAACAACTGTAAGAGTTATCTCCTTGTTAGATGTTATCTATGTATCAAAGTTGTAATTAATATCTCATTTTGTTCGAGAGTTATCGTGCCAACAGACCGACAGACAGACCAACAGATAGGCAGACAGAAATGAGTGACTATGTTTTTCGTGATCTAAAAACCCTAAAGCGTTAAAAATAGAAAAAATTTTGAAGTGTGATTTTTTCGCTAATACAATACTTTTCTTTAGCAAGGAAAGCTATAACAAAATTTTCAGATTTCTCAAGTCCAAGAACTCTGAAAAGGACATGGAACACCATATAGACACTTCCCACCCTTAAAGTAATATCGTTCAAAAACTATAGGTTTTGGCTGTACGCCCTGAACGTAACATAAATATATTTGTACAAATTAACCAAAACAATTGAAATAATCGATAATAACAATAATAGTACAATACAATTTGAATATATTGCATAAAAGACTTGCAGTAATATACACATATAAGAGTTTCCAAGAATTCAAAATTTTATGGCTTTCCCTTTACCATATTGTAATGTAGATATTCGGGAAATTTAAATTTCCAATTTGGTCAAGAAAGGAAATGCCGTTCGTCCAGAGTATGCCTTATTCATCGACTAGCGGTCAGGGTCGAAAATCCGCGAGGCTCTAATGGTTTTCTGATTGCTCCACAGCAGGGGACCTTTTTAATGTTCGCATAACACCAGCAAAAGTAATATTGTCGCTTCTAGAAGCATCTCAAGAATAAAAGAAACGTCGTGCAGCTAATATTTAATATTGATTTAATTTTTACTCTTGCGGATAGTTGATGAGAAACACATTTATTGTGAGATATTATTATATTCGCTTGAAATATACATATGTATACATATATATATATATATATATATATATATATATATATATATATATATATGTATATATATATATATATATATATATATATATATGTATATATATATATATATATATATATATATATATATATATATATATATATATATATATATATATATATATATATGTATATATATATATATATATATATATATATATATATATATATATATATATATATATATATATATATATATATGTATATACATATATATCTACGAGGGTGGATTGATAAGTCTGGTAAATTTGTACGAAATGGTGGAAAATTTTGTTATGGCGCATGACTATGGGTAAGCATGATTCTTGTAACGGTTGCATTTAAAGTTTCAAATAGATATAACGAGCAGTTGTTTATTGGCAGCTATTGTAAGTGAGAAATAAATAAGTCCTGCATTGATAAAATGTTTTCATTTAAAAAAGTAGACTGCGATACAGATAGAAACTGGACTGAAGGAAGTTTATGGGAACTCTGCACAGTACTCAAGATTATTTATTACTGGATAAATGAATTTAAACCTGACCACAAGACCACTGCTGCATGTTCAGGACGCCTGATTGAGGTTTCTTCTGAAGAAGTGCTTCGTAAAATTAATGGTATCGTGATGGAAGATCGACGCGTTAAACATCGTCAGATTGGTGAAATAGTACAGGACATTTTAAATTCGTGCTTGAAAAAGTTGCAGCGTAATCAGCAAGACTTCTGGCGTCGTTTTGTGACTGTAGACGAAACGTAGATCTGCCATTACAATCCGGAGACAAAACGACAGTCAAAACAGTGAGTTGGCGAAAGAGAAAGTGCACCGAAAAAAATCGAAAACGGTTTTATTAGCGGGAAAAGTGACTTACGGGGTCTCATCATGATTGAGTATTTGGAAAAGGGCAAAACACTTACCGGTTCTAATTACATAACGTTAGTGGATAGTTTGCAGAGTGAGTTGAAACGAAGTGCTCGTTTACCAGGATAATGCACGTGCTCACATATCGGGAGTTACAATGACAAAAGTTCATGAGATAGACTTTAAAATAGCTCCCCACCCACCCTATTTCGCAGATTTGGCCTCAAATGACTTTTTTTTTGCTTCCTAACGTCAAAAATTAGCTTGGGGGAGGGGAATTTTTTCATCAAATGAAGAGGTTAGCTGTGGTAAAAATGAGTATTATGCACAGTTCGAAATAATTTTTTTCTAAGAGAATAAGAAAATGGAAATCTCGCTGACTTAAATGTATTGGGCTCAATGGAAATTACACTCTCTTATATATGCTACGAATGGCACTGCAGCACTATTTAATCATTACTGTCTTTGTATATTCCAACTTTAGGGACTCGCGAAATATTAAGATAAAAGAACGCTGAAACGTTATATGTAATCAGCAGTTTCTATGTCGAATTTTGTGAATTTTAGGAATTCATTAAACCCTCTTTTACGTTAAAAATTGAATTTCGAGACATTTTTACGTTACTTTTAATAAACATATTACGGAATCTGTAATACAGGTGAATCAGATTGACATTTTTGGACGCAACGACTTATAAAATTCGGATACCATTTTTTCCTTCACAGCCGTGCACAGATCTATGTTCCTTGAATTAGCAGTTAAATGAATATGTAAGAGTGTGTCATCCGAAATTACATATTTGGCAGAAAATCTTCCTTCCTTTTGTGACTTATATTTAAAAAATCGGCAAAGTGGTTTTTCTAGTACTTTCCTTGCTAACATGTAGTTCTGAAATAAGTACTAAATTTAACTTTCTCAAGGTAAAGAACAGCTTAATCCAACCTCTTCCGGTCCATATTTCTTTGATAGGTCGTTTATGGTAAGATATTAATCCCAGAAAAAAAATAGAACACAGGATGGATTTCAGAAATATTTACATCTGAAATCTTCTATTCCTCTTTACTTAATATTACAACTAATAACGTAACCCCTATATGTTCACCCATATTTAATTGAAAATAAATAAAAAACACAATGTTCAGATTCCTCGATTCCCAGAACTCTGAAATATATCGCCCGTGGAACCTCATTCCAAGAGTCCTGAAAAGGACATATAACACGAAATATATGAAGCAACATCTTTGACCTCTTCCCCACCCTTTTAACTCCTTATATGGTTTACTATAAATAAACATAATTTAAAAATTTGTTTCTTATCTGAACAGAAGAAAAAGGAAAAATCCTAAACTAACCTCCTACCACATCCCTTTTACCCCATATATTGTTGCTATAAATAATAATTCAATTTAACTAAAAATCAAGACAAATTATCATTTCTTATTTATTTTTTTATATTTCTATTTATGGTTTACCTCACCATAGAAATATAACGGCGAAGATGTAAATATTATTGAAAATGTACAATATTTAATAACCTTTACCCCTTTCTCTCCCTTCCCCTGTTAACTCTGAAAATTATGAAGCAAATCTATAACACGATAAATTCGGAGTCACCATACTAATTTCCTTCTCCACCCCTTTAATTTCTTATATGCTTTACTATAAATAATTATACTTAAAATGTGTCACATTATCAAAAACGTAGACAAATTCTCGTAAAACTATTAAAATTATACAATATATAAAGACCACCACATCTTTCACCCCTTCCCCTGTTAAAATTGAAAGTAGTAAAAAATAACTTAGAATTCCATTTTTCCGACTCCAAGAACCTATAGGAATATATAAAACAATATATAACCTCTTACCTACTAATATTGTGTATTAAAATTTGTCCATTATATCAATCAAAAAACGTAAAAAAATTCCGTACTACTATTTAAACTATACAAAATTGAACAGCTCCCACACCTTACACTCCCGTACCTTGTTAAAATTGAAAGTAATAAAAAAAATCTCGTATTTTATTTAGATACATTAAAATAGAATTTTAGATTATTTTGTATAGAAAAAGAAGTCTTGTCAAGGAAAAATATAAGAATTGCATCTGTATCTTATTTTTTGTGCCGGTCATGCTGCAGTAGTTGACTTTGGAATAACAAATATGATAGTTTTTATGTAAGCTTTTATTATTCTGTGTTGATTTCTACAATTGCTCACTGGCTTAGTAAATGAAGCTTACTCAACTTTCCACCTTACTTGATATATTAGTAGTATTATATTATTTGTATTTTAATGTCTTAATTTTATTATTATTGTTGTAATTACACTAGTCCGCTTATTTTCTCTATAAAAATTTCTCTAACAGCAGGTGAATTCTCTCCCAAATTTCTTTTATGAAACTTTTTAATGGTGGATACAAATCTGGCTTACCCTGCTTTCGCTGTGATTTATTATTATTTTTAACCCTTCAATTATATTTTGCTTGATAAAATGGATGCTAACGGCTTCGCAAACTGGCTGGCAATCATTAATTTGTTAGGCGGTAATGGTCTGACGAAAATATAACCGAAACAAAATTAATATGTGTGCAAGCTTGTATCGAAAATACAAAAGCTTGATAAATAACCTGTACACAGGTGGTTGAGTATCACACTACCCTCCATTTAGTAGGTAGGTATATCTAAGTAATAACAAATTGATTTGAAAAATACTGACTTGAAAATAACGGTGATTAACGGTGCAGTAAGAAAGAAATTAAATTAACGATCTCTGAATTAAAAAATAAAATGAAGATGATTATACACCGCCAACTCTTTGAAGCTGAAATTTAGAGTTATTGGAGCTAATTGAAACAGAAATAACTTAGAAATTCTAATTTTATAAAAAAAAATATTCTAACGAAAAGGTGCATCAACAGAAAAACAATTTTTCAATTTTATGAATAGTAGTATATAGTAAAACCTACTATGAGTAGTGATGTAGTCAAGATCGAGAATAAATGCCCTAATGTCTCTCTTTTCTTTAAAAATTCCATTAAAATTTAAATAAATACCAAATTCCAAATCAAGGAGAACTTCTTGGTAGGGTGCAATTCTCGCCTGTAAATATCCTTAAATTTGATAATTGTCAGTGTATGTTATGTTATTATGGCATCCAACATAGCCCTATATATATATTATATAGTATTAAGTGGACTGCATTGTAAATCTAATTCAAAAATAAGATGGACGGTGCCTTGTGAACTTAGAACCCATTAAAAAACCACAGGTTATATGCATGCGAGCTAAACATGTTTTGTATGTAAGAATTCAACAGTTGTTTCAAAATGAGAAGGTAAGTAAAATATAATATCACTAAAACCTTTTTAACACCTTACTTCATTATTCTTGCTTACTTTTATTCGTATTTTCTTGTCTGGCATACCTTAGAATTTAAACATATTTTACCAAAACTAAAAGTAAAAATTAAAATAACCTTTTACAGACATTAGAAAAAATTTACAAGGAATATCAAAAATGAACTCTTCTTGGTGTGCCGTGTATAAATATGAGATATAAAAAAAAATCAAATAAGGATTTAAATGCATAAATTATTTAGGAAATAACTTATTAGGTATTTAAACACTATTAACATATAAATCGGGATGCCAGAAACTATTTAGTTTCTTGGTATTGAAATATTCGAAAGTATTTCTCAGCTCTATAAATAAAAAACGTTCACAACAAAAAATCCACTCAAACGATTTTGCTTCATTTAACACCTATCTTTAAATTTAATTTTGGAACAGTGGTATTATTTTTGGTGTCACTGGAATGCTGATTTTTTACTCTTTCCAATAATACCAAAAACATTTGGATTTCCAAAAAGTTTTACTTACATTTCTTTATTGGAACTTGAACCGTCAACATCTCTGCTATACCTGCTTATTAATTACGTCATCGGAAAATAGATACCACGTCGGAACAAACGGCACAAGTCACTGCCCTATTGCAAGAAGGGCATAGCCAAAGTGTAGTCGCTGCACAACTGCACCTGAGCCAATCAGCTCTCTCTAGAGACGTTACCAAGAGACTGATTGGCGCCTTTACACGGAGACCAGGAACAGGAAGAAGAAGGTGTACCTCGAAGCAAGCCGACCGCTTCATTGTCAACACAACTCTAAGAAATCGTTATTTGACCAGCATTGAGGTCCAGTAGGAGCTCCGACAAGTTCGTGGTCGGGCTGTCAATCATTAGACAGTCAGAAGAAGACTTAAAGAAGCTAACCTAACTCCGAAGAGACCAGCTAACGGACCCAAACTGACAGCAGCCCATTGACAAGCGCGACTAAGATTTGCCCAAGAACATGTCGACTGAACTTTAGAACAATGTCGCACCGTTTTATTCTCCGACGAGTTCCGAATGTACCTATATGGCAATGATGGAAGAAGACGAGTCTATAGGAGGTCTATGTGCAGTGCTGTATTACTAAAACGGTCGCCTACGGAGGAGGTTATGTCATGCTGTGGGAAGGCATCTCACTGGATGCGAAAACCGATTTGGTTTTCGTGACTGATGAGACTCGTAGAGGTGGATTAACTGATCACCGGTACATCGAGGAGATCCTGCAGGAACACGTCGTTCCTTACGCTGGGTTTTTTGAGGATAGCTTCGTGCTAATGCAAGATAATGCCTCACATGCTGCTGCATCGGTGCGGCAATATCTGGTAGAAGTGGGAATACCCACTTTAGACTGGCTTGCGCGGAGCCTTGACCTCAATCCGATCGAGCACATGTGCGATGAGCTCAAAAGAAGGGTTCGAGTCAGAAGTCCAGCCCTTGCATCGTTGAGGGACTTAAAGTTTGCGATTGCAGAAGGGTGGGGAAGAATCCCACAGACAGAAGGGACAAAGCTCACCCGCTCCATGAAAAACCTGGAAGCAGTAATAAGGGCTAGGAAGGGTAATACAAAATGTTGATTTTGGTTTTTATCAATAAATTTAGTTATTAAACTTAAAATTTGTTTAATATTTTCCTTTCTGTTACGCCTATTTTCAATCCTTGTTCTTCTTGTTTCATCCTTCCATTATTTTATTGAGTAAAAAACATGAAGTATGCTATAGAATTTGGTATCATTAGAAAGAGAAAAGAATGGGCTTTCAAATGATACTAAAATCCATAAAAATATATGAACACAAAATTATAGGATCCGTCTTAAATGAAGCCAAATAATTTGAGTCCATTTTTTGCTCCTCAGTGTAGTTTCACAGATAATTAAATTTTTTGTTAAAATGTTTAGTTAGCTTATCCTATTTATAGGGATTTCTTACCAGCGATAACTGGGAATGTTTAACTATAAAAAATCATACTAATAGGCTCTGAAATAGTATAGTTTTTACTCTTTAAACTGACTTGTCTATCAATATTGTGTGCCGGACTTGATATTCTAGCATTTGGAAATTTACGTTAATAGTTTGCAAAAATCTCCATTGCTTCTGAAGAATAAATGATGACACAATTACTGTAAATGCCAAAGTGTGACAGTTTACCTCTGAAAATTCAACATCTACTTTCTACTCCTATACTAAATAAATGAAGCTTTGAATTTTCTTTAGCGACAATAAAAAATAAATAGAGCATGACTACTTTTATATAGGGGATGTGATTCTAGTGTTCCGTACTTCCACTTAACGGATTGTGTCTTCTTCTCGAGCAAGATGTAAAAAGATAATTTTTTTAAAATTATTTTCTTGTTTTACATCTTGCTTCAGAAGAAGACGCAGTACGCCAACTCTAGTACAGTAAATATAAGTTGTGATCTTAAATAATTGTTTAAATTTGCGTTCCTCGTTAAGTAATTCTTCTTTTTACAGGGAGAAATCCGCCTTATGGACACTGAAGCAGTTTTCGTCACCTTAAGGGTGCTCCAGAGTGCTCTAGTTATCTGGGGCCCTCCAGCCGGAGTCGCTGGCATACCCACTAAAAACTTTTTGTGAGCTGGGTCTGCGGCCCGTTACTCCTTTTACAATAACGCGGTTTTTCTTTGTGTAGATGTTATATGTTTTAACTCTTAAGGTTAATTTCTACTGGATAGACATCTGGCACCATGCCAGGCAGCCGTACGTAAGCACGGCCCTGATAATCGTCTTGTAAATTAGCAACTTGTTATGAGTTGATAATTTACTCTGATAGTTCAGGTTCGGGTACGCACAACCGCTGGCACTTCCATACGAGCCGTTTGTCGTAGTGAGAGTTGAGGAGGGACTGTACGGGTTTTTTTTTTCAAAGATGATGGCCTGGGTCTTGCCTGGATTGACCCTGATCCTCCACCGGTCAAACCAATTAGAAGGGCGCCATAGATGACGTTGAAGTCGGCCTGTGATGTGGTCAATCCTCCCAGAGGTAGTGAATTGATCCTTTGGAATGTCTGATACATAGGTATTGAATAGGTCCTAGTTAAATAATAGGTTCATAAACTAAAAGCTATTCAGCTATACTAAAATTTTGTATTCTGGATGCGGATGATTTTTTTTGATATATACACGCTGGGCCACATAGACAGAATTTTTTACTATAATATGTTAAAATAATCGTTTATAACTAAGTTGGGAATGTGGAATCTTTGGCACAATGACACTACTCAGTATATATCACCACTACACCAAACACTTTATTTTTGCACTCGACGCGCGTTTCGCTAACCATGTTAGCTTCATCAGGAGCGATGACTGACAGTCAATCATCGCTCCTGATGAAGCTAACATGGTTAGCGAAACGCGCGTCGAGTGCAAAAATAAAGTGTTTGGTGTAGTGGTGATATATACTGAGTAGAATCGTTTATAACAATAAAAACACTATAAATGAACAAGAATATGATCCAGCAAATATCGAAACATAATTTAGTTTTCTTGTGCTTCAAATTTATTTTAATTTCTGAAGACCCCTAAGTCAAGGAGGAATAAATTACTTCAACTGATAATCAAAGCAAACCAAAAAGTAGAGCATAATTAAACTTTCTTGCGAGGGTAGACTGAAAAATCTTGTAAAAAATCCCTTGAGCCCGATATATTTCATCCACTGAAATTCCAATTTTCTTTCGAACTGTGCATAGTACTTGTTTACAGCACAGATAACCTATTCTTTCGACGAAAATTTCGTCCTCCCAAACCATTTCTTGAGGTTAGGAAACAAAAAAGTCACTTGGGACCAAATATAGGGAATAAAGTGGGTGGGGAAGTACTTCGAAGCTCAGCTCGTGCACTTTTTCCATTGTAACGGCTAATATGTGACAGGCGCATTGTCCTGGTGAAGGAGCATTTTTTGCACGCTAATCTTAGTCGCTTCTGCTTCAAATCACTTTCAAAGGGTCCAACAACATTGCATGATAAGAGCCAGTTACTATTTTACCCTTTTTCACATAGTCAATCATGATGATACCCTGCAAATCCTAACAAATAGTTGCCCTACTTTTCCAGCCGATAATATTGTTTTCGCCTTTCTCGATGTACTTTCACCTTCGTCTATCCACGGCTTTGTCTGCCGTTTTATCTTCGAGGTGTAATGGTATATCCCGGTTTCGTCTACAGTCGAAAACGGTGCTAGAAGTCGTTCGGATTGCGCTGCAACTTTTCCAGATAAAAATTTTGAAATCTCCTTTCTCCTGTGTTTTTGGTTAACAAACCATCGAGCACTCAGCTTTTTTAATTTTAGAACTTCATGTAGGACGTTATGTACCCGTCCATATGAGATGTCTACCATCTCAGCAATGTCATGAAGCTTCATGCGACAATCTTCCATCACGATACCATGATTTTATCGACCATTTCTTCAGACGAAACCACAAAGGGGATCTGCAGTACTCGTATGGCCATGTTTAAATTCATTTATCCAATAACAAATAATCTTCAGTTTTGCTGCAGCGTCCCCGTGAACTTCCTTCAGTTCAGTTTCTATCTGGGTCACAGCTCACTTTTTTTAATAAAGATGTTTTATCACTGCACGATATTCAGCTTTATCTATTTCCACGAAACATGTAACACCGATAAATGACGATAGCTGAATTATCAGTTCTATCTGTTATAATCTTTGAATGCGCCCGTTACAAGAATCACGCTTACCAACAGTCATGCTGCTTAACAAAATTTCTCGCTAGTTCGTACGAATTTATTAGACTTATCAATCCACCCACGTACTTATATTAATTTTTTTTGAGAACTAAATCATTTACAGAAAATAAAACAGCAATAGGAACAAAAGAACATACGAGGGCTATTTCTTAAGTTTTTACAAAATCAATGAAAGAAAAAAAATTTGGTAAAAGTCGTTTTATTGTTTCTCAAAATATTCACCTTTAAGATTTACAGACTTTTGCATGCGTTCGCACTAATTCTCGAGACATTTTTTCCACTCTGAAGTTGGTACCTCAAAAACATGGTTTTGGAAGGATTCAACAGTTCGCTATGCACGTATTTTTTTTTGACATTCGGGAACAAAAAGAAGTCGGCGATAAATCAAGTGAATACGGGCAATTAATTCGATGTTTTTCTCCGTCAAATAATCAATTGTTTGACGTGCTGTGTGAGAGATGGCGTTGTCATAATGAAGAATGATGCGACGTTTTCGGTTGTCTTTGATGATTTTATTGATGACTTCTGCGTCCAGCATTAACAGTTTCTCGACCCTCTAAAGCAATGGTTGCAACATATCCAGTGTAACTTTTTTTGAACATTTCCATTACACCAACTCACACGATCCTGTTTTTAAATTTCGGTCAAATTGTGCGGAATCCATTGGCAACAGATCTTTTTCACAGATAAATGTTCATGCAAACTCGAATGCACTGCACTCTTCAATATGCCTAAGGATGCCTCTATCTCACGGTAAGTCATCTGTCGATCCTGTTCAATCATGTTGCGCACAGCATCGATATTTTTTGAAACAACAACCGATTTTGGTCGTCTTTCACGAAATTCATGGCTGACGGAAGCACGACCTACAAACCAATTGTAAACAGTCTTTTCTGATGTTGATTCATTACCAAAAGTTGAACGAAGTGATCCGAGGCATTGTTGTTGAGTTAGGCCTTTCCTAAAATCGTAAGAAATCATCCAACGAAAACCTTCACGTGAAATTTCCATTTGTTCGCAAAACTGTTGTTTTAAACGCTCATTGTAAACAAACTAGTCGGCCAATTTCTGAGCTGTCATTAATTTAACAATGACAAACGTCAAATTTTACAACAATGGTAATGACATGTCTCAATAGCGCCATCTAGTGGTCGTTTGTAAAAATTTAAAAGGCAGTCCTCGTAAAGTTAATCCCAAGATATAAGATCCTGCCTTTTTGCTTTTGCAACCTAAACGACCCTGTTAAGGTTTTGTGCATAGTTGCCAGGTATTACGATAAACGTATTTTTATTTTACCTGCTTTGTATACCGCCCTCACTTACACCTGCAATCATATTGGATCTATTTTTACCTATATATTTACTACCTGGCTACCCGGTTTGAAGCCCTTTAAGATTCGAAAGATACTTTTTATTATTTTTATTTTTAGTTTTACTTACAACTTACAACGTAACACCTAAGGCTAAACAAATAGTGAAAAATGTTTACGACAGTTTGATAAAAAGAACTTAGAACAAACAAAACCAGTGAACTAACAAAAACCCCAATTTCTACGATTAAGGGTATTGTAGGAAAACCAACACTCAGGAACAGGAAAAAACGGAAAGATTTTCAAATGCAAATGTAGACAATTGTAAAAAAGACGTCATCAGGAGAAAAATATATTCTATGTATGAAGAGCAGTTGGTGCCGACACTAGACAAAATAAAATTAAGACTGGTACAGGACGGGACCAATATACATTGTGGCCGATCAACCCTTCATAGAATTCTCTTAAGAATGGCATTCACGTTCCGAAAAATCAACAAAAGGCAAGTAGTGATAGAGTCACAAAGATCACGAATCTTGCGACATACTTATTTACAGAAATTAAAAAGTATCGATCAGAGAACTGGCCAATAATTTGCCTTGACGAAACATGGTTCGATACCCATGACACTGTGCAAAAAGGGTGGGTTGACAGCAGTACAAAATGTCAGACTAACGCCTTTCACCTTCAAATAAAGGTTAACGAATAACCATTTTGCATGCTGGATCTGAAAAGGGCTGGGTTTTAAATTGTCTACTATTATCTGTAAAAAACATAAAAGATTCTAGTTTGGACTATCACAAAAACACGACCGCAGAACTTTTTGAAAATTGGTTTCAAAATTCCCTTTTGCCAAATGTTCCGGAACAGAGTGTTATAGTTATGGACAATGCAAGTTACCATAGTCGCCTACTAAATAAGCTTCCTAATGCAGCCAACACCAAATCGAAAATACAGGAATATATGTTAGAAAATGACATTTATTTTGGCTTTAGTTATAAAAAAGTGATCTTTTGGAAGTTTTGAAAGACTATAAATTGAAAAAGAAATATATTTGTGATCGTATGGCTGAGAAAATGGGACACACTGTTTTGCTGCTTCCTCCGTTTTATTGTGTGTTTAATCCAATTGAACATATTTGGCATCAAGTTAAATTAAAAATAAGGGCACAAAATGTTTCTTTCTATTTTAAGCGTGTCAGTGGTTGAATTAGTAAAAAAAAAGTTATAAATGATATACCTTGTGAAAGCTGGAAGAATTCTATTCAGCACGTTGTTAAAGTTGAAGATTCATATATTTATATAAATAATATAAAACCACTAAGAATTACCTCAGCTGATGACAGTGAGAGTGAAACCGAATTAGGCTTTAGTTAAAATATATTTTTATTTATACAATATGTCACCTCTTGTAAACCCCATTTATTCAAACTGTATATTTTTACTTCTTATCTATTTGTTTTTACATGCATCTATAAATAAACATCTCCAAAAACACTTATAATTTAATTTATTTGCATTAATTAATTAAATTCTTAAGTCCATCTCTGCAACCTATCATAAACAAAAGGTCAGAATTTTTATATTGCCCACTTAAAATGGTAAAAATCAGGGTCTTATATTTTGGGATAGGCTATACTATATATCTAATAGTAAATAAGAATATTTAAAAACATTATTTATTTTCAATTTGCAGCTTTCCGTAGAATCAAAAAATCCTTTTAAAACGTACCATCGACAATCATTTATAGTTTATAATACTTCACGGGATATCATAGAGTTACAAGTTAGATAGTAAATTACTTGTGTAACAGCTAATTAAAAGACACAATTTCATTTAACTTTTATATTATTAGATAATTAACTAACATATTACGATATTCAAAATAATTATTAAATAGCCTAGCTTTGTAAGGATTCTCCATAATATATTTCCCAAGTGCAAATATCGATCAGATATCAACTTGGGAGCCTACCGCGCACTTCAATCCAAATAGCAGGAAACTAATGACAACCGTCGACTTACAAAGACTTTAATTAAGACGGGCCGAGATAAGGCGAGTTCGTAAAAAATGCGAGCAGCAATCGTACATATGCCAGGCTTTGCTGAAAGGGGGAGCCGGAGCAACACAACAAAAACGTACACAGATTTGAAGACCCTCCGACGCATGCAATTCAGAAAATTGCTATCATTACACTCCGTTTTCTCCTAATGAACGTCCTCTTCCGCGATTGTTAGATTATGCAGTGGTTTTAATTACGTAAATAGTCCGTGAAAATGGGCAGGAAAATCATAGCTTACAACATCGTTTGCAGAACTCCCTGTTTGCCGGTCATTTCAATTTTCTAGGCGAAATGAAATACTATTAAAGGTAACGAGAAGATTAAATAAATATTTACGTAATCCCATTAATCAGTTTAGTGCAGATTGAAATAAAGAAATAAAGTACACCATACTGAAATCAGCAGAAATTTGTTATATTACTTTTAATAAAAGTCGTTTTTTTTTTTTCTTCATAAAACGTAAATAAAAATTGTTTAGAAACATGCTTACTACTCACTGAAGTTATTATTTTTCTTTCACTAGGTGTTTCCAACTGAATATTCCGTATATTTATTATATAGATTGATTTTCGAAATACTAATACCCAAAAAGGCGGGAATATGGGTTTCCATATTCGTGCTTTATCTCTATCCAAAAATATTAAGGTATAGATTAACTGTAGGTAATATTTTTGTGAAGCAGGTAAAGTCTTTTTTAGTAGATGGTGATAAAGTACGGCTAGATTATTTAAGCGGTTTCGTTTTAAAACGCGTCATGTAGATGCTATAACATGTCAAAATGTAGCAAATTTCATTTGTTAGACGCCATATGAGCTCTAGACAAATTATTATGAAATTTTAATGTCACGATCATTACAACTTTTTTGCAAATTATATTCTGCCTCTTATTTCTTATACCAAAAAACTATATGTATATATATATATATATATATATATATATATATATATATATATATATATATTTATATATATATATATATATATATATATATATATATATATACATATATATATATATATATATATATATATATATATATATATATATATATATATATATATATACATATATATATATATATATATATATATATATATATATATATACATACATATATATATATATATATATATATATATATATATATATATATATATATATATATATTGTATATATATATATATATATATATATATATATATATATATATATATATATATATATAATACATTAAAATTCCGGGTTTCAATCCGCTCGTCTAACAATGAATTTGCACGACGTTTCGCCAAAATCTCATTTGGTATTTTCAAGTGCCCTTGCTGCTGCTGCTCGATACTGTGATCTTGCTGCTTCTGCTGCTCGACGCTAACTGAGAGACCGGTTTTTTTTTTTTTTTTTTTTTTTTTGTCAAGGAGAAATCCGCCTTATGGATTCTGGAGCAGTTTGCGTTACCATAAAGGTGCCCCAAAGTGCTCCAGTTATGTGGGGCTCTCCAATCTGAAGGGTTGGCATACCCACTAAAACTCCTTGTGAGCCGGGAAAAACCCTCTACTCCTTTTACATAAACGAGCCTTTTAATGTCTAGACTGTTTGATTTGTTTAACACTAGGCTAGTTCACTCACTAACACTAATGTTAATTTCCACTCACTAGACTTGTGAGAGACCGAAGGGCGGTTGAAGTCTTTTATAGGTCGGCGTCTACGCAGATTGTAGGTAGTATCAAGCAGCAGCAGCAGCAAGAGCACTTGAAAATGCCAAATGAGATTTTCGCGACATGTGCAAATTCATTGTTAGACGAACGGATTGAAACCCGGAATTTTAATGTATTACATTCCACCATCCGTGAAAACTTTTATTATAACATATATATATATATATATATATATATATATATATATATATATATATATATATATATATACGTACATATATATATATATATATATATATATATATATATATATATATATATATATATAAACACAATTAGAAGCTGGCTGGCAGCCTGTGTTTCTCTAATGTTAAAAACTACTGTTGTTACAAAAATGAAACTTTGACAACTAGATAGCAAATCTAACGGTCTTCGGACATTAATACAACTCTATACAACCACCATACGCAACTTTTTGACTGTAAGTTTTGAGCTACTTCAACACATAAGTTTATTAATAGTATCCGACCGAAGTAAAGTCAGTTTTGGCCGAGGCCGAAGTCGATTGTTCGGTTCCTGGCATAACCTTAGGCCAAAGCCGAAGCTGAAGCCGAAGGTTCAATCATACTTAGAAATCTTAGCATAATGGCTAAAAGGAATACATAACCATGCAAATTCTGTACTTTTATTTTGTTTTATATGTTCTATGTGGTGTTGATAACAATTGTAAATATATAGGTACTTTAAATAAATAAATTTCACCTCTTTAAAAATGGTAAACTCAGTTTTAATTATATTAATTTATTGAAATTAAATATAATAGTACCGCAGTACCAAACTAGGCTTTGAACAATGCAATTTAGCTAAAGCAAATGATTAACAGCATCAGTCTTAATTAGATTAGAATCTGTCTTGTAGAGTAAATTATTAATTAAGTATTTAGATTTTAGAGTTATAGCTTACGTTAGCTTATATGTAGTAATAGTGTCATTTTTATTTAACATAATAAAAACAAACTTCGATCATCTTATTTAACTTGAAATATTCTACAGTTTTTCAAATAAGAGATCTGCTGCGCTGATGTCATTCGAAATAGTTCTTTAATTATCGGCTTTGCGATGGCTGGATGCAAAACTTCGGCTTCGGCCAAATCTTCGGCTGGTTTTTAGCGGAAGCTGAATATGGGGTCGAAGGTGCTTTTTTTGGCCGAAGGTGGCCGAAGCCCAAGCTGAAGCCGATTATTGCACACCAACTAAAAATTCTGTTTATTATTCAATGAATTCGACTTGCGTGTGCTATTAATAGCGTCGAATTGCATTAATGTCCGAACGTTAAAGGTCATGCACATATAATTTAACGATATAAACTTTAACCTCCTTTCTTTTTGAACAGTCTGCTATACTTTTATGTACACATTCTAAAAATACGCTTGTCAACCCAGTGTCTCAAAATGAACATTAACTAAATTTTGATTTTTGCACGACAAATTGAATAAGTCTTTGTATAGTCACAGAGGCAAATACATAACATATTCCTGTAGCTATAAAACCGAAAGACAGTCTCATTGCCTATAGCTCTCCCTCTATAGTGGGTTTAATCATCTGCAGATCTCGATCAATAAGGCTGTCATGAATTGAACAAGGCAGCATTACAATTGATCGAGAATACCGTATCAGGAACCAGCATCAAATTCTAAAGGTAGAATGTAACAACCAACCAAGTCGATAATCGATAAATTACCCGAATACGTAACAGTTAAAAAATAAATCATATTATGGTCATACGAGCAAATAGATTTCATATGCTACTTTCGACCGAAAAAGAAAGATGTTTTCTTCCATCTACACTAGTTTCGACCATCTAATGGCCTCAGCAGGGCTACAACAAACTTAACCAGGTAAAGATACACTTTATAAGAATCTTGTATCAGATTCCAGCTGTAACAATGTCTATCGAGCCGATGACAGAATATGAAATATCAACTAAGTTGGGAATGTGGAATCTTTGGCACAATGATACTACTCAGTATATATCACCACTACACCAAATACTTTATTTTTGCACTCGACGCGCGTTTCGCTAACCATGTTAGCTTCATCAGGAGCGATGATTGACTAAAGCTAAACTACAAATGTACCCTATTTATACTTAGCCTAACCCTTGAATTACTCAAACGGAACTAATGACATAGGCAAGGCCATCGGTTCCGGTCAAGTAACCAGTAGAGGGGACTATAAGGAATAGGCCCTCTGTCTTTATTTAAACTACTTTTACATTTTATGATTTCCATACTTTCGTATGCGTTTAACAATCTCTTATCAGATACGTTTTTTATCAATCTTAGATTATCTAATGTTACAGTATGATCAGCTTCAAGGGCATGTTCGGCAATGCTAGACTTTTCTGTTCTATTGTATTTTAAGTGTGCTAAGTGTTTTTTAAATCGTGTTTTAATTGACCTTTTAGTTTGCCCAACATACTTTTTGTCACAATCATTACAACTAATTTCATAAATTCCACTTTTCTCACAATTAGGAATCTTATCTTTGGGATTTCCTAAGATATTCCTCAGATTGTCTGATGACTTGTAGACTAAGGTGAGGCCTACTTTATTAAATACCTTATTGAGTCCCTTGCTATATTTCGGATTATATGGTATGGAGACATACTTGGTGTTATTTTCTTCGCGTGTAAAAAAGGTGGAATTCTGAATATTAAACCTAAACTTATGTCTATTTATTAGCTTATTTACTAAGTCATCGTCATAACCATTAACTCTAGTTATATTTCTAATACGATTTCTTTCTTTATTAAAGTTTATTTTATTCAGAGGGAAAGTGACCAAACGATGAACTAAAAAATGTAATGAGGCTAATTTATGTTGTTTGCAATGAAATGAATCATTAGGAATATATCTATCTGTTACTGTGTCCTTCCTATAGATATCAAATTCTAATCTATTGTTATTTTTAATAATTAAAATATCTAGAAAAGGCAATTGTCCTTTGTTCTCAACTTCGTAAGTGAATTTAATGGAATCAAACCGGCTATTTAATCTAGAAACAAAATCATCAATATTTGCTTTCTTTGTATCAAAAATCGCGAAAATATCATCCACATACCTATACCATACCCTTGGGAAATATTCGAATTCTTGACTGGCTTCGATTTCAAACTTACTCATGAATAAATTGGCTATGAAAGGTGATAAGCAATTACCCATAGCTGTTCCTTCTTTCTGAACATAAAATTGATTGTTATATTAGATTGATATGGTTATCAAAAGAACTTGAGAAGTTACCGTTAAATACTTTCGCAGTGAAGAATTCGTTAGAATTTATTAATAAAACAAAAAATCTAGTTCTTAATGAAGGTGAAGTCTTAATTTCTTTTGATGTTAGTTCTTTGTTCCCAAGTGTGCCAATTCCACAAACTTTGCAATATCTCGAAGAATTACTTAGAATGAATGATTTTGAAGACGAAATTATTCGTGAATACTTAACATTATCTAAACTTTGTATGGAACAAAATTATTTCCAATATAACAATCAATTTTATGTTCAGAAAGAAGGAACAGCTATGGGTAATTGCTTGTCACCTTTCATAGCCAATTTATCCATGAGTAAGTTTGAAATCGAAGCCAGTCAACAATTCGAATATTTCCCTAGGGTATGGTATAGGTATGTGGATGATATTTTCGCGATTTTTGATACAAAGAAAGCAAATATTGATGATTTTGTTTCTAGATTAAATAGCCGGTTTGATTCCATTAAATTCACTTACGAAGTTGAGAACAAAGGACAATTGCCTTTTCTAGATATTTTAATTATTAAAAATAACAATAGATTAGAATTTGATATCTATAGGAAGGACATAGTAACAGATAGATATATTCCTAATGATTCATTTCATTGCAAACAACATAAATTAGCCTCATTACATTTTTTAGTTCATCGTTTGGTCACTTTCCCTCTGAATAAAGTAAACTTTAATAAAGAAAGGAATCGTATTAGAAATATAAGTAGAGTTAATGGTTATGACGATGACTTAGTAAATAAGCTAATAAATAGACATAAGTTTAGGTTTAATATTCAGAATTCCACCTTTTTTACACGTGAAGAAAATAACACCAAGTATGTCTCCGTACCATATAATCCGAAATATAGCAAGGGACTCAATAAGGTATTTAATAAGGTAGGCCTCACCTTAGTCTATAAGTCATCAGACAATCTGAGGAATATCTTAGGAAATCCCAAAGATAAGATTCCTAATTGTGAGAAAAGTGGAATTTATGAAATTAGTTGTAATGATTGTGACAAAAAGTATGTTGGGCAAACTAAAAGGTCAATTAAAACAAGGTTTAAAGAACACTTAGCACACTTAAAAGTCTAGCATTGCCGAACATGCCCTTGAAGCTGATCATACTGTAACATTAGATAATCTAAGATTGATAAAAAACGTATCTGATAGGAGATTGTTAAACGCATACGAAAGTATGGAAATCATAAAATGTAAAAGTAGTTTAAATAAAGACAGAGGGCCTATTCCTTATAGTCCCCTCTACTGGTTACTTGACCGGAACTGATGGCCTTGCCTATGTCATTAGTTCCGCTTGAGTAATTCAAGGGTTAGGCTAAGTATAAATAGGGTACATTTGTAGTTTAGCTTTAGTCAATCATCGCTCCTAATGAAGCTAACATGGTTAGCGAAACGCGAGTGCAAAAATAAAGTGTTTGGTGTAGTGGTGATATATACTGAGTAGTATGAAATATCAAGACAAATTGTTGAAACGGTGAGCAATAATGGTACGTTTGCTTTTACTGTAGTAACGTATAATATTAGTTTTGAACTATTAAACGCGTCAGCGCCAAAACTAAGTTGTGCGTTCGATTACAGTCAAGTAAGAACGTGACTACTCGTATTCTTGAAAAAATGTATTTTGAGAACATTTTTTGCTGGCGCAATTATGGTATCTTAGTAAGTTGTCCAATTGTTCCCTGCATCGATAATCGCCTGGCATCTTCGAGGTATGCTGTCAAAGAGATTTTCTGCATACTTTGCAAATTTTTTCGGATTCAACATCCTTCGGAATTTGACATCATGAGCACGAAGATATTGTCAAATGGTCGCATGAGACATATTCAAACCTGATTTTCTTAATTTTGCCGCTTCTTGATGCAGCGGCAATTTCGGGTCTCGTAAAAACAAAGACACGATTTGTTTTTCGACTTTTGGAGTGACTTTGCCCACCGAGCCACGTTTTAGCAAGTCGTCGACATTTTTCGTTTCGTTAAAACGATTTACCCACTTCTTCACAAACGACACGGACTTTTTAATATATAGCGACCGCGGAATGTGTCATTTTAGGCCTCTTTGGATGGGAACAAAGAAAGACTGCCCCGAACCAACGTGCAAACAAGTGACTCATTGGATATTAGCATCGAGCTGCAGTAATTTTCGAAAGCTTTAAGGACTAATATCAAACAGTCATATATGTTTTATTAAAGTTCTAACTTTTAGTAAATTGAACAATTCACCATTTAATCTGGTGTTTCTAGCTACTAACAAGAAATTCATCTAGAAACATTCAGTTCAACTATTTAAACTTTTTACTATATTTAAGATTCTTCGAAATATACTATCGGCAATTTAAAGATTCAGTTAAACAATTTTTTAAAATAAAGCTTTTATTTTTAATATGATAATGTAAATTACTATTCGTTTCGTATTTAGAGTAACTGCACAACTAATTTGCCATTACTATAGAAATCCCAGGAGAGATGTGCGACAGATAAGGTACATACGTGGAGAGGACGCACCCCACTAATCTCACATTGATTGTACACATAGTTTACATTTGTATCGGTTTCCTGTTACTGTCGGACTGTACAAGGGTGGATGAATATCTACAATGGGATCTGCAAATATGCTTTTTTACAGATACAGAATGGTTCTAAATCATTTATAGCTTAACTTGGATATCATTATCCTTACAACGAATTTCGTAGAATATTATAGAAATATAATTCTAACATAGCATACAAAAATCAGGTCAAAAATTTGTGAGAGTAACTAAATTGGAACCAATTTTTAAAATTTTTACTTTTCGGGATGCAAAAATTAGTTGGTAGAAAGAGAAATAAGAAAAATAAAGTTGTTGACGAGTATTGCAAATATGTTGATTTTAAAAATAATACCAAGCAGATTACTATTTTATTTTAGTTTTAGTAAAGTTTTTAGAAATTTATTCTTCAATAGGCTATAAACATTCTTTCATGGTATATTTTTACCTCTATATTAAAATATTTTTATAGCAGTCTCAAATTGAGATTTGGGAAATCGTTATCTACGTCATTCTACCTTATCTTTTAAAATTATTGAAGTTTAAATTATTGTTATTGTATGAGAGGGGGAGACGCGATGAAAATTATGTTTGAAAATTGGGTCGTAGATACCGAAAGGTTGAGAAACGCTGGTTTAGATGCATATGGTTGTGGAAGTATTCGGAGGCTAATTTTAAACAAAAAATTTTTTTTTAAGAAATTATCAGATACTGCGCTTTTTTACGAAATTTTCGTGGATTACTCTATGAGATTTTTTCAGATATGATCACATAATTGAAATTTAGTATTTTATATACATGTTTTTTTAATTTACTCTAAAGAAGCGTTTAAAACGGTCAGATTTTCTATCCCTCCAATCTTCCTAAAATCAGTGACGACTAGCTCTGTCAGTCTCCTTGCTGGTAATAACATAGCTGTTTTAATGATAATTTAGACTTATTTAAATATATTTATGTGTATAATACCACTGTTTTTCTTTGGAATTCCTCAGATAAAATATCCGCGTTGTTCTTGCCCCTGTGATGTGTCACTAATTTAGGACACTCAGTATAGCCTAATAAAATACCATACCAAAATGTTTACTAGCTCTTCGGCTAGTTTGTATATTATACTGCTGCACTATCTATCTTTGATGATCCTATTAATGTTATCGTGTACCCAAGCGTTGTTGGTTGAGTAAGGGAGGCAGGATAATATTTTTGCTAACCGGGTTCCCTCGTGGGAATCGTTTAGTAGAATAATAGGGTGATTATTTTAAATCTAGTTAACAGCTACACGATTTATAAGGTGCTTATTTACACGCGCTATTTTCTCGAACGTAAGCGTAAGGGGACCGTACCGATTAATTTACAAATGTATAAAAATATAATTTCATTCAGTTAATAATAGCTACTAGAAATGATGGCACACTATCTTTAGTTTCAATTTAAAACAGGACATTTTTATTTTTAAAAATGAAGGAATCGCTAATCGCCTTCAATTAAGGTGGACATGGTGCTAACGGTATATATTTTATCACTACAATGGTGAGCAAAAAAATCGAGTTAAACTATTTGCCTTTATTTAACAGGGATCTTAGAATTTAGTGCTCATATATTTTTACGAATTTTACTATCATTGGAAAGCCCATTCTATTATCTTTCTAATGATACCAAATTCCATAGCATACCGCATGCTTTTTACTCATTAAAATGATTGAAAGGGGAAACAAGGAGAACAAGGATTGAAAACAGGGGTAAAAGAAAGGAGAAAATAAACAAATTTTAAGTTTCACAATACAATAAATCTCTTTCTCTACGTAGAACTTTTTCTGCCTATTTTAACTAATCCAAATATATATATATATATATATATATATATATATATATATATATATATATATATATATATATATATATATATATATATATATATATATATATATATATATATATATATATATATATATATATATATATATATATATATATATTTATATATGTATATGTATATTTTATATATATATATATATATATATATATATATATATATATATATATATATATATATATATATATATATATATATATTGTGACGTCTTTTTATGACATGCTAAACTGTCCTCAGTTTGAGGCATCTTTTTCCGTACCCTGTGAGAAGTTGTTTGTCCCACGCTTGAGCGCAATTTTGTAAGGTGTGCTAATTTTGCTTTATTTTTCGCCCCATGTAGACTGCGTCATTTTGTAACATTTTTAAATACTGGACGCCCCAAGCTTGAGCACAATTTTCTTGCAGCCCCGCTTTAATTTCTGATAATGAATTGAGTGAGACCTGATTTTAAAAGAACTAAAGAAATTAAAGAAATACTAGCTCAGTTTTCCTTGGTAGAGAGATATGGGTAAGAGATAATTTTTGTACGTCTTTTTGGAATTTAATTCTATTTTTAAAGAAACCTCAGTTGTACGACTTTTTTTTTGGGCACCACTCATTTTAAAATAGAAACGGTTTAACTTCAGCTAAGAAAAATGAGAAAAAACTGAAGTGTTTTATGGATATTACTAAAAAGAAATTAGTCTAGCACAACTGATCCTGAAAAGAAAAATAAATATTCAGTGAGACACTAGCTTTAATCAACAAAAAAAGAATTTATTCATGTTTTTAAAATGAAAATAAAAAGTTCTAACCTTTACAGTTATACCAAAAAATTCTAGCCTAAATAGTAGTTGTTACATTTAAATTTTAAACCTTTACAACCCCCGAAGGCGAGACATCGTGTTTTACACTTCACTTTTTTGTCTGTTATACGTTGCTGTTAATGCACTACTCTCAAATAAGTCTATTGGAGGGAGTTTTGTTGACTTACTCTTTTTCAGTCCTGCTGTGATGGACTTCGCCCGATTTCACACTTTTTCTTAACACTTAGAAAGCTCACCACAGCTTTTATTGTCGAAACTGGTACTTTTACTTAGCGGCTTCTGAAGAAAATTAGCCTACTTCGGCTAGATGGAAAATAGCCTCTCGGCTAGACGGTACTGCCTGGTCTGCGGCTCGATCGAAAAAAAAGCCTCGCTGGTAGTTTCTCAGGCCCTTAAATAATCGTGCGATTTTTGCCGGTAATATCCGGACGCTCCAATCAAAACTCCGGGTCAAACATTTCGCCAATCGCGGCCTGGCGGTAGGTTCGATCAGCAACCCGCACCACACAGTATATACTGAATGTCCTGAAACTTTTGTTTAATATACCGGTCGATGTTTTAACATAAAAATAAATACAATTTGAAGTGAAAAATCAGTAACATTGCATGGTCTTAAAATCCAGGAAAAAATGAATGTTACATTTACCCCCTTCCAAAAAGAAATAGACTACACTAGTCTATTAAACTAAGGCTACCGATGAAAAGGTACAAAGTGGTACACTATCACTTAATACTAAGGTCAGAACTTAAAACAAAATTACAAACTTCGGTCCTTACTACTAGACTTAATTCTATTAAGCACTAATATTAAGTACAATGAAAACCAAATGAAAATTTTTGCATGTACACAAGAATCTTATAACTAGACTTAACTTAATTAAGCACTAAGGTTAAGTACTTCAAAAAGCAAATAAAAATCCTTGCATGAACATAAGAAATACCTGTTCAAAGTAACAATCGCGGTCTTCTTATATAAAAGAATCAGCTCTGTTATTGTTACCAAAACAAAAAATTTAACTTTGTCTAGACTCTTGTCTAAATCAAAAAAAAAAATGAACTGAAATAAAATATGAACACCCCCCTTAAAATATTTTAAGGATTGTCTGAAAATTTTCTATATCAGCAAAAGAAATTTATAAAAATTCTTAAAAAAAAAAAAAAAAAAAATGATTCTAGTGCAAACACTTACACTAAAAAGAAAAAAAGTCTTGTCAGACCATTTAGCACTAGGCCAAAAAAAAATAATATCTGGATAAATATCCAGACAAACGCTCGGGAAAAATCGCTATCCATGCTCTAGCTCATCGCTAAGAGGACATTCTAAATCTAGTATCACTACTAGTCGCACTCAGAAAATAATCGCACTCTATATCGCAATGTCGACGTCCTAAGACATCTAGACATGCTAAAGTCGCTAGGGAAAACGCTCTGGTTGATCGCCAGAAAACACGTCAGCTCATCGCCAACAAAACACTCTGGTATCGCCAGAAAAAACTCGGCTCCTCGCCAAGAAAACACTCTGTAAATAGTCCTCGACTACACAAAGTCTGCGTTCTAAAAGAACAAACTCGCCATGAACATAGTGAGCAGCTATAAAAGCTAACTAAATCACTATAAGCGCAGTGAATAGCTACAAAAGCTAAAATTCACTCTTAACACAGTGAATAGCTATAAAAGCTAAAATTCACTCTAAACACCGTGAATAGCTATAAAAGCTAAAATTCACTAAACTGAATGATCCTGCTTCAAAAAGCAATGTTCACTAAGAACAGAATGATTAGTCCGCGCGCAACTAACATTCTAGGAAACATTCCCAACATAACTATATGAGACAGCAAGTCTCGAAATAGGACCTCCCTAAAGTCATAATCCTATATAGGAGTCCATAAGCAAAACGACTCAAAATCTCGCATTTTGAGCACATGCCCTCAGGCAACCAACATACACCGAAATATATACAGAAATATGTACAGTAATATATACAGAAATATATACAGGAGTTCAAATCCCAAACTCTTGGTTATGATAACTCCATACTGAGCTTGGTGAAAGCTCTTAGCAAAGCTAATCCAATCTTCGGCACATCGCACCAAAGTGACAAATCTGCCTAGAAACATGAGCCAGAAAAAAAAACGCTCTCCGTCATTCTTCAGGGTGGCTACACAGAGAAATAAAACTTAACCAGCATTGCGCCTCTTCAAGTTGCATGAAGAACCCTCGTGTACTGGTCTCGCCCTAGAACAACAACGAAAAACATTCAATCCATCCCACATAACAGGAGACAAACACTTCACCACGATATACTGAATGGTGGAGACAAAAAAATACAGAATTGGTGACCCTGGAGTCCACCAACAAAAGGGAGTAGATTATAGCATCCACTAAACTAAAACGGTGTCTACCACACCACCATAAGTCAAAAAAAAAAATTTTCAATAGGGTGTTCCGAAATACACTACTGCCAACAGCCTGTCACCACTAATAGGCTAATTGGAGCTGAGGTCGACTACAGTAGTTAGGCTCTCCTTTGGTTCAAATAGAAATAACCATTGGGTAACAAAACCTTTAAAGGTCCCAAAGGTCAAACGTTCACCCCCCATAGACTACCCTTCCAATCAGTCTGTTCCTCAGGAAGACTAACTCCCTGCCAAACGTCGTAACGGCATCTGTTAGCCCCCGGTGCATCACAGCCTGTAAAAACAGATAACTCATGGGATGCAACCTGAAAGGTTTACAAGGTTGACTTAACCAAGCTTCTAACGAAATTTTAAAAAACGAAAATGAGCTTAAAAAGGCTACATGAAACAAAAATTGCTCAATTTTCCGGTGGCAACGCAACAAAACTTTTGAAGACGACAAGAGCTTTCCCAGCTTAATCAGAAACAAGAAGAAAACATCGTTGACAGCTAAAATATTCGATCATGGTGTTAATCGTCTCCCTAAACAATAGCCTCTAGAAGAAACTGCTACAGGTATCAGGCATAACCGTTTTCTGTCAGCCCAAACTTCTAGATTACCTCTTGGAAATCTAAAAATTCGGTTAGGAATCTTCCTTCACTGCGCTTAGCCTCTCTTGACAAGGTTCTCATCTCGGTATCAGATTTTGATCATTTCTTTGTGAAACGACTGTCTTACTCTGCTCTCATCTCCTGTAAATGATCAGCCTTTAGTTCTCCTGCAGAACTTCAATTTTCTATCAATCTGATAGTAAACCGAAAAAACTCAACATACGCCTATGAGTCCATGCAAAAAAATTTTTTAAAAAATTAGTGACTCAAAGGTAACGTTTAAACGGCTCTGAAAAAAAATAGAAAATACCCTCAGTTTGTCAATTCAGAAGAAGATCTAAATCAAAATAATCCAAGTCTTAGACTTACTGGATAAACCAAAATCAATTTACTCTTAATTGCACCCAACATATACCATTAAGGTAATAAAAATACACCCACTCGGGTAACAAACTTTGAAATTGCTCATAAAAAAATTTTTTTGACTCAACATCATACTACACGAGCTACATCTTGCGCTTGTCCTAACTCAAGATCACCTTGGATTGCCTCTAATCAAAATTTCGCTTCCAAGTGCCAAGAACTGGATATTATTTGGGGTCATAAGCAAATCAAATCCCGCGACCACCGACATACCAGTCTTATGATATATCCTGAGTGTGACTCCTTCGCAAGCTCGCAACAGCTGAGTCGATGCTAAACATCAACCACAATCAACCTAAGTTTGGGATATGGCCAATACCCAAAACCTTAGCACAAAACTATAAAAGTAAGCTATCCTCAGCTCAACTTTTATAACAGGCAAAAAAACGAGGTCGTCACCTCTACAGAGCAACATCAAAAAAAAATTTAAGCAATTAAGATAATGTAAATATAAATTATTCTTCTTCTGACAAACTTTCATTAGGGTTAGGTTCATTGAATGGTTTTAAGTCTTTAATATGCCATCGTCCTACTTTAGTCCCATCTAAATTAACTAAACCATAAACTAAATCCGAAATCTTTTCTCTAATCACGCAATGCACATACTTAGGTACCAACTTAGATGTGAATTTATCAGCTGCACTGGAAAGAATTTTATTTTTTCGCCAAACGTGATCACCTATCTTAAAGGAAAAATCCCTTTTTCTAAGGTTGTAAGACTTACTGTTCCGCTCATAAGCCTTATGTATCCTACTACGTACGTCGGTGAAAATATCTTTTAAACCCTTTAAATTTTCGGCGTACGCGCCCCTGTTACCCGGAATTATTTCGCTGTCAGCATTGACATCCAAGTCTAAGTTTTTATAATATGATCCAGATAGAGGTATATGTCTGCCGTAAACTAAGAAAGACGGTGTGAACCCTGTTACTTCGTGTCTCGCGGTATTTATCGCTTGTTGGATTTTGGAAATATTGCTATCCCAAGTGTCATGTGAATCCACGTAACTTCTTAAAGCGGTCCCGACTGTTCGGTTATTACGTTCCACAAAATTACATTGGGGAGAGTACACGGGATTAAAACGGATGTTAAAACCATAAGTTTCACTCAAGCTCTTAAAACTCTTAGAGGTAAACTGAGTACCGTTATCGCATATCAAGAGCGATGGAACACCGTGGATTAGAAAGACATTATTTTCCAAAATTCTCTCTATATATCCAGCTTTAGAGCTTTTCAAAGGAAATAGCATGGTATACTTTGTAAACCAGCAAGAAACCACGAGAAGCCATTTATTTCCCTTTTTTGAACGTGGGAATGGGCCTACTAGATCAGCTGCTATGACTTGAAAAGGGTAATTAACCGTTTTCTCTTTTCCCATCAGTCCCATAGGTAGTGTATTTGGAGATTTCTGCGCTCCACATACTTCACAAGTCCTCACAAACTTTACGATATCAAAACGCATTTTTGGCCAATAATACTGTTCCTGAACCCTGTGAAGAGTTTTATAAAAGCCAAAATGACCAGAAGTAGGAGGAGTGTGACACATGTCTATAACTTCCTCTCTCTGTGGTTTAGGAACTAGTATTTTCCACTCGGGTACATTAATTTTTAAAGGCAACTGGTTTGGGATAAATTTGTACACGAAATCATTTTCCACCTTCCACTGTGGAAAATTTTGAGGAGATTCTTTAATTTGCTGCCGTAAATTGTCGTACCATGGGTCAATGCGATCTACATCTACTGTATCAATTCTTACGCCAAACTGTGCATTAAGACTGTTTTCGTCCGCTGTATGATCTGGGATTCTTGACAAAGCGTCAGGAATAACATTGTGGACTCCTTTTCTATGAATTAAAGTAAACGTGTGTTGTCTCAGCCTAATCGCCCAACGCGCTAGTTTGCCACTAGGGTTTTTAATAGAATTAAGCCACAATAAGCTATAATGATCTGTTATGACCGTGAAAGGAACACCTTCTATGTAAGGTCGAAACTTTTCGATGTTAAAGAGTACTGCTAAACATTCTTTTTCAACAACCGAATAGTTACGTTCAGCCTTTGATAAAGTTCTACTGGCATACGCTATCACCCTTTCCTCACCATTGATTTTCTGTGTTAGGACGCCCCCTAAACCAGTATTAGAAGCATCACTAGAAATATAAAACTGTTGGGAAAAGTCTGGTTGGGATAAAATGGGAGCTGAAACCAATAGTTCTTTAATCTTTATAAAAGATTCTTCGGCTGCCTTTGTCCAATCTATCGATTGTCCTTTTTTTCGTCCTTTCAAAAGATCATTAATAGGCGACAACAGGGTAGAAAAATTCTCGATAAAACGTCTATACCATGAACACATTCCTACGAAGCGCTTAACTTCCGTAGTATTAGTAGGTCTCGCATAATTAACCATGCTTGCTACTTTATCCGGATCGGTACGCAAGGAATTTGAGCCTACAATATAGCCTAAAAACTTTAGAGAAGTTTTGAAAAAATCACATTTGCTCAAATTTATCGTCAGTCCGGCCTCTTTCAATTTATCTTTTACTTCCTTAAGTAAGCGAATATGCGATTCGAAGTCTTCCGATGTTACTAAAATATCATCAAGATAGGTAAAAATATGTGGCTCATATTTCGGACCAAATATGGCGTCCACTAAACGTTGCTGAGTTTGAGCAGCGTTCTTAAGACCAAACGGCATAGTGACGAACTGAAATAGACCTCGGCCTACTACTGCAAAAGCGGTCTTTTCTTTAGAGGATTTGTCTAAAGGAATTTGCCAGAAAGCCTTTCTAAGGTCTATCGAAGATACATACTTAGCATTCCTGAGTGATGTCAAAATTCTGTCGATGTTCGGTAATGCTGACCTCGTTGAGCTTTCTTCCGTCAAAGCACAGACGATACTGTCCATCGGCCTTTTTCACCAATAAGATTGGAGAACACCAAGGACTGTTTGATTCTTCAATCACTCCGAGTTTCAACATTTCGTCTAACTCTTTATTTAATACTTTTGACATATAAGGAGACATGGCGAAGGGCCTTGTCTTTACAGGACTGGCATCAGCCGTATCTATAAACATCTTGATTTTATTCGTTCGGCCTAACCTATCTTTACTACTTATTTCATTGAAAGAGCTTATTACTTTTTCTGCTTTTAAGCGTTCCGTCCGCGAGAGATCATCTAGGGTACATAGACGCGAGAAAAGGTTTTCAAAAGAACTTTCTGAATAACAATCTTTAAAACTTGTTTGAGAATTGACTTCTAGGGACTGTGGATACCACGAATTATTTTTAAAATTTACTAAAATTCCGAATTTTTGTGCAAAATCACATCCTAGAACCAAAGTATGTGATAGAGAAGGTACTACTAGAGCAGAGATTACTAAACAATGACCATTGCAGACTAGCGGCAACTCAACCGTACCTAAAACTTTTAGACGGCTGCCATCTGCAGTGGTAACACTTCTATTTTTGACGTGGCATATTTTTATACTTAAACGACTTAAAATCTTAATACCATTCTGACCTACAACGGAGGCATTTGCACCAGAGTCAAATAAAGCCGAGAAATGGGCACCTAATAGATTTATCTTGATATGCGGTCTGTTGTCTAAATATTTATGCACGAATAAAGGAGACATGTGACCATTTGGAGAAGCAGGAGTTTTAACTTGAGAAGGATAATTTTTATTAGACTTAAAAAAATCAGAAACTTTTTGTAACCATTTAGTCCAATCCGATCTACTGGAATATTTTTGTTCATCCGTGTTTCTAGAACGTTTTGGATTAGGGGCTTTACTGCGAACATGAGCTTGTGACTTAGCCGAAAGATTAGAGGCTTTTTTGTTGGACTTAGGATATCCGCCTCGGTAATATACCGTCCTTACTCGTTTTTTGTACATTTGGGGCATGATGTTAGTCTCACGCCTGTTGTTCCACATTTGAAACAAAATACCCTCTTTGGTGCTGTACAATTTTGGTAAGTGTGATTCGGGCCTGTGCAATTCCAACACGTGAAAATTGCCTTAGGTGAAACCGGCTTGTCGTTCACTTTAGCTGCAGTGTCGCTAATTTTAGAGTCATTATCTTTTCCTTTACCCGTTTTCTGGTTACTCCTAGGGTTCCGATTTACATTCCCAACTTTATTTGTCGAGACTCCACTTCGGCCATTTGGATTATACTTTACCTGATGTATATTAGTTTCGCTTTTTGGTCTGCTCTTTCCTAACAAATAATCGGACTCTTCAAGTTTTCTACATAACCCGGCGAGTTCGGCTACCGAATTTATATCTAGTAGAGCTAACCGATTGACGAAACTAGGCAGAATATTCCTACGTATAAATTTAACTTTGGTACATTCCAAAGGCTTGATGGACAACCTACAAAATAAAGATTCCATGTGGGCAATAAAAATCACAGTGGACTCATCCTTCTTTTGTCGCCTCCTCTTTATTTCTGACCACAATTCTTCATCATCATCACAGTGCAAGAAGTCCTTCTTTAGCCTATCTACCAAGGAATGCCAGTCGTTGACACTTGATTTTATGCTTCTATACCAAATGAAGGCATCGCCAGTGAAAAATTCAACAGCAGAGCTGAAAAGTTCATCTTCCGATACTTTCCTAGCTTGAGCTATTTCAGTCAGCCTCTCCAAAAAAGGATAGAGTCTCTTTGAGTCTCCATTAAATTTCAATTGCCATTCGCTGACAGGAATATTTCTGGCTGCGCAATTCACGATTGGAGCTGGTACGTTTATGACTGGGGTTGTAATAGGCAGCTGTGGTAACTCATGGCCAGGAGCTATCTTTTCGGCAAGATTTGCTTCCATGAGTACACACGTAGCTATTGTTTCTTGAACATATTTGGAAAACTTCGACGCTTCCTCTTCGTCATCCGGCATGGGAATTCTTTGTACGCGACCCGCTACATGCGATAAACGTGATTTAACCCGGTGTACAAGTGAATCATTTGGATCACCGTCATAACTATCGATTAAGTTTTGGATTGAATTTAAACTCTTTTCGATACCAGCCGTTTCTTCTTTAAAAGACAGGGTGTCATCCCCTATTTTTATCGTTTTCCGGCTCATTAATTTCTTTACTTAAGATCCTCGTTAGAATCTTTCTTTTATCTGCGACCGGACGTTCTGAGAAAGTACGACGGATTTTTAGTTCATAGTCTAATTCATATTCCAATAGGTGATTGACTTTAAAATTGAAGGCTTCCATGATAAATGAATACTATAAAATTTAAAAGAATTGTTTAAAAAGCCGTGAAAATATTTCTCCTGTGCTCCCAATAGTCAAAAAAATAACAAAATCTGTGAAGGCACTTAAAATATGTAAACTTCTTTACCAAACTTTAAAAAAAATCTTCAACAATTTCAAAAAAATTTCTAAGTATTGCCTCGTATTAAAATCCTTTTATTAAGATATCTTAAGAATTTCCTATAAAAAAATCTCTAGATATCGTTTCGTATATCAGCAAAGTATTTTTAATATTCATGCAAAATATAGGTGAGAAAAAAGAACAGTTTTTTGTTCGGTTATCCGCAAAATAAATCAACAATGCAAAATTAAAGTCGACCAACACATCTGCCAATCTGAACTATAAAGCCAGCTTTTAAGAAAAAAGTAGGAATCTCTTATCTTAGAGTCAACAACAAAATTCAAATATCTATATCAGATAAATTGAAATAAAAAAATTCTACAAATTTCCTGCTTTTGTCTTACTGCTATAGTGTAGTTTCGTTTAATAAATATTATGAAATAAAATATCTGCAAAGTTAGAGCTTTTATTTTGTTCGAAAGCTAGTACACTGAACCCTTTTTTTAAAAAATAAAATTCCAAAAGCCCCGCGTTGACAGCGCTATTTCTATGCGACGTCTTTTTATGACATGCTAAACTGTCCTCAGTTTGAGGCATCTTTTTCCGTACCCTGTGAGAAGTTGTTTGTCCCACGCTTGAGCGCAATTTTGTAAGGTGTGCTAATTTTGCTTTATTTTTCGCCCCATGTAGACTGCGTCATTTTGTAACATTTTTAAATACTGGACGCCCCAAGCTTGAGCACAATTTTCTTGCAGCCCCGCTTTAATTTCTGATAATGAATTGAGTGAGACCTGATTTTAAAAGAACTAAAGAAATTAAAGAAATACTAGCTCAGTTTTCCTTGGTAGAGAGATATGGGTAAGAGATAATTTTTGTACGTCTTTTTGGAATTTAATTCTATTTTTAAAGAAACCTCAGTTGTACGACTTTTTTTTTGGGCACCACTCATTTTAAAATAGAAACGGTTTAACTTCAGCTAAGAAAAATGAGAAAAAACTGAAGTGTTTTATGGATATTACTAAAAAGAAATTAGTCTAGCACAACTGATCCTGAAAAGAAAAATAAATATTCAGTGAGACACTAGCTTTAATCAACAAAAAAAGAATTTATTCATGTTTTTAAAATGAAAATAAAAAGTTCTAACCTTTACAGTTATACCAAAAAATTCTAGCCTAAATAGTAGTTGTTACATTTAAATTTTAAACCTTTACAACCCCCGAAGGCGAGACATCGTGTTTTACACTTCACTTTTTTGTCTGTCTGTTATACGTTGCTGTTAATGCACTACTCTCAAATAAGTCTATTGGAGGGAGTTTTGTTGACTTACTCTTTTTCAGTCCTGCTGTGATGGACTTCGCCCGATTTCACACTTTTTCTTAACACTTAGAAAGCTCACCACAGCTTTTATTGTCGAAACTGGTACTTTTACTTAGCGGCTTCTGAAGAAAATTAGCCTACTTCGGCTAGATGGAAAATAGCCTCTCGGCTAGACGGTACTGCCTGGTCTGCGGCTCGATCGAAAAAAAAGCCTCGCTGGTAGTTTCTCAGGCCCTTAAATAATCGTGCGATTTTTGCCGGTAATATCCGGACGCTCCAATCAAAACTCCGGGTCAAACATTTCGCCAATCGCGGCCTGGCGGTAGGTTCGATCAGCAACCCGCACCACACAGTATATACTGAATGTCCTGAAACTTTTGTTTAATATACCGGTCGATGTTTTAACATAAAAATAAATACAATTTGAAGTGAAAAATCAGTAACATTGCATGGTCTTAAAATCCAGGAAAAAATGAATGTTACAATATAAATATATATATATATATATATATATATATATATATATATATATATATATATATATATATATATACATATATATATATATATATATATATATATATATATATATATATATATATATATATATATATATATATATATACATATATATATGTATATATATATATATTTATATATGTATATGTATATTTATATATATATATATATATATATATATATATATATATATATATATATATATATATAGGAATTCTGTAAGAATAAAAATATTGCTTAGTAGATTAAATTCAATAAGTAAAAATTCTATTTGTCAATTACCCTATAACATGTGCTTATGGCTGAGCAGTAACAAGACTAAAGCTGATATTTTAGAAAAAATTCGATAATTTAGTTTTGAGTGTCAATTGTTCTTAACTTAGAGCCAAGAGTTGTGCTGAGCGATAATGCTTCCATCAAGAAATTATGACCTCTGAAAAGTGAAATTTTGTATATCGCATTTGACATCGTTAAAAGTAAGAAACAACAAAAATAAAATAATTCTCCTTTAATTATGCTTGGTGTCATTTTTTTTAATGATTGATAGAGAGTTTTGGTATATTCTGAAATTAACATCTCTAAAAACAAAAAGTCATAGTTTTCCTTCGTGGAAGTAAGACTAGGATAAATTTCCTTCTCTACGTAGAACTTTTGCTGCCTATTTTAACTATTCCAGAGACGCTAGCCTCAACTTAGTGAGTCAGTCAGCATACAGTGAATATGGCTTTAAGATGAATTGGTTATCACTGTTGTGAAAGAAACATATGTACACATAATACATGAACAATACTAATATGCATGTCACATATTTATAGAATATTAGAAATTGAATGAGGAAATAACCATGCCAATGATGTTTTCATCCTTTAAGTATACTAAGAATAGGAAAAAAAAGTTGTCAAAATGATTTATTTAGAATTTCTTTCGCAAACACGTAGTTCTAGACTTAGTATGGAATCTAAATTTTACTATTTCTGATAAAATTGAGAATAATGTAGAGAAAAATTAAATTTCACATTTTTCAGCTCCAAAAATCCTATGCATAATATATACGAAGCAACCTCTCCAACCACCTCCCAAACTCTCATATCTGTAACTACTAGTAATTACAGGTATATTTTGTTTATCATTTCGACGAAAATATCTAGAAATTAACTAGCTCTTGTTCTAAAACAAGTATCGATTTTTACTTTCTCAAACGAATAATAACTTAAACCAAGATCTACAAGTGGATATTTAAAATAATAGGTAATGTACGAAAAAAGATATTTAAAACTGAAACCGGATATTTCCCATTACAAAGTATGTCTGCAAAAATTTAAAATAATGACTAAATAACGTAATTTTCAGATTTCTCAAATCGACACACCCTAAAAATACGATATATAAGAAGCAATACCTAAAAACCATATCCCCTCTTTCATTAACCTCTTACATAATTAACCATAAATAATAAAAAACTTTTAAAAAAACAACAGAATTTTCAGAAATACTAAGGTATGTATGATGCAATCCCTTTAACAGCCACCCGTTACTCATTGAACCCCTTATATGTTCAACTATAAATAATTATGCTTCAAACATATTCGTTATCTGAACCAAACATCACGAAAACTGTTCGTAAGGTTACTGAAAATATATAAAAATTTTTAGTCTCTCGTTTTACGCCCTTCCTTTAAAGATATTCGTTATTATTTCAACACTTGATTATATGTGCACCAAATTTGAAATTAATAAGTTATTTCGTTTGAAAAGTATTGTACTAACAGACCGACAGACGGTCACGCCGACGAAAATGGGAGACTATGATTTTCGTGTTCTAGGTACCTTGAAACGTAAAGAAAAGCAATATGATTTATTCATGAATATAATACTTCCTTTAGCACGTAACAAGAAAAATTCACTATTGTAACTATAGAAAAAAAAACCTTCACTCTTTTACCACTTTTACCTCAAAAACTATATGTTGCTATTTCATCAAGTAATACCCCTTTATCAAATTTGAAGTCGAGAGTCTGTTTCGTTCGAGAGTTATCGTGGCAATAAACTAATACAATACTTTAGCAAGAAAGGTAATAGTTAATAAGAGGTTATTTTTCCAAATTTGCCGCTAATGAAATATTCACTCTTAAAAGAATAGAAGTGTTAAGTTTGTTGCAGGGTAGAAAATTATGTTTATGTATCTCTAAACGATGGGCTTAGTTAGCACAATGATATTATATACTTGTTATCAAAGTGGCGTCGTTTACTTGCCTAGGTAAAAATGATTCTTTTAAATATTAACCGTAGATAAATTAAGTAACCGATACGCGCTACTTTTGATATTTTCAAAATAATGGAATAAATCGAATTTCGTGTGTTGATTAATCACTGTTTTTTGATGGGAAAAAATACCATTTAAGCAAAGCAATGGCTTGATAAGTGTTACGGGAACTCTGCCCCTGGAAAATCACTCATCATTTACTGGTATGTTGAATTTAAACGCGGTAGTACAGTTACAAATTATGCTGAACGCTCTGGACGTCCAAATGAGATGGTTACACCGGAAAACATAAAAAAAATCCACAAAATTGTTTTGGATGACCGTAAAATGAAATTGCGTGAGATAGCTGACACCCTAGAGATATCAAAAGAACGTGTTGGTTATATCTTGCATGGACATTTGGGCATGATAAAGTTCTGTTCGAAATGGGTACCGCGTTTGCTTACAGTGGGCCAAAAATAACAACGTGTTGATAATTCTCAGCGCTGTTTGGACCTGTTTAAGCGCAATAATAACGGATGAAACATGGATTCACCACTACACACCGGAATCAAATCGACAATCAGCTGAGTGAACAGCAGCCGGTGAAAGCCGCCCGAAGCGACCAAAACCACAATAGTCGGCTGGGAAGGTTTTGGCCTCTGTATTTTGGGATGAGCATGGAATAATTTTCATCGACTATACTGAGAAGGAAAAAAATCATTCATCAATAGCAAATATAATATAAAGTTATTGGTGCGTTTAAAGGCAGAAATCGTAAAGAAACGGACTCAAATGAACAAGAAAAAAGTCCTCTTTCATCAAGACAATGCACCGGGTCACAAGCCAATGGTTACGATGACAAAATTGCATGAATTGAAGTTCGAGTTACTTCCTCATCCACCGTATTCTTCAGATTTGGCTCCCAGCAAGTATTATCTATTCGCAAATCTCAAAAAAAATGCTCGCCGGAAAGCGATTTGGCTCTAATGAAAAAGTTACCGCCGAAACTGAGGCCTATTTTGAAGGCAAAGACAAATCCTTCTACAAAAAAGGCAATTGTTAGAACAGCGTTGAACTGATCGCTCTTGAAGGAGACTATATTGATGAACAGTCGAATTTTGCAAAAAAAATGTATTTTAAGTAGCAAAAACTTTTCAGCCTACGTGTTTATATATATATATATATATATATATATATATATATATATATATATATATACATATATATATATATATATATATATATATATATATATATATATATATATATATATATATATATATATATATATTTCTTAGTTGTATACTCTGAGCGTAGATTTGTTTATGATTATCTTAATGATATAAAAATACAATGTTTTTAGAATTAGAATATGGAGTACATGAAGTTGCGCTTTTTGTGATGGTCTTTATCAAATTTTATATTTTATGCAAAATTTAACATTTATGGGCAGATCCACATAATAAAACAATATAATAAATATATTAAATTTGAAATATAAAATGTGAAATAAGATAAATAACATTTTACAAATATTTTACATTTTTTATCTCAAAATGAAATTTAACCCTGAAATAGTGACCGATAACACTACAATTTTTCCTGATTTAACACTAATTCTATCTGAGAAAAGTAAATATTTAAGAACTAAATTGTGCTCCAAGACTACATTGTTAGATTTTTATCTCAATTACAATTGATGCTACATCAAATCTCAAAAAATAGTGGCATCATAGGACTGACAGACAGAACACTAGCTTTCACCTCACCTGAATTTAGACCTTAAATTTTAATAAAAGTAAAAAAATCTTAAAAATAACGTCCCAGAAAAAAATTCAAATAAGTTTTAAACTTAATAACAACAAACTTGCTCAAAAAATAAAGTCAAATTCAGTTAACTCAAAGAAAAATTCTGGCAATGCCATCTACCAGAAAAAATTAAATAAACTGTAAAAACACAATATCTTTGTTTACCACAAAGCTTAGAAACTGTTATTTTTTTAATATTCACACCTTCTTAGTAGTGCCAACGAAATCAAAACGTAAAAGTAAAAGAAATGCCATGTCACAAAAAAGATTAACATAATGTCAATGACAAACTAGACATCAGCAATTTAAGTCAGATCTATTATTATTTGGTACAATAAATAGAATTACCGTAGGAGACAAATTTTACATAAATTATTATATTTAATATAAATTCACATTTAACATTACATATACGTAAAAGCAAACAATCCTAAGACATAACACTTTCTTTTTTTTAGTGCGGTCAAAACTACCTAAGACACAGTCGGGGACCTTATCATATTTTTTTTATTCCATATTTATTAAATATAATACAATGTTTTATTTAACATAATTCAACGTCATTTAATTTTGTACGTACGTACGTAATCTAAATATAATAATAAAATTTCATCAGGTCCAATACAAAACGAAACAGCATTAAAATTTGTGAGTATATATTATATAGATAATTATTAATCTGTGCACATGAATTTACAAACAAGAAATATACTTATATATATAGATATATACATATATATATATATATATATATATATATATATATATATATATATATATATATATATATAGATATATACATATATATATATATATATATATATATATATATATATATATATATACATACATATATATATATATATATATATATATATATATATATATATATATATATATATATATATATATATATGTAGAGTTAGTCTAGTTTTGTGATGATTTATTTTTCTTTTGTATTCATTTTATTCTAGTTGGTATGTTTATGTTGTATATATTTCTAGCGGCCTGTGTGTGCATAATTGTTTTAATCTTAGTAATACTCCTGATGAAGCCGAGAGAAAAATCGGCGAAATATAGAGTTTTAAACTACAAAAGAATATTATTACTACATATACCGATATCCCGATACTTTTGACTTCACTATATATATATATATATATATATATATATATATATATATATATATATATATGTATATATATACATATATATATATATATATATATATATATATATATATATATATATATATGTATGTATATATATATATATATATATATATATATATATATATATATATATATGTATATATATATATATATATATATATATATATATATATATATATATATATATATATATATATATATACATATATACATATATATATATATATATATATATATATATATATATATATATATATATATATATACATATATATATATATATATATATATATATATATATATATATATATGTATATATATACATATATATACATATACATATATATATATATATATATATATATATATATATATATATATATATATATATATATATATATATATATGTATATATATATATATATATATATATATATATATATATATACATATATATATATATATATATATATATATATATATATATATATATATATATATATATATATATATATATATATATATATATATATATATATATATATATATATATATATATACATATATATATATATATATATATATATATATATATATATATATATATATATATATATATATATATATATATATATATAATTATATCCATTTTAAAATATGAAATATTGGTAGTGTCTGAGGGAGAAATACTCTATTTCCAAGCACCGACAAATTAAATTTACACAACATTTTTTTTCCAATACATTTTTGGTGGATCAATTATCCAATTTAAGAAAATTAAATCAAATGTACTGATTTACTTTTAAAATCTGTTGAAACAACAAGGGGAGAGACAATTATCTACACCTCCCTCATCGAAAGAGGAGTAAATAAATTAGAATAATAATTATTTATAAATTGATTGGGCGCTTCATCCCCAAAGGAGTTAAAGTGGATAGCGCGGTAGGCATATGCTATTTAATATAATTGAATGACGCGTAGGGTGGCAAACTCGATAACGGGATTAGTGTCAAATCAAATCGCATTAAACGGCCTCGCAATCTAGTTACAATATTGCATCGTATTGTGCAGTCATTGCTGAGAGAATAACAGACCTGGGAAGATGATAAAAATTTTACCAAAAATAAAATATAAATAGTTTTGATTAGTCTAGAATTTACATATAAATTATAAATAATTATAAATACCTGTAAGTTCAGATAAAAAAGTAATTTTGTATTTTTTCTAATATATTACAGTTCGTATTGCAAATACAAAATACTGATAAACACTTTGTCATCATAGTTCAAGCTTTATGCACTCCAAAAAAACCGGTCAAGTGCAAGTTCGACTTGCGCAACAGTGTTCCGCAGTGCCTTTAAAATAAAAATTTTTGTTACGAAGATATAAAATGATCAGTGACTTTATAAACACACCTCAAATGTTTATCAGTCTAGTCAGATAGTGACTCAGCAGGCTAATCATGCCAACCGGAATAAAATAAAAAGTTCCTCACATGGATATATCTTAAGATCCAATATGTATTTTCACGTTTTTTCTTAGTCAATAATGTATCGTTAAAGCATCTTAGCTACCTAATAGCCAAAATAAATCAATCTAACTCAATATAGAATCTAGTGATAAAAGTTTAAAGCAAATATTTACTACCTAAATGTTTGTGTAATTATAAACAAATAAAATAAAATTATTTTGTCTTGGTACCTAATGCTTAAAGCAATTAGTTCCTGTTCAATTCCCAACTTTCGATGAAATAAACCTTTACGATTTTGTCGGTCAAATAGTTTTTTTTTTTATATCAGATACATTATCAAACGTACTGCAGAATGATAATTTTCGCTAATTGTACACTTTATGGAGACTATTCCAGAATTTTTTCAAAATTTTTTAATTAATACTTTTCAAGATAGACTGAGTGGGCAGGTTTTTGGTCATTTTTTAAAAATAATACAAAGGCAAGTGTTCGCAAGTATTACATCATATATATCTTTGAGCTCGTGTTTTCACAAGTATTCATTTGACTCGATGGTGATTTTTTTCCACTTCCAATTTTACCCCCAAAACTAACCCCTTAAATTAAAATTTAACTTTCAAAACTACACGGCCCTGATTGGACCATCAATTCTTATATTTTGCGCCAAGTTTCAACTTTCTGTATCAAAAAATTGGGTGAGACAAACGGACGGACAGACAGACACCGAAGGGTACGGAACACTAAAAACAAAAACTGATAATTTACGTGTTGAGACTAGAACAGATAGAGGGTATTATGCAAGGCCAGTAAACACTGTTCAGGTAGTCCCCGTCATCGTGATCACAACACTGTACAAGAATTGCAACTTTAAATCATGTGAATTTAACTGCGTTCTCTATTCTAATAACATACTGAAATCGTCCGGCAAAAATTTACAGGTGTCTAAATTCCTTATTAAAAATAAGTTAATATATTTTCGAATTTTCAAAATTTCACCCTTAATGGGAAAACGAAAGGAGATCTTTATTTCTATACCTCACAAGTCTTTTATGTTGAAAAAATGAAATTCAGCAAATACACTCTTTGTTATAAATAATTAGACCCATATAGTTTACCAGAGCTTTCTATAATTTCACCCGTATGAAGAGCAAAAGAGCCATTTTATTTTAAAAGAATGTTCATATCACATAAGTTTCTAACATTTAAGGAGTTAGACTTTGTGGAAAACTCTTTAAAAAATAACTAGACGTTTAAGTACTTTTTAAAGTCGTCCAGTCTTAACCAATGACGGCAAAATCGAGAAAACTCTAAGTAGAATTTTTACATAATGTAAATGCTGACTAAAAAGGGTTTATTTGAATTCCTATCCAAGAGTGTTTCAATTTTTTTTTTCTGGCCGTGTCAAAAATGGGAAAATATACATTTTAAAATGTACTAGACTGTTTTTTTGTTCAAATTGTCAGTTCAGATTCAATATTTCCTGTAAGTTAGGAAATGTTTGTCATTTTCTAACCAGTTCCGAAATATTACCCAAAATATCTGGTCAGTTCTGAAATACTTATGTTATATATGTTAAAAACCGGTCAAGTGCAAGTTGGACTTGCGCAATTAGTGTTCCGTACGTTAATTGCTTTTAAAATAAAAAATTTTGTTATGGAGGTATAAAATGATTAATGACTTCACAAAACACACCCCTAATGAGTTTTCAACAAAGTTTTTTTCCAACCTTTAGTGAAAACTGATGATAACGTGGAGAATATTTCAGAATTTTTTCAAAGTTTTTTGATCCGTACTTTTCGAGATAAGGGGGGAGACAGCGATTTTTTTCGCGATTTTTTAAAAACAATGCAAAGAAAAGTGTGCACAAGTATTACATTATATATATTTTTGAACTCGTGTTTTTACAAGCTTTCATTTAACACCCCACTCGATAACCTAGTAAAATTTTTTTTTTCACTTCCGATTTCATCCCCCAAAACTAACCCTTTAAATTAAAATTTACCTTTCAATACTACACGGCTCTGAGGAGGCCATCAATTCCTATATTAGTACCAAATTTAAACTTTTTATGTTAAACAATTTGGGACAAAATCGGGTGTGATTGACAAACGGGCGGATGGACGGGCAGACACCGAAGTGATCTTATAAGTGTTCCGTACGGAACACTAAAAATTAGACAAATATTTCCCTTCTTAATTTTTATGGAAGGAAAAGCATGGGTAGACCTCGAAAACGTTGGAGCAACAACTTTTCCAATGTAAGATAGGAAAAGAAGAGGTCATCGTGCCTATCAAAAAAATCTGCATTCACCGCTATGGGGACACGTCCAACCGTTTGAGAAGACCAGTGCTGTTAACCTGTTACAATCTGATCAAACTATTAATCTCTCTTTATATAATTCATTTATAAAAATTCACTGACCATTTAACAACGTTGCACTAATCTCGTAAATTTAGCGGGAAAATGTAGGTTGAAGGAGAAATTATAAATTTTTCGATACATTAGGAATTAATAACTTTGGAGACTGATTCAGTGTCAATTTAATGAAACTCCACATATAGTATGGTTTAAATTACAGAGAAATGACATATCTAATTTACTGAATTTTTTTTTTTATATATATACATACCCATAGGTACACAAAACGAGAACTGATAGAAAGTTAAATTACTAATAAAAAGGCCGCCTAAATTAAAAGAGCTGTATATACAACATGAGTGTTTGAGTACAAGGCACAGCAGATGAGAAATGTTATCAAATTTTGTAAACAAAAATATCTTGTACGTTATGAAAACATTTTTCCAAAAGCCAGAACGTAGACGATGGACATGGCAAATACCAGATGGTACAACAAAAAACGAAATTGATCAGGTTTTATCAAATGACAAGAGTATTGTAATCGACACAACAGTCCTGAACACGATAAGCATTGGCAGTGGCCATCGGATGCTCAGAGCAAAAATAAGAATAAATCTGAAGCAGGAGAGACGCATACAATCATAAAGACACAACAGAAATAATAAAGCAAACAGACGAATATCGGAAGCACTGCAAAATCATAAACTACCAAACAGAACTTGATGAATTAAATGCACAAATAACCAACAGATAATTCATGACTACAAAACAAAATACAACATCGAAAAAAGAACAAACACAAAAATTAAGTAAAGAGACATAAAATCTTATAAAACAGAGAAGATCCTACAAATGGCAGATTAGAATTGGCAGAAATAGACAAAAAAATAAAGAAAAAGATCAGAGAAGACGTCAGACAGTACAAAAACTCAAAAACAGAAGAAGCTTTGAAAGGGGGAAAAAGTCTGAAACATCTAAACAAGCAAATGAATGAAGGGAGATATTAAATAATAAATAACGATAACCAAGAGATCGTACAAATCAAAGAGATAAACAAAGCTACATAGAACTATTATCAAACACTATATGAGAAAAAAATATCGCCACAGCTCCGGAAAGAAGAAGGAAATAGAGAGATAGTAAGAAATGTGGAATCTGCAGAAGTTCCCGATGTAACAACGGATGAAACAGTGAACGCCCTACCACATATGCACAACAATAAAGAACCAGGGGACGATGAAATAACTATAGAAATGATAAAGTATGGAGGGGCATCGATAATACAATCTCTTCAAGCTCTATTTAACAGGTGCCTAATAGAAAGTAAAATACCTTGGGAGGCCTTGATTGTGCTTATATTTAAAAAAGGGAACAAACTTAAATTGGAGAATTACAGACCCATCGACCTGTTATCGGTACTATACAAAATCCTCACTAGAATTATAACATACAGATTAACGAACAATTTAGACAGTTATCAACTACGTGAACAAGTGGGATTTAGACGGGGATACAGCACTTTGGACCATCTTCAAACGATTAGGTTACTAGTGGCAAATGAATATAAGGTCACCTTGTGGATAGCAATGGTTGACTACGAAAAAGCATTTGATTCAGTAGAGATATGGGCAGTCCTTAACACCTTAAGTAAGATACACAACTCTTCTTGAATACATATATAAAAATGCCACATCACAAATAATGCTTGAAGAAAAAACAAATAAAATCAAAATTAAAAGAAGAATTAGACAATGCGACTCGATAGCCCCAAAGCTATTCACGTTGACTCTAGAAGACATGTGCAAATCGTTAAAGTGGGAAAATAAGGGAATACTAATAGACGGTGAACGATTAAATCACTTAAGGTTCGCAGATGATGTCACTTTGATCGCCAACACAAAAGAAGAATTACAAGAAAAGCTGATGGTAAAAAATACAAGTCCCGAGAAACATTGTTCAACGAAAGTGAAGATAACAGCCAGAAATTACTAAAAGAAGATAAAAGAATAGGAAAGGTATAAACATTCATATATTTAGAACAAAAAATCGAAATATCAAAACATAATTTAAAGGCTGACTTGGATAGAAGAGTCTCGTTAGCTTGGTCTGCGTTCGGAAGGTTACAACCTACATTTAAATTAGACATTCCAAATACAATAAAAGCCAGAGTATTCGATCAATATGTACTGCCGGTATTAACATAGGGCGCTGAAACGTGGACTTTAAATAAAAGTATAATACATAAACTCCAGGTAACCCAAACAGCAATGGAGAGGAGAATGCTAAATATTAGACTCCAAGATAGTATTCCTAACATCGAAATATGAAGAATGAATGATAACAGATAGACACGCCGTATGGACGCCTAGAGAACACAAAAGGTGCAGAGGTAGACCTCTTGTCTGCGGTCTACCTCTGCACCTTTTGTATTCCCTAGGCGTCCATACGGCGTGTCTATCTGTTATCATTCATTCTGGACGGACGACATAAAAATATTAGCAGGACACGATTGGATGCAAAAAGCAAACAACAAAGCTCATTGGAGACAACTTAGGGAGGCGTACATCCGACTATGGATGGAATAAGCTAATGATGATGATGTACAACATGAACATCGTATTTCTTAGTGGAACATCATATTTTTTACAGAACATTAAACACAACATATTTAATGCATTAACAATGCAGAGTGTTTTAAAAATTTAAGAAACTAATCTGTGGCACAATGGACGTAACATAGGGTAAAAATTACAAATTTCATATAATAAATATAACATTCCAGAGGAAAATTTAGGTATTGGATCTAAAGTATCCTGTTGTAGATTCAACAGATTTTTATAGATATTTTCCAATCTTAGAAAATACATCTAATGGCTAATTTGCTGATTGTTGGAGTTTTCGCTGGATGATCCCGTGTAATATCAATTATAGAATTAAACTGAACTGAACTAACTTGAGCAAATGAACAAATAAACAACAATTTTAAAAATATCATGCAGAATTTATGACCAGACACCATGTGTTTCTGAGAGGACCTATTTTGAATTGTTATGAGAGGGAACATGTGATGCCCGCTACGCAATGAGATACGGCTTCCGATACTGGCAGCAGTGTTTATTACAGTCCGATAAAGACCAATTCATTATAAATGTTATTAACATCCCCGATGTATATAGGTGTACTACTGACATTTAAAATTTTTTATCGATGCGTAGATAATTCATAGTGAAAAATAAGAATCATTTCTGGAAAAAATTGAAAGTATTTTTGTAAGAAAAAGTAAATTAAAGAAAAAACATGCTTGCTTTGGTTAAAAGTAATCTACAATTACGTCATGCAGTTCCAAATGTTTTCTAGGCGTTTTTCTCAGGCCAATGCGTATAAGAGTTGTGATGTAATAATAGATTACTTCTAGAAAAACTAGTGTTTCGTTTAATGACAATCTTACTTAAAAATCAAATTTTGTTTTGAACCTTAAAACTTAATTTTAAAAACGGCTGGAACCATACCGTACTGTTTAAATGTAAATTTAATTGTTTTCTAGATATTAGAAACATTTTGAAATGCTTATTTTGGTAGGCCACTGTCTTTATCTTTATTTGAAGCATGCGCTCACCTTTTAAAGCTTGCGTAACGGGAAGAATTTAAATACAAAAGAGACTCAGATATAAACGTTATTTCAAGAATGCGCCCACTATTTGGAGCTTGCGCAGTATTGAAGCAAAATAAGAGAAACCTTTATTCAGCATAACGATTTCCTTTATTTAGGAACTTATAAGAAAGGTTATTTGAAGTTCGTTATTTTTATAGTTGTTTTTTTTTTCCTGCTTATGTCAGTTATACAAGCCACTAAGAAAATACAGTAAAATTGAAATGATAATCTTTTATTTTAAATAACACTGACAATAGTCAATTAATGTTCATATTATGTTGAGATTCTGCAATCTTTGGCACAATGGCATTACAATGTGTGTAGTGCTAATTTCAAATGAAACTTTATTTATCGCACATTCGTATTGGAAATATTGAAGGAAGTGATAGAAACATGCTAAACCCAACTTTAGTTTAGAAACTTGTGGTGACCCATCAAATACAAATAACCAGTGTGCTTAACCATGAAATGAATGAATCTCCTAGGTTTATAGAGAAAATGAATACTAAGCTAACCTTCCAATTCTTTCGTAAGGACAAAAGCATGTGAAAAATAAGTGTTGCAAAATCTTTTTGTGACATCTTCAAAGTACCAGCATCAAGTGTTAAGTTGCCTATTCCTACTGAACTCTATAATAATGTATCCTTTTTGTTCCAGAAATGCCATACATTCCGCTCATAAGCTTTATGTGAAAAACAATTTTTGTGATTTTTTATTGGCTATTGAATTCGGTAATTACTAGTGCAAAAGACGATAGCTATAATCTGATCATGTCTCTATCTTTAATTGAAAGTGTTCAGGGCTAATTCTTATTTTCTTTTTTCAGGATAATTTGATATTTCAGTTTTTAAGTCATACCAGATCTACCGCACATTCCTGAAGGCTCTAATTCTAACTCTGTTTCCGCCTTGGAACTATGCCTTTTTGTAGATCTATTATACAACTTTGAAAAATTGCATACGACACAATCGTCACTGTCTGTATATTTTTTCACATAGTAAAACTTCAATAACAACAATAATAAAAAGAACTACGCCGGTGGATTAAAAAGTCCTGTAAAGAAAACAAGATAAATGTCATGTTTTTGCAAAAACAAAAACTTATTTCTTAACATAACCTCTATTAAGCTCAATACATTTGAACCAGCGAGATTCCAGTTTTTTTATTCCTTCAGCAACTTCGATGAAAATTTTTTCCTGCTGAGCCAACTTTTCAGGTTAAGAAGCAAAATAACCGGTCAAGTGCAAGTTGGACTTGCGCAATTAGTGTTCTGTACGTTGATTGCTTTTAAAATAAAAATTTTCGTTACGGAAGTATAAAATGATCAGTGATTTCACAAAACACATCCCAGTTGAGTTCACAACAAAGTTTTTTTTTTCCAATTTTTAGTGAAAACTAATGACCTGGAAATTTTTTTATATACCAGATAAATTATTAAAGGTAATGCACTCGTGATAATTTTCATTCAATCTACACCCTGTGGAGAATATTCCAGAATTTTTTCAAGATTTTTTTCGGAGAAAATCGGGTGTGACAGACAGACGGACACCGAAGTGATCTTATAAGTATTCCGTGTGGAACACTAAAAAGTCACTGAGGAATAAGGTGGATGGGGAACTAATTCGTAGCCTGGCTCGTGTACTATTGCCATTGTAGCGGTTGATTTGTGAACAAGCGCTTTGTCCTGAGGAAGGAGTACTTTTTGGCGCGCTAATCTTTGTGCTTCTACCTTAAGTCATTATGCAAACAGTCCCAATAATGTTGCGTAATAAGACTCAGTCCCTGTTTCACCCTTTTTCAACTAGTTAAACATGATGATTCTCTGTAGGTCCCAAAAACTGATTCTGTCATCGTCTTATGACTAGAGACGAAACGTGGTAGATCCACGTTTCGTCTTTAGTCATAAGACGATAACAAAATTAGTTTTTGGGACCTACAGAGAATCATCATGATTAACTAGTTGAAAAAAGGTGAAACAGTGACGTAGTAGATTCACCTTTCATCTTTAGTCATAAGACGACGACAGAATTGCTTCGGATTATGCTCCAATTTTTCCAAATAGGATTTTGAAATATACTTCCTCGTGTGTTTTTGATCTGTAGTCAATAAACACGGCACTCATCGAGCATTCAGCCTTTTCATTTTTAGAATCTCATGCCAGATTTATGTGCCTATCCATATGGGATGCCTACCAACTCAGTAATCTCACAAAACTTAATGCGAAGATCTTCCATCACGAGACCATGAATTTAATCGACCATTTCTTCAGAAGAAATCTCAATCGGGCGTTCTGAACGTGCAGCATCTGCAGTGCTCGAACGGCCACGTTTAAATTCATTTTTGCAGTAATAAATGGTCGTGGGTGCTAGTTTCCATCAACTTCCTTCATTTCAGTTTCTATCTAGGTCGCAATTCACTGTTTTAAATAAAAGTGTTTTGTTACTGCATGACATTTAGGTTCTTGAGACTATTTAAAACTACAATTCTTTTGGAAAAATATGAGTACTTGCTGCAAAGTTGTATCGATTTAGTACAAACTCACTTCTATAAGCTTGGCAATATTTGTTTTTTAGTAACATTTTGTTTTGCAATTGTTTAAAAATCTTTGAATGTCATAAATACATCAAATCAATACAATTGCCTGCAATTACATATTCCCTCGAGTTTAAAACCATCATACAGGTCAATCACAGTTTGAAGCTCCTATTTAGAAATTTCTCACATCTTAATTTGACAAATATCACCGTAAAAATATAGTTTGGTTCTACATCTACTGTTCAAATTTAATCTAAATCGGTCCAAAGATAATATTGAGGAATAAGGAAATAATTTTAATTTTTAATTATTTCCAATTTTAAGAAAAATAGTATGCATAAGAAATCAAATTCGAGTATTCTTCCAACATTTCGTCTACGATTGCACTCCCCATAGAGTCCTAATATTTAGTTACAGGTAATTGTGTAATTTGTTTCTTTTTGAAAGATCTTTTATGTTCCTTAAGTTTAGTTTTTTATGATTTTCCAGATTCTCCTATGTATACCGTACCACAAAAACAGAGCATTTTATAGAATCTCTCAGTCTGTAAACGAATTACATCTTTTAGTGATACCGGGCATTGTCTAATTTTCTTACAAGTGTTAATGATCGTGCGATTGTTGGATTTCTTAAGTAATTGGCTACTATATCTGTAGTATTGTGTATATAAGGTCAAGATGGTATATATTTCCAGATCTCACCAGACATCACCCGTTTTAATACAATCGCATCGGCTTGGGCTGCGTGAAGGTGCTTAACGTTTCGTCGCTGTGCCGATGTGCTGTCATGTAAGAAAAGAATAGCATGATGAAACTCCCAGTACTAAAACATTTTGGAGGTAAAATCATCCCCTGTTCGGATCGCTGGGTAGGGACTGGTTCGGAGGCGTCAACATGCACAGATGGTAAATTTTAAAGTACATTTTTGTAATATATGAGGTTTAAATTCGAACATAAGTCCTGTGCATCAACATCTGCATTCAAATAAGCCTCATGTACTGACTCCCTGTGAAACTAAGGTCAGTTCATCGACCAATCAACTTTCCCTAACCTGGACCCACTTCTATTCTCGGCTTAGGCGTAACTTTGGAATTTATATACTTGTTAGAAGCGGTCTCTTTTGCCAACGAGAGGAGGCTCAGGACCTCCGAAACTTTGGTTAAAAATATAAATAAATAAAAATAAAAAAAAAATAAAAATATAAATGGTTAAAAATAATAATTCAACACACCACGAGGTCTATCTGCTGCTTCTATCCAGCACCAAGTGATACTAACTTTGGAAAACTCGTCGCTCTTCTTACAGACACCATCGATCACTTATTAAGCCCGACTTATCCAGGTTGAGTCGAGTCACAACTGATTAGATTCTTAATCAGTTGTGACTCCACTCAGCTTATCAATGAATCAACATGAATTCCTGATCGTGATGGAGAGTTCGCTGGTCTTATTGAGAGATTTGGGTCATCACCCACCATCCGTAGTTAGGTTCTCTTGACCATAAACTGGTTTCGACAACGAGTTTCCTACTGATCAGTGTGAGAGAAGCGCCTAAATAGCGTAAAATTTGGCACTACAAATCTACTATATGGAAAGAACTCATGGAATATTTTCGAACTTTTCATTGGTTTGACGAGACGTTTGTTTTAGATCCGACGACCCATCTGACTGCGTTAAGGCGGTTTCTGATGTCATTCTGGTTATCATGGAAGCTTGCATCCCTATTTTGAAGAAATTCCCTTCCAACGGCAAGTCTGGGTTCGATCGAAAATGCAAAAAAGCTGTTGCTTCTAAACAATTTGTCTATCGACAATGGCGTAAAAAACCTAACGTCATAAATCGAAACGTCTTCGTTCGTACTGGGAACAGAGGCAAAAAAATTATGAACGAAACCAAGCAGATATTCAATCAAAGAATTAAAAACAGACTTCTTGCCTACCCAAACAATTCCAGGCCCTTTTGGTTTTTGGTATTATCACTTACGCAGCCAGATAATACCATTGCAATAACACTTGTTCATGAGATCAACTTAAGAGCTTGCTTCAAATTCTACTGTCGGTTTCCAAGGAAATACACCACCCGCTATTCCCAGTGTGTGCCAGGATGCCCGATATTGTCGTCAGATAGTGTGTCATAAAACATATGTTAATGAATCTAGATACCAAAAAAGCTTCTGGTGGAATGCCGACTATAGTACTTCAAAAATGCACGAGCGAACTAACACCATATTGTAGACTGTAGACTTCTCAACTTATCCTACGGAAAGGAAATATTTCCTACCTGCTAAAAATGCGCTACAGTTCAGCCGATATCCAAAAAAGGCCTTGCCAAACAACTACCGACCAGTCGGACTGCTTTTAATAATATCGAAAGTTATGGAAAAGACTATCAATCAGCATCTTCTAAAATACCTAGAAGGATTCAATATTATTTAACTGCCGTAAGCAAAAATTAATATGACACTTATATCACACATGTTTGAAACAATTTAACTGAACATTGTGGAGAATCTTGATCTGTTGCACTTGATATATTCAAGGCATTTTACCGTGTGTGGCATGATGGATTTTTGGTTAAGCGGCACTGTTATGGTGTGTCTGAACGGTTTTGTTTATGGCTCTATTTACAGTTGCAGTTGAAGGGTCTCTTTTTAATACTCGAACCTTCACTATGAACGCTAGTGTGCTCCAAAGCTCCATACTATCTTCTACATGATTTTAACTATCTGCTGAAAAGGCCCAAGAATCTAATCTACAGCATTGTAGCGGATAGTATGCTTATTCCTTCATTTACTTTGAATGCTAGCTACTCATGCAAATATCCGCAAACAGCAAGAAGACCTTCAACTTAACAAAGACCAACGTGGATCGCTTTTTCCGCAGACGGTTCGCTCCTATAGCACTTTAGGAATTTCCTTGCAGTACGAATGTTGTGCCTATATAAAAACCATTGGTGAATCCTTACTGAGATCTTATCTGGGAGTCGGATTTTTAAAGTTGTTAAATAAACACTTAATGTCAGCGGTGTAGAATTTCCATTACTTTTTTGACCACCGTTTATCTGTCCCTGGTAGAATGTTGATCAGATACTCATAAAGATATAAATACTACTGAAATTTTAAGTAGGTTAGCAGCAATTTCCATTGTAAATTTTATCTTGGAACGTTATTGATTGAGATAATTCAAAGAGGCATTCAAATTTTCTTGACCATGCGGCCAGGTACCAAACATGGTTGAGAGGAAATTAAATTCAGTATTTATTTTAGAACTGCACTTTAAGAATTTCCTTGCAGTACGAATGTTGTGCCTATAAAAAATCCATTGGTGGATCCTTACTGAGATCTTGTTTGGGAGTCGGATTACTAAAGTTGTTAAATGAACACTTAATGTCATCGGTGTAGAGTTTCCGTTACTTTTTTGACCACCGTTTATCTGTTCCTGATAGAATGTTAATCAGACACTCATAAAGATGTAAATACTACTGAAGTTTTAAGTAGGTTAGCAGCAATTTCCATTGTAAATTTTATCTTGGAACGTTTTTGATTGAGATAATTCAAAGAGGCATTCAAATTTTCTTGACCATGCGGCCAGGTACCAAACAGGGTTGAGAGGAAATTAAATTCAGTATTTATTTTAGAACTGCACTTTAAGAATTTCCTTGCAGTAAGAATGTTGTGCCTATAAAAAATCCATTGGTGGATCCTTACTGATATCTTGTCTGGGAGTCGGATTTTTAAAGTTGTTAAATGAACACTTAATGTCATCGGTGTAGAGTTTCCATTACTTTTTTGAGCACCGTTTATCTGTTCCTAGTAGAATGTTGATCAGATACTCATAAAGATGTAAATACTACTGAAGTTTTAAGTAGGTCAGCAGCAATTTCCATTGTAAATTTTATCTTGGAACGTTATGGATTGAGATAATTCAAAAAGGCATTCAAATTTTCTTGACCAAACATGGGTGAGAGGTAATTAAATTCAGTATTTATTTTAGAACTGTGTTTGTGAGGAGAGTAATGGGTAAACACTTTTGCAATTTTTCCCGTATTTATTTACCAAAACCTTTAACCGTCACTTTCACACCGTAGCCTCATCTTTCAGTTTAACTTGTAACATTGAATCTAGTTAAGAGGAAAACGCTAATGACGAGTTAAATTGAGGTTAGCCTACAATACAAAATTAGGCCTAAGTTTGACAAATTTGAATCCCTTCATTTACTTGAAGTACCCGATAGTTTTGAATATTTTCTCTCCTAAACGCTCTAAGATCATACCCATTTACAGAGCAAACTCGACTATGATAAAATACAATTTCCATGATACTAGTCTTACAAGAATCAAAATTGTGGAGGTAGAAAATACGCCTTCTGGTGTCTGGTGTAGATATACTATCAAGTCATGGATCATGAAAGAATTTCGTCGAGTTATGTCCCTACGTAAAGCAACAACAAATCGGAAATCTTCCAGATTTAACTCTTTGTCGTTTGGGAACATAACACCTAAGAGTTGTCAACTTTAACACTCTTTTTGACAATGTTTATTATTCATTGTCTATTGAGATTTGTGTGGCTTCAATGAAATCGGGATGACCTGAAAAAATTCTAGAAACCGGATTGAACACTAATCATTATGATATTCGACACGTCCAACTTTTTTAGGTATGACTCTGCACACTACCTTGGTATATTAAATTCTGTATTCTAATGGTGTGCAAAAATGTTATGTGCGTCATACTGAAAAAAATATCTTATTTTGGTATTTTATAGATATGCTCAGGTGAAAACTTAGGACTAAATAGTTCCTGAAGACTTTTAAAAGGTGCGTTTAAATCAAGCTTAAAATTTCTTATTTATAATTAAAGACGTAATCTTTAAATAACAAAAAAATAAATCAAGTAATAGAAGGCAAGAATTTAAAACATAATTTTCATATAACACCGCATCGAAGAGCCAGGTAGGTGTAAGCGTTGGTTACCAAGGCAGCTACAAACTGTCAAGTCATGCACTGGATTGAAACTAATAATTAATTAGTTAGTATGATGATAAAGCGTATTGTAGTCGTATTTTCACGCACCAACTTCAATCCAATAATATAATCGTTCTCCCAAATGATATTTCGATCAACAAATTTATTTATTTATTGTATTTTTACATAAAACTGAGTAAGAAAAGTAACTGCCACTTTCAAATTGAAAATACTTCATATCTATATATTACAGGCAAAGTATATAATTCGGCATTCTATAGAATGCCTAAAACGTTCAGGCAAAGTATAAAATATCCTTTATTTTATACTTTGCCAAGGCATTCTAGAGAATACTTAACGTACAGCCGGCAATGTGTATAATAGATATTGAAAACAATAGGCATTAACTGCTACTAGTGTTGCGGGTGGCAAGGGGCGCGGTGGAGGTTATGATATTAACTAACCTGAACTAATATTTTTTATAGTAATAGGTATTTCTTCTATAATATATATAAAATGCAACGTCTCTCTGTCTATCTGTCCGTTAGTGCGCTTTCCACTCGAAAACTACTTATCCGATTTATGTGCTTACATATATTCTGTGGTCAGGTTATAGGATATATTTTATTACGTTAGGTAACACAGGGAATAAGCTGTGAAGATAATAGTGAATCAAATCAGTGCGCAATACATTGCCTAAACCATTAAATATAGAACAATATCATGTAGCAAAGAATATAATATATATAAAACTAATCGTGCCGCGGCTCCGCTCACGTCACTTGATTCACAATTATCGTCACTGCATATTCCTTATGATACCTAACGCAATAAAATATGTCCTATAACCTGGCTAGAGAACATATGTAAACACGTAAATCGAATAAGTGGTTCTCGAATGATAAGCGCATTTACGGACAGAGAGGAAGGCGTTGCATTTTATATATATTGTATTCTTTGTTACATGATATTGTTCCAGCGTATTGCAAGAGAGTGCGCTAGCAGCAAACTTTTTTCCGACTTAATTCACTGTTATCGTCAGTGCTTATTTCTCTAACGTTATCAAATATATCCTATAACCTGACCAGAGAACCTATGTTGTATAAATTAAAAAAACACGTAAATCGGATAAGTGGTTCTCGAGTGATAAGCGTACTAACGGACAGACAGACGGAGAGACGTTGCATTTTATATATATTATAGAAGATTATAGATAACCTGGCCAGAGAACAAATGTATGAATTAAAAAAAAAAACATACAAATCGCGTAAGTGGTTCTAGATAATAATAAGTTATAAGCGCACTAACGGACAGACAGATCTATAGACAGACAGAGAGACGTTGCATTATATATATATATATATATATATATATATATATATATATATATATATATATATATATATTATATTCTTTGCTACATGATATTGTTCCATATTTAATGGTTTAGGCAGTGTATTGCAAGAGAATGCGCTAGCGGCAAACTTTTTTTCGACTTGATTTACAATTATCGGTGGCAAGAAAACATATGTTTGTTTTAAAAAAAAGCACGTAAATCGGATAAGTGGTTCTAGAGTGATAAGGGCACTAACGGATAGACAGCCCGACAGAGAGACGTTGTATTTTATATATAATATAGATGAACTGGCCAGATAACATATGTATGTTTAAAAAAAAAGCAGGTAAATCGGATAAGTGATTCTAGAGTGATAAAAGCGCATTAACGGACAGCCAGACAGACAGGCAGACGGAGACTATATATATTATAGAAGACTGTAAACTGGCCAGAAAACAAATGTATGAATTAAAAAAAAAAAACATGTGTGGTTCTTAAATCATAAGCGCACTAACGGACAGACAGACAGAGAGACGTTGCATTTTATATGTATTATATTCTTTGCTACATGATATTGTTCCATATTTAATGGTTCAGACAGTGTATTAGAAGAGAATGCGCTGGCGGCAAACTTTTTTCCCACTTGATTCACTATTATCGTCACTGCTTATTCCCTATGTTACCTAACTTAATAAAACATATCCTATAACCTGGCCAGAGAATATGTGTACGTTTAAAAAAAAAAGCACTTAAATCGGATAAGTGGTTCTCGAGCGTACTAACGGACAGACAGACAGACAGACAGACAGAGAGACGTTGCATTTTATATATATTATAGATATAGATGCAACTTCTCTCTGTCTATCGGTCTGTTAGTGCCCTTATGACTTGAGAACCACTTATGCGATTTCCATGTTTTTTTTTTTTGTTTTTTTTTAAATTCATACATTTGTTCTCTGGCCAGGTTATCTATAATCTTCTATAATATATATATAAAATGCAACGTCTCTCCGTCTGTCTGTCTGTCTGTCTGTCCGTTAGTGTGCTTATCACTCGAGAACCACTTATTCGATTTATGTGTTTTTTTTTTTAATTTATACAACATAGGTTCTCTGGCCAGGTTATAGGATATATTTTATTACGTTAGGTAATATAACAAATAAAAGTTTGCTGCTAGCGCAATCTCTTGCAATACGCTGCCTAAACCGTTAAATATGGAACAATATCATGTAACAAAGAATACGATATATATAAAATGCAACGTCTCTCTGTCTGTCCGTTAGTGCGCTTATCACTCGAGAACTACTTATCTGATTTACGTGTTTTTTTTTTTTTAATTCATACATATTTTCTCTGGCCAGGTTATATAATATTAATAAACAATGTATATAATATATATAAAACGCAACGTCTGTCAGTCTGTCCGTTAATGTGCTTATCGTTCGAGAACCACTTATCCGATTTACGTGTCTTTTTTTAATTCTTAACTTAATATTTACCAAAAAATATCTATAATTAATATATATAAAACGCAACGCCTCTCTGTCTGTCTGTCCGTTAGCGTGCTTAGCACTCAAGAACCACTTATCCGATTTACGTGTTTTTTTTATAAAATACATATGTTCTCTGGCCAGGTTATAGGATATATTTTATTACGTTAGGTAACATAAGGAATATGTAATCACGATAATTGTGAATCAAGTCTACGCGAGCGGAGCCGCGAGCACGGCTAGTTTACAAATAAGACAAACGTCTGATTTTGAAAGATTTCCGAAGTTTCTGTTTTCATTTCCCTGCGCATTCTTTTTATAGAGAGTTGATAATCTTAATATTGTTAATTTTCTTCTTCTTGTTATTTTTATAGATCTGATGATCTGTTAATTCCGAGGTTGTGGAATTTCTTGAGAAGTAGATTACCAACTATCTCTCCATCTTTTTGGTGGTCTTCTTGGTAGACGTTTGCCTGCTGGTTTTCCCTCCAGAGCGATCTTTCGTAGTCTGTGCTCCTCCATTCTTTTTACGTGGTTATGCCACTGTCTTGTTCTTTGTCTTCCCCATCTTACTACTTCATCAAATATGGCTCTTAGGATTTTCATTTCGGCAGTACGTTACATACTTTTTGTTTTATTGGTGTCTTCCCGCGATTCTATACCGTATTTAAGTATGGGTCTGATGCAAGTCTTGTATATTTTAACCTTGTTTTCTGTTCGCATGCATTGACTGGACCATACAACATCTCTTAAGCAGCCTGAGATAACTGTTGCTTTATTAATTAATCCTCTAAGGTTTCTAGCTGGGTCGTAATAGCTTGATAGGTCCACACCAAGGTATTTGAACTGGGTTAGCTCTTCTATAGATTTATCCTTCAATACGATTTTGTACCTTACAGGGTCATTGGCGATAGTGACGCTTTTGATCTTTTCAATTGATATGCTCATATTAAGCTGTCGATAGGCTTGATAAAATTTAAAAAGTTGCCTCTGTAGGTCGTCTTGACTTTCGGCTATCATCGCTGCATCGTCTGCGTAACAAACCAGACTAATTCTGTGACTATACGTATTCTATTATTTTGTCCATTAAAATATTGAACAAAAACGTGTATTCGTTTGTTTTAATTTTCGTGTTATTGTTCTTGTTCAAGTTCTTTATAACTTTAACAACGTTTGCCTGTGTCTTTTTCTGCATCGACGACTGTATTAAGTCATTGAGTCGGACTTTGTCGAAGGCTTTAGTTAAGTCTATGAAGCATATGTACACTGGCTTATTCTATTCTATTGCTTTTTCTTTAATTTGCTTTATAATGAATATCGCGTCTGTGGTAGATCTGTCTTTCCTGAACCCCTGTTGTTCTTCTCTATTTTTTATCTGTGATTTCAGTTTCTTTTTCAACAGGCCTGTGAACAATTTCATTGTTGTATTTAGGACAGCTATTCATCTGCAGTGTTCTGTTTTATCCCTTCTTGAAGATCATAATTGTGGTGCTGCTGTATTCGGTACCTCCGTTGTATCTAGTATTTTATTGAACAAAGTTGTAAGGTTCTTAGCGAGTTCCGCCGCCATATTTCAGCAGTTCGTTCGGTATTCCATCCGTCCGTGGTGCCCTTCTGTTCTTTAATTTCTTCATTCTTTTTATTACTTCTGTTTCCGCAAAGCTCGCTTTAGATTCTGTTTTATATTCCTCCATGTCGTTGGTTTCTCCGGTGTCACAGAGTTCTCTGATGTATGGTTCCCATGTCTCAGCCGAGATTCCTCTTGATTGTACGTGTAACTGTTTTTTTTTTCTATTTTTCAGCCTCCTCCATACTTTCCTTTGTGTACCGTACATATCATGTTCCACGTTATTTGTAAACTTAATCCAATGCTTTTAATTGCTTTTATTCTGGAGTTAACTTTATTTCTGTGTGTTTTAAATATATGTCAGATAGCTTTTCCTCTTCATTTCCGTGTTTTAACTTCTCGACAGAACTACGGCTTATTGTTTCTTATTGCATTGTGTTCGTTTTTCTTTTTCCATTAGATTCTTCAGCAGCTTTTTGATACAGTCTTTGATTTCACACCAGCATCTCCCGACTCTGTATTCGTCCGTGTTATTATTCCTCAGACTACCAGCTAATCTGCTCTGCTATGGTCTTTTTGTGCTTTCCGATGAAAATGATTCTATATTGTATTTTTGAATGTAGTTAGGTAGTTTTCGGACCTCAAGGGGCTGTTTCATCAGTGTTCTACACAAAACTAGGTTATAGTCTGTTCCGAAGTTGACTGAAGTAACATCGAATATCTGCGGTGGTGTAATTGCTCTGTTAGTGTTTATGAAGTCTATCATTGATTTTTGACCTCTGCTGTTACAGAATATGTGTTTATGTTGGTCCTTATGAGAAAAGTAAGTGTTATTAATTCTCATCTCGTTTCTGGCATAAAAATCTATCAACAACTCTCCATTTTTATTGATGATTTCTTCGTTATATTTTTGTTTCACACTCTGTATGATGCCATTACCTACCCAAGTATTAAGATTTCTGAAAATTGTGACTGTTGCTTATTTTGTCATTGGTTTCTTGTAATGCATGGTAACAGCTTTCTGTTTCTTTGATGAGTTTGATATCTAATTGCAAAGGTGCTTACAAAGTGTAGGTGGATCTGGTTGTGCTTCAACGACACTCTTAAAATTCTGTAGCTTATATAATCGATGTATTCAATGCTGTTCGTGTATTTCTCATGTAGTAGCGTGCCAACTCCTGAGTGTGCTCTGTCTTATTTGGTTTTTCCGCTGTAAATGAAGAAACATTCGGCATTCTTAGATATTCCTTTTCCTTTCCTCTTCGTTTCGGATAACCCGCAGATGTCTATACTATGCTTTTTCATTTTAATAATAATCTTTTGGTCTCTTCCATTCCACGATGTTAGTGTGTTTAGTGTCGCTTATACTTCTTCCTTGCGTAGTTCGTCATTGTATCAATCCGTCCTGATTCCGAGGTAGTTTCGCTTCTGTGAACAAAGTGTATTTTGCTCCAGGCAGGGAACTAACCTAACCTGGAAATTCTCCTCCTTTATCCTGGCTTGGGACAGGCAATGATGTTAGAAATGACTTCTGAGCTAATCAATCCATCCAGCCTTCATCCTACTACCACTGGCGTTTTGTTAATTTTGAATAAACAAAAGATATGATTATAGTAATTCGTCGTTCATTTTATACTTATTCATTGTATAATAAAATGTTGTAACACTAAGTACACAGAACCTTCTTCTTAAGACATAAGCTCCTATTGGTTCAGGTTAGTTCATGTTATAACGTATTGACATCAGCCCCATCGCACTCCCCCGCCACCCGCAACACTAGTAACAGTTAATGCCTATTGTTTTCAGTATCTACTATACATATTGCTGGCTGTACGTTTGGCATTATGGTAATTTATCTTTCATTTTATACTTTACACATCTCCTATCGGCATTCTATAGAATTCCTAGGCATTTTATAGATTACCTAAGCAATATATATAATAATTAAAGAAAAACAAAATATTTCATACATTGCTAAATAAGCCCGGTATTCTATAGAATGTCTAGGCATTCTATAGAATGATCGAATTATACACTTTGCCGGTAATATATACATAAAAATGAATGTCTTTTAGGATTACTAGAACTTACAGCTTAGTATATAATAACTTTCTTTACAGTAAGTTTTAATAATTAGGCAAATACTGAATTTTAAATAGAACACAAAATAAATTGTTCACACAACATAGATCCTAGAGGCACTAAAAGTAAAATTGCATTATTACAGTGATTTTTGTTCAAAAAAAGCCAGGAAAAGATACGACGCGACGCTGCGTTGCTTAAATTTTTGTAGGTAGTAAATTTTTAATTGTTACATTTACTATTAGGGAAGGGAATGCCAAACAGTAGATTTCTTATTACTTTTCTTGCTAAAGAAATGTAGTATTTCATGAAAAAATTACTCTCTCCGACTTTTGTGATTTAGGACCCCTAAATCACGAGAAACATAGTCCCGCATTTCTGTCGGTTTGTAGATGTTTCGAACGAAGCGAGAAATATATTTTAAATTCGGTAAACATAAATTATCTAAAGGAGAAATATTACATATGGTTTTTGAGCGATAACACTATAAGGGAAGAGGGTGAAAGAGGTAGGGAGTCGACAAATTTTTTATCTTCTCAATATCATTAGGTCGATTTTTCCTATTCTTGGATTTTTTTTTATGGGTTTAGCACACGTGCTGTAGGGAAGTCCCTAAAACACTCCAGGAGCGGCACGTGTGCGGAAAAAGAAATTCACGTTGTTCTTGAATCGCTGTAAATTGTACTCGGTGGGAAACACGGCGCTGGGCAAATTATTCCAAAAGAAGGATGTTCTCCATATATAAGACTGCTTGAAAAGCGTTGTAAGCGGAGTAACAAGCTGAATCTCATACGGATGTGAAGTATTAGCCCGACGTGTATTTCTAACATGCACGGCTCTGAGAGGAATTAAGCGGGCTACATCCTTCGAACACTTTCCATGAAAGTACTTGTAGAATAGGCTCAAGTCGCCAACCGTTCTTCGATGTTCCAGCGAATCAAGGCCGACGGTCTCTCGACAGAATCCAACAAATGCAGTGTATGTTTGGGAGCGGAACCCCAAACATGGGAGCAGCATTCCATAGTTAGTCGAATTTGAGCTTTGTAGAGAATTAACAGTTGTTCTGGAGTATAAAGCCTTCTGGTTCGAAATAATATTCCCAACTTTAGAGAAGCTCTCCTTGCTATGTTCGCAACATGTTCATGCTAGGACATATTTGCTCCCAAATTACCGCCCAACAAATTGAGTGACGATGCTAGGGGAATGGAGTGCCCCGACATAACTATGTCGGGTTCAGCAACGGTAACTTTTTTAGAAAAACCTGCCGCCTGGGTTTTTGTAGCGTTAAATTTTACTTGGTTACTGTCATCCCAAGATAGAATTTCTTCCAGGTCTTTGTTAAATTGAATGACTTCCTGCTGTCTGCGGATATTCGCCTGAGCAGCCGATGTCCGAGCGTTCAAAGGGAATGCAAAGATAAGCTTACTGTCATCTGCAAAGCTGTAGATTGGATTCTCGGTCCTTTTCAGCAGATCGTTAATATAAATGAGACATTATGGAGCCTTGGGGCACACCGGCGTTGATCGTGAAGGTGTTAGAAAGAAATCCGTCGACCGCCACTCGTAAAAAACGCTCTCTGAGGAAACATGAGAGCCACAAACAGAACTTTTCAGACATACCATAAGAGCGTAGCTTAGCCAACAGTCCATTGTGACAAAACACGGTCGAATGTCTTGGATATGTCAAGAGCAACCGCTCGAAATTCTCCAAAGTATTCAACTGCGTTGTTCTAAACATGTGTTACATACCTCAGAAGATCTCCTGTTGATCTATGTTTACGAAAGCCATATTGGTGATCACTAATAACGTTGAATCGTTCAAGATATTTTAGAAGATGCTGATTGATAACCTTTTCCATGATTTTCGATATTATTGAAAGCAGTGCGACTGGTCGGTAATTATTTGGCAAGGTCTTCTTGCCTTTTTTAGGTATCGGCTGAACTGTGGCACATTTCTAGCAGGAAGGAAATATTCCCTTTCTGTAGGATAGGTTGAAAAGTCTACAGAAAACTGGTGTATATTTGGGAGCGAAGCTCCAAACATGGGAGCAGTATTCCATAGTTGGTCGAATTTGAGCTTTGTAAAGAATTAACAGTTGTTGTGGAGTGTAAAGCTTTCTGGTTCGAAATAATATTCCCAACTTTTGAGAAGCTCTCCTTGCTATGCCTGCAACATGTTCATGCCAGGACATATTTGCTCCCAAATTAACGCCTAACAAATTGAGTGACGATGTTAGAGGAATGGAGTGCCCCGACATAACTATGTCGGGTTCAGCAACGTTAACTTTTTTAGAAAAAACTGCCGCCTGGGTTTTTGTAGCGTTAAATTCCAGTTGGTTACTGTCACCCCAAGATAGAATTTCTTCCAGGTCTTTGTTAAGTTGACTGACTTCCTGCTGTCCGCGGATATTCGTCTGAGTAGCCGATGTCTGAGCGTTCAAAGTGAATGAAGAGATAAGTGTACTGGCATCTGCAAAGCTGTAGATTGGATTCTCGGTCTTTTCCAGCAGATTGTTAATGTAAATGAGAAAGAGAGTAGGAGACAGTATGGAGCCTTGGGGTACACCGGCGTTGATAGTGAAGGTGTTAGAAAAAAATCCGTCGACTGCCACTCGTAAAGAACACTCTCTGAGGAAACATGAGATCTTCCCACTTATCAGATTTGTAGTGCCAAATCTTACGCGGCCTAGGCGCCTCTCTTTCACTGATTGGTAGGATACTCGATGTCGAAAGCAGTTTATGGTCGGAAGAATCTAAGGGCGCATTTACGGTGACCGTATAAATCTCCGGTTTGGTGGTTAAAAACAGATCATGGATGAGATAATGAACAAATTTTAAGTAGTATTATTTGTATTGTAGTTATTATTATCCATATTGGGAGCTAGAGCGGTAAGGAAGAACTTTATGTTAGAAGTGTTGCGTCGTATTTCTTGGAGGCACAAAATCTGATTATATTATTTTTAGTGTTCCGTATGAAACACTTATAAGATGACTTCAGTGTCTGTCCGTCTGTCTGTCTGTCAAACCCGATTTTCTCCGAAACTATTTGTCATAGAAAGATGAAATTTGGTAATAATATAGGAATTAATAGCCTCATCGGAGCCATGTATGTTAGTTTTGAAAGTTAAATTTTGACTTAAGGGATTAGTTTTGGGGGTGAAATTGGAAGTGAAAAAATAAAAATTTACTAGGTCATTGAGTGTGGTGTCAAATGAAAACTTGTGAAAAGACGAGTAAAAAATATATATATATATATATATATATATATATATATATATATATATATAATGTAATACATGCGCACACTTATCTTATCTCGAAAAGTACTGATAAAAAAATTTGAAAAAATTCTGGGATATTCTCCACGGGGTGTAGATTGAATGAAAATTATCATGAGTGCATTACCTTCAATAATTTATCTAGTATATAAAAAAAATAAAAATTTCAAAGTCGTCAGTTTTCAATAAAGATTGGAAACAAACTCTGTTGAAAACTCATTTGGGGTGTATTTTGCGAAGTCACTGATCATTTTGTACCTCCGTAACAAAATTTTTTATTTTAAAAGCAATCAACGTACGGAACACTAATTGTGCAACTTCAACTTCCACTTGACCGGTTATTTATTTTAGTTTTACTTATTTATTATCAACTATATAAGTCTTTAAAGAAGCGAGGGAGGGAGTTAGAAAGGTTGCTTTATACATATACGTGTTAAACATTTTTTTTTTCAAGTTTCTTGGAATAGAGAAATCTAAAAATTGTGTTATTTTTGATTGCTTTCACTTATTTATGGTAAAACATACGAGTCCGTGCAAAGTCCCTAGAGATGGCACCACCATCGTATCGAGGTCATGTTTAGTTAGTAGCATCTCTTGAATGAACGCACACCAAGTTTCAGCCATATTGGTCTATTTCTTTGTGTTTGGCATTCGTGTGAATCAAGGAAGTCGAGTGATTTTCAAAAAATGGACGAAAAAGAATTTCGTGTGGTGATTAAACATTACTTTATGAAAGGCAAAACGCCTCAGGAGACTAAAGAGAAGCTTGATAAACATTATGGTGACTCTGCACCTTCGATTAGAACAGTTTATAAGTGGTTTCAAAATTTTCGGACTGGCCATATGGGCCCAAGTGACGCTGAGCGTTCTGGACGGTCTGTGGAGGTTACGACTCCAGAAATCATTGATCAAATCCATGATATGGTGATGGATGACAGAAGAGTTAAGGTGCGTGAGATTGCCAGTGCTGTGGGCATCTCGACTGAACGGGTACATAATATTTTGCATAAACATTTGAACATGAGAAAGCCATCCGCAAGATGGGTGCCGCGATTGCTCACGCTTGACCAAAAACGGAATAGTGTGAAGTGTTGCAAGGATGGTTTGCAGCTGTTCCAGAAGAATCCGGAGGACTTTAAGCGTCGTTTCGTCACTGTGGATGAAACATGGATACATTACTATACTCCTGAGACCAAACAACAATCTAAACAATGGGTTACCAAGGGGGAATCTGCACCAAAAAAGGCGAAGACCGTTCCTGCGGCCGGAAAGGTTATGGCGACTGTCTTTTGGGATTCGCAAGGGATAATCCCCATCGACTATCTGGAAAAGGGTAAAACTATTACAGGTGAATATTATTCATCGTTATTGGACCGTTTGAAAACCGAGCTGCAAGAAAAACGCCCGCGATTGGCCCACAAGAAAGTCCTTTTTTCCATCACGACAACGCACCAGCACACACCTCAGCAGTTGTGGTCGCAAAATTAATGGAAATAGGATTCCAACTCGTTTCATATCCCCCCTATTCTCCAGACTTGGCTCCCTCGGACTACTATTTGTTCCCCAATTTGAAGAAATGGCTGGCGGGACAAAGATTTTATTCAAACGAGGGGGTGATTGCAGACACTTATGGATATTTTGCAGACTTGGACAAATCCTATTATTCGGAAGGGATCAACAAACTAGAACATCGTTGGACGAAGTGTATAAGCCTAAAAGGAGACTATGTCGAAAAATAAAAAAGGTTTACCCCAAATACATAAGCAGTTTTTTTATTTTTGCACGGACTTTTCAAACCAGCCTCGTATAAGAGGTTAATTAACTATGGCGGTTAGATAGCTGGCTTCGTATATATCGTGTTATATGCGTTTTTTCAGGGCGAAAACATTGTATTCTTTTGTTATTTTTTCAGTCATTTATGACAAAATATAAAGAAATCAATGAAGTAGTGGATGAGGTTAGTGGATGTGCTCCCAATATATATCTTCCTCAGGGTCCTTTAGCACAAATAGCAAATATTGTAGGGCAGTTATAAATTTTTCAAAGATTTTTCCTGTACTCAATTTTTTCTTGTATATAAAGTAGCTATCATTTAAAATAACGACTCGTAGTGCTTGGATTAAGGTATTCTTTAGTGTGAGAAAGTCAAATTTAGTATTTGTATTAAAACTTTGTGTTTGGGAGGAGAGAAGTAGTGGTTAAAATACTTTATTTTTCTAATTTATTATATAAAAGCAAGTACGAAAAAAATACAAATGTAGAATGAGTCTTTCGGCCCATTTTGACCACTAATGGCGTCATCATAGGGGCAAAATCAAATATAGCAGGATAAACTCATTTCACTAACTCATCAACTATAAAAAAACTTACTAATAATTCCTAAAATACTTTAGGCAGTAGATATATATATATATATATATATATATATATATATATATATATATATATATATATATATATATATATATATATATATATATATACGAGGCATGTTTTTTAAGTAAGTACCGTTTTGGAATTAAAAAAAGATGTGCAAAGATATCGCTATAATTTTATTTTTACATGAAAGCCTGTACCTTAATCTACTTTTCTACATAATTTCCGTGAATATTGAGGCACTTGTCATAACGTGGCACCAGTTTTTGAATACCCTTCTCATAAAATTCTGCCGCCTGACTTGTTAACCACTGTATCACAAATGTTTTGACTTCGTTATCGTCTTGAAGACGCTGACCACCCAGGTGCTTCTTCAAGTGCAGGAACAAATGGTAGTCGCTGGGCGTCTGTTTTCTCTCACCTTTTCGTCCACTTTCTGCACCAAATCTTCATTAACGACCGAAGGACGCCCACTCCGTTCTTCATCATGCACATTTGTGCGGCCATCTTTAAATGCTCTCACCCATTTCCTTACCATTCCATCACTCATAATGTTTTGTCCGTAAACTTCACAGATCTCACGATGAATATCGATCGGTTTTTACGCCTTTAGCACTAAGAAATCGTATAACAGCCCGTACTTCACAATCGGCGGGACTCACGATTGTCGGAGGCATCTTAAACACTCAGTAAACAACGTATACAATGAAGAATCAGACTGTAATGGCGTCAGTGCGTAGACATGAGATGTAGGTTACCAGCGCGCATGCGCGGAACGCCGACCGTATCGCTGGGGCGGCGGAATCGCAAAACGCCGCCTGACTTGTTAACCACTGTATCACAAATGTTTTGACTTCGTTATCGTCTTGAAGACGCTGACCACCCAGGTGCTTCTTCAAGTGCAGGAACAAATGGTAGTCGCTGGGCGTCTGTTTTATCTCACCTTTTCGTCCACTTTCTGCACCAAATCTTCATTAACGACCGAAGGACGCCCACTCCGTTCTTCATCATGCACATTTGTGCGGCCATCTTTAAATGCTCTCACCCATTTCCTTACCATTCCATCACTCATAATGTTTTGTCCGTAAACTTCACAGATCTCACGATGAATATCGATCGGTTTTACGCCTTTAGCACTAAGAAATCGTATAACAGCCCGTACTTCACAATCGGCGGGACTCACGATTGTCGGAGGCATCTTAAACACTCAGTAAACAACGTATACAATGAAGAATCAGACTGTAATGGCGTCAGTGCGTAGACATGAGATGTAGGTTACCAGCGCGCATGCGCGGAACGCCGACCGTATCGCTGGGGCGGCGGAATCGCAAAACGGTACTTACTTAAAAAACATGCCTCGTATATATATATATATATATATATATATATATATATATATATATATATATATATATATATATATATCACATCACAAATCCATATTCGGAGAGATTTTAGAATTTTTTTTATAGATATTTCAATTTTATAAAATTCCCCCTTCTTAAAGGTACATAAGACACACAATTCATGACAGATTATTATTACTATTTACATCAAGAAAAAAGGCGCATTATGTCAAATAACTCCTCAATTTAGTGACCTTTTTCTGCAAAAAGTCTCTAGGTAATAATGAGGTTTCCTATTGTAATCATGAACTCATTTACCAACATTTAATTCTTATTACTTGCAGAAATTTAATACTAAAAAAAAAATTAGGAAATACTCTTGTAAATACAATGGACTTTACACAATTGTGTACATTTTATGTTTAAGTTTCTATTAGTTCAAAATTCATTGAATTCAAAAAATAAAATACGATCAAAAACAAGGTTTACTAGCTTCCAGAGCAACAGACCTGTGATAACAGCTCCCACCGGTTCAGAAGGTCTGATAATAATATTCGTTTTATTTGGGCAAATCTATCAGTCAATAAATGCCAAAAATTGTTATTGAGGTAACATACTTTGGCATTTTGATATTTTTTCGCACTGCCGTTGTATCAATATAAAGTAGTAGATGTAAATGGGCTATATAGGTAACTTCATTAACAGAGATGTGAAGAGAATTATATGGTTGATAAAAAAAATGACAAATACACCCGTTGTATTAATGTAATAAAAGAGGACACTGGGCATCAGAATTTTTGATTTCTATAGTATTGAATTTATGAAAAAGGGTCCACAATTATTAGTAATGTTTACGGAAGGAAGATCCAAAATTTGGAATAGGCTATCTGAGAAAAATGTCCGAATTCATGGAGAATCAAGATCTTTACTATTGCACGAAAATTGCAGGGCGCAAAAGGCTCGTACAGTTACTATTATCAAAAGCTGTGGATTGATCGAGTTGCAATATCAACACTAGAGTATTTTTGTTCAAACATCTGAAGACAGTCTTCTTCTTGATTGAGATCTACTGATCTGTTAGTTCAGGTAGCAGTTCCTGTGAGGTAGACTGCCAACTGTCCTTTCATCTTTTCGGTGGTCTCCCAGGTGGACGCGTGCCTGTTGGCTTCCCTTCAAATACAATGCGGGGTAATCTGTCGTCTGGCATTCTCCTTGCGTGATCATACCATTGTCGTCTTCTCTGTTGTCCCCATCTTACTGTATCCAATATTCCACATTGTTCTCTGATGTCAGAGTTTTTTACGTGACCTCTCAAGGTCTTTCCCATGATTGCTCGCAACTTTTTCATTTCAGCAGCTCGTAATATTTGTTTAGTTCGGCTAGTGTCCTCTCTGTGTTCTATGCCGTATGTCATAATCAGTCGTATACATGCCTTATAAATTCTTAATTTGCTATCCGTTCTCATGTATTTATTTGCCCACACAATGATATTGCAGTTGCTTTATTAATTTGACTTTTAATGTTTCTAGTTGGATTGTGACTATTTGAGATATTGATACCAAGGTACTTGAATTCATTTACCTGCTCTATCGATCTGCGGTCTATAATAGGTTTGCATCTTATTGAGTCTCTTGAGAAAGTCATGCATTTTGTCTTTTCTATCGTTCATATTTAGTTTTCAACTACTCTGGTAGAACTCGAACTGCTGCCTTTGAAGATCATTCTCTTTTTCTGCAATAATAACTGCATCATCCGCGTAACATGTCATGCCAATCCGGTTTCCGTTAATTCTATATCCCATATTTAATTCCATGACTTTCTCTGTTATTTCATCCATCAATAGATTAAACCGGAATGGACTCAAGCTATCTCCCTGTCTTATCCCCCTTAGGGTTCGTATGCTTCCTCTAGTACGTGCTCCTGTCTTTATCCTTGTGGTGTTTCCGATGGTGAGATGGTATTATATCATCTGGTGTTTTCTTTTGCCTGAGTATGTTTATGATGTCTCCTAATCTAACCCTATCAAAGGCCTTTGTCAGGTCCATAAAGCAGCTTTGGTGTATTAAATTCTATCGCTTTTTCCTTGATTTGTTTAATTATGAATATGGCATCTCTTATCGATTTGCCTCTTCTAAACCCCTGTTGTTCTTCTTTGCTTGTTATTCGAAGAAAGTCCATAAGGGTTAAAATTTTCAGATCATGTGCTGGGAGCTGCTGTTTGGATGAAATAAAACCAGTCGAGAAATGTTGGCAAAAATTATTAGTGTACACGGTAGTCCTGCAGAAAAATATATTTTTTAAGCTCTGCAAGTTATTCCTTACAATTAGATAACTAAGATAACTTTAAAAAACCCTCGTATCATTTATTCATTGTTGCCTATAAAAATAAGTTAACATTCTATATGCTTAATGCTAACCTCATAAGTTAAGGCTAATAAATCTCACGTTTTGTGAATTTTCAATAACGGTCATATATCAACCCTCCTTTTAATCAATCACCAGAAGGTGGAAGCGAGGTTTGCAAACTCTCAGAAAAGCCCATTCAAAGGTGGTCAAGCGAGTGGCAGTTATGAATGGGAAATGGTTCGGTCTAGGTCTCGTTGCTTGGAAAACAGCAATTATTGGTAATAAAAAGAAACAAGATAATGTAGCGCTAGATATTTTTTACATTAAAAAAAAAGATTTAGAGTTTGTTAGTCTAGGTAATGGGTGAAAACATTTTCATTCTAAAAAAAGACAAAAATACAGTCGGAAAAATAAGCTGTTTTATACTAGCCAAGCAGTACTAAAGCTATTACTAATATAACGCATACATAGGGTATTTTACAATAACGGACCATGATTTAAAAGAATTTCCTTCCTCAAAAAAGTCAGTAAAAACAAATTGTACATAATTTTTCGTTTTATAATTTTTTACATTTTACACATACATTAGCCATTACTCTTAAAAATTGATACATTGGAGCTGTCTTTCTTTAGATCAAGAAGAAACAGAACTTTACAAAAATACGGTGATAACCAAAAAGAGTGAAAAAGTAATTAAATGGAGGCACCTCTTCAATAAAATTTTCGGAGTACTCAAATCCAAACTCTGTTCAATTAAAAAGGTCACTTATGTTTTGAAAAATATCATGCACGTCCATATTAAAAATACTCGGAGCTCCCTTTTGAACCTTTATATTTATGTATGAATTAATTTAGGCCAGTACTCTACAAACAGATATCCTGTCCACTCACTAAGATAGTCATTTATAGATTTAAAATAACAAAATGTTAATAAAGCATCTATACAGTTGGACCATTATTAGTGTTTCGAATGGAACACTTATGAGATCATTTTGGTGTTTCTCCGTCTTTCCGGCAGTCATGCCCGATTTTCTCCGAAACTATTTGACATAGAAAGTTGAAATTTGGCTTAAATATAGGAATTGATGACCCAATCAGAGTCATATAGTTTTGAAAGTTAAATTTTGATTTAAGGTAGTTCACTCGTAAATCCACCTTTCTTAAGAATTTGAAGAAATTGAAATATGATGTTAATCTAATTTAATTAACAAAAAAAAAAATTGACCGATTGTGAAACGAGGTATTCATAAGTAAAATGCACATAATTAACATGCAATAGGCCAATGAAGTATAAAAAAGCATAGTTTCGTTTATATCTTTAAAAACTAATATTTAGTATAAAAAAATTAGGAACAGATATTACAATTTGACAACATATTTTACGCGCCAACATTCAAACAACATTTAAAGTAGTTAACTTAACAGAAATTCATTTATAGGTTAATTAAGTTATTGAATAAATACAATATATTTATCAGCTTTATCTTTAATTATCAAATAAAAATATTAAATCTACTAATTAAAAATTTGAATTTGTATCTTGATATTTATTATTTGTTTTTAGTATTTAAAAGATTTATATTTAAACAAAAATATGTTTGTAGGTTCAATAATTTTTCGAAAATATTTTAAATTAATATTATGTTTATTTATCAACATTGTTACATATCAATTGATAACAATATTAAATATATATTAAAAAAAAACGGTTATAAAATTTTCTCGGTAAAACTAAATAAATAATTAATGATACTAATGATAAATAAATAAGGTATTATAAACTATTTGTAAAGTAATTAATTACTTTAATTAATACTCGCGTATCTTTGGTTACACGTGGTTTCCCATTGTCTTTTCGACTAGATAATAATTGCAGTATTCCTGTAGAACCCCAATTTATCATAAGAACTTTTTAGATCTTCCAAAAGATGCAATTTAATTTTTTAATCATAAGATCTGAAATAACACTCTTTGAAGGCATTAAAGATGGCAATATTAGTTTTTTTCATGATGCACTAGTCATACGATACGTAGTTTATAATTACGATTTAAACGTTTCTCATGAGTAATCGTTTCTAATGAAAGTACTTTTAGACACAGACAACACTTTTTTCCTAACTCATCTAACTCGATCCGTCGACCATTACACAGGTTAGGCTCTTTAGTTTTTAATTTTTTCGCGTCGTTGATTCCCGAAATACTTTTTTTGCGTTTTTTCCTTTGCAAATTTACGTTTATGTCGTATTTGATTATAATCAAATTAATTATATTTTTTTTATTTTAAAACAAAAGTGGCGGACCGTGGCTCAGCAGTATAGTACCTTGCTTACTGCGCAGAAGGTCGAGGGTTCAATCCCACAGGTCGGTATACTTATTTATTAAATTATTTAAGTATATTTGGCCTGGCCACGTACATAGGTAGTAGTTGTTCGCAGAAATGCAATAACGTCCGAGGCAGCACTACAGCGTTGCCTAAAAAAGCTGCTGTGAAATACAGAAATGTATGTTTCGGCACTTGGACAACGTTGACGAGTATTAGGATATAATCCCTACTCAGACGGGGAAGTGAACGATAAAAATAAAACATACACAAAGTATAATAAATATAACCTATAAAAACGTTACTTCTATAGAGCATTCGCTATACGCATTGGCAGCTTTGCCACATTTATTTTCATTAAAAGTGTGATTGTATTAGTGTGTGTCTGCATATGAAAGTTTCCATCTATTGAATACAGTCTCCGACAAAAATAAAATACCCTGCCATTGAGTATTTCAAACTTTTTGTATTTACTGTCGGACTATACTTTTGGCTCCGATTGTCACGAGTGAACTACCTTAAGAGTTAGTTTTAGGGAGTGAAATCAGAAATGAAAAAAAAAAACTTTTACCTGATCATCAAGTGGGGTGTCAAATGAAAGCTTGAGTTCAAAAATACATATGATATAATACTTGCGCACACTTTTCTTTGCATTATTTTAAACAAATTGCCAAAAATTGATGTCCCTTCCCTCCTTATCTCGAAAAGTACTGATCAAAAAATTTTGAAAAAAATCTAGAATATTATCACGAGTGCATTAGTTAGATAATTTATCTGGTGTAAAGAAAAAACTATGAAAACTATTTTTCCTGGCGTGTGGTGGAGGTTTTTGTAATATAGTTTTAAGTACTTTACTGTAACCGATTGGCGAGTCGCTTTTGTACCAAAATATAATTTTATTTGTTTATAATTAAACAGATATTTAGGTAGTAAATATTTATTTGACACCTTTATTACTAGATTCTAGATTGATTTATTGGCTATTAAGTAGCTAAGATGATATAGCATTTACATTATAGACTAAGAAAAAACGTGAACATATATATTGGATCTTAAGATGTCAGAGACCTAATTAACTTACCTATATATATATATATATATATATATATATATATATATATATATATATATATATATATTATATATATATATATATTATATATATATATATATATATATATATATATATATATATATATATATATATATATATATATTTATATATAGGTAAGAATTTTATTTTAAAAGCAATCATGGTACGGAACACTAATTGCGCAAGTACACTTAACCAATTTTTTTTAAACTATGGCTTATATAGAAGTTTTTGTAACCAACTGTATAAGAAAAAGTCTACTTAACACTGTATGAAATTTTATTTAATACTTCTATCACTTTACTATCTTGGCCACCTGGATTAAATTTATGACACAGTATTTCTTCATTCGCACATCTGTACGAAAATTGAAAGTACCTTCCAAAAAATAGTTTGGCTGGACCGAAAGTTTATTGACCAATATTAATGGATTTACACAGGTTACAAAGGGACTTACGTTAAATAGTTTATTATGGGTTCCTTTTTTTGCCAATTTATTTATATTTTATTTTTATATAAAGTATAGTATATAGTAAAATAAAGGAATCTCTTTTTGAAGGTTGGAGCATTGTTATATAGGGGACAAGCAAGTGTAAAACTTATATTATGTTAAAGAAATCTGTGGTTAAATATTAACAAAAAAGTTATAGCGTTTTAATAAATCGCTCATATGATGTCAACAAAAACGCTCGTTACAGGACAACCAAAAATTCCCAAAACTTCTCGCATACATAGTACTGTTCTTTCTCTAGTTAAGGAGGTGTTTTGTTTTTTCAAGGCATATGAACTTAATGATGTTGAATTAGTATGCAATAGTAATAAAAATCGCGACAAGAAATCGATTTTTAATTTCTCAATACTACCTCATTTTGTTTGAATATCGAGACTTTCATAACATCGAGGGTTAATATTAGATAATTTTAAAATTTCCAGTACTATATTATAATAATTTTCTATCTAAATTTAATAAAGTCCATAAATAATAATAAAAAATCAAGAAAGGCAAATTTCAAATCTCTATATTTTTTAAAGATACTCTTGGGTATTATAAATTACAAATATTTTTAAAAATGTGGTCCGAAATCATTTTTTTTTAAAGGCAAAATTTTGTAAGGTTAATTAAAAAAAATGATTACGGCTACTTATCGCTAACCTAAAAAAAAAATAATTAGATGATAAAGAAAGGAAGTAGGTATTTTATTATTTTAATAGTTTAATATAAACTTGTTATTTTCAAATAAGCAATGAAAAGGATCTATTAAAAGAAATACTACAGTTTTTCCAATATAATTTTAATATCGAACTAACTTGAAATAATATATAACGTGCTTTGAAATTAACTGTGATTTGTCATAAGTAATATTAAATGAAATATAACTCGAACCGGTAGGTTATCTCAGTGATTTAATGACTTACCGGAAAAGTGCTAATAATTGTTCCCCACTATACTCTCGTTGTGGCTTATCTGATCGTTTGGATTACTGTGCCATTTCCCTGCTTCTCCTAAATTTATTTGATTTCGCCCTAAAACAACAGGCCCATTAACCAGATATTTTATAAAACGAACCTTTTATGTAACAAATGCCTTACAAGTTTTGTGTTTCTGTTATAAGTAGAAGGAAAATTTAAGTTAAAAATCATAAGCATAAATTCATATGAGTATAGACTCCTATTACTGACTATTTAAACACTGTAAACAATTTAATTTTTACATGTATTCACAAAGAGCCTCGTGAAAAAATCATCTTAGGGGATTTTTTAATTCTCCATTTCCATCAGTCTGCATGTCTGTCGACCTGTTGGGACTATAACCTCCGAACGAAACGAGATATCGATTTCAAATTTGATACACATATAATACTTGAAGTAAGGATATAACTTACAGTTTTTGGACAATATGGTTAAAGAGAAAGGTGGTAAAAGGGTTGAGGGTCGATAAATTCAGTTTATTTTCTAAATTATTACGAGAATTTATCTTTGTTTTTATTTGACGTAATAAACAATTCTCAACTATAAATAAGTAAAGTTAAACATGTGTGGGTTAAAGGAGTGGGGAGGGGTTGTTTCGAATATATCGTTTTACAAGTCTTTTTGAGGATTCTTGGTATCAACAGTTCTGAAAACTGTGTTTTTTTTTTAACCATTTTTACTTATTTATGATCAAACATATGAGGGATTACTGAGATACGGGATTAGATGAGAATGGCTGCTTCTATAATATATATAAAATGCAACGTCTCTCTGTCTGTCTGTCTGTCCGTTAGTGCGCTTATCACTGGAAAACCACTTATCCGATTTACGTACTTTTTTTTTAAAAAACATACATATGTTCTCTGGCCAGGTTATAGGCTATATTTTATTACGATAGGTAGCATAAGAAATGAGCAGTGACGTAAAGTAGTGAATGAAGTCGGAAAAAAGTTTGCCGCTAACGCGTTCCCTTGCAAGCACAGCCTAAACCATTAAATATGGAACAATATTATGTAGCAGAGAATATCTATAATCTATAATCTATAATATATAAAATGGAATGTCTCTCTGTCTGTCTGCCTGTCTGTCCATTAGTGCGTTTATCACGCGAGAACCACTTATCCGATTTACGTGTCTTTTTTTAAATTCATACATATATTCTTTGGCCAGGTTATATAATAATAATAATAATAATCTATATCTATAATATGTATAAAATGCAACGTATCTCTGTCTGTTTGTCTGTCCGTTAGTGGGCTTATCCCTCGAGAACCACTTATCCGATTTACGTGATTTTTTAAATTCATACATATGTTCCAGGTTATAGATATATATTTTATTACATCTATTATATATACAAAATTCAACGTATTTCTGTCTGTCTGTCCGTTAGTGCGCTTATTACTGGAGAACCGCTTATCCGATTTACGTGCTTTTTTTTTAAACATGCTAAACCATTAAATATGGAACAATATCATGTAGCAAAATATATCTATAATATATATAAAATGTAACGTCTCTCTGTCTGTCTGTCTGTCCGTTAGTGCGTTTATCACTGGAGAACCACTTATCCGATTTTCGTGCTTTTTTTTAAACATACATATGTTCTCTGGCCAGGTTATAGGATATATTTTAATACGTTAGGTGACATAAGGAATAAGCAGTGACGATAATAGTGAATCAAGTCGGAGAAAAGTTTGCTGCTAGCGCGTTCTCTTGCAATACACTGCCTAAAGCATTAAATATGGAACAATATCATGTAACAAAGAATATAATATATAAAATTCAACGTGTCTCTGTCTGTCTGTCCGTTAGTGCGCTTATCACTGGAGAACCACTTATCCGATTTACGTACTTTTTTTTTTAAATATACATATGTTCTATGGCCAGGTTATAGGATATATTTTATTACGTTAGGTGACATAAGGAATAAGCAGTGACGATAATAGTGAATCAAGTCGGAGAAAAGTTTGCTGCTAGCGCGTTCTCTTGCAATACACTGCCTAAAGCATTAAATATGGAACAATATCATGTAGCAAAGAATATAATATATATAAAATGCGTCGTCTCTCTGTCTGTCTGTCTGTCCGTTAGTGCGCTTATCACTCGAGAACCACTTATTCGATTTACGTGTTTTTTTTTTAATTCATACATTTGTTCTCTGGCCAGGTTATCTATAATCTAAGAAAATATATAAACATCTCTCTGTCTGTCTGCCTGTCTCTCTGTCTGTCTGTCTGTTCGTTAGTGAGTTTATCACTTGAGAACCACTTATCCGATTTAAGTGTTTTTATAAATTTATACATATGTTCTATATAATTCAATATAAGCCTAGATAATGGGAGATAAGATGAGATAATGGGAGATAAGGAGAAATAATGGGAGATAAGTCGAGATAAGCCTCGATAATGGGAGATAAAGTGAGATAATTGGAGATAAGTATAAATAATGGGAGATAAGGAGAACTAATGGGAGATGAGCAGAGATAAGTCTAGATAATGAGAGTTATGGCGAGATAATGGGAGATAAGGAGAAATAATGGGAGATAAGGAGAAATATTGCGAGATAAGTCGAGATAAACCTAGATAAATCGAGATAAGCCTAGATAATGGGAAATAAGGTGAAATAATGGGAGCTAAGGAGAAATAATGGGAGATAAGGAGAAATAATGGGAGATGAGCGGAGATAAGCCTAGATAATGGAAATTATGTAGAGATAATGGGAGATAAGGAGAAATATTGGGAGATAAGGGGAAATAATGGGAGATATTTTATTACGTTGGGTAACATAAGGAATAAGCAGTGACGATAGTAGTGAATCAAGTCCACGCGAGCGGAGCCGCGGGCCCGGATAGTCGTATATATGTGTTAAAAGTGCTTTTCAGAGTTCTTAGAGTAAGGAGCCTGAAAATTGTGCTATTTTCTCACTATTTTCAGTTGGTGAAGCATGTAAGGGGTGAATGTGGTAGAGAAGGGGGTTAGAGGCGCTGCTTCGTAAGTATTGTATTACACCTCCTTAACAAGGTTCTTGGAGTTGAAGGATCTAAAAAAAGTGTTATTCTTTTTTATTTTCAGTTGGTCCGATATGTAAGCTGGTAATGAGGTAGGGGAGGTAATTAGAAGGCTTGTTTCATAGATATCGCATGATAAGTCATCTTTCAGTTATTTGTCCAATATCTTCAATTCTTTTTCTCTCCTGACAAATTTGCATAACGTCAGTTACGGCAGTTTTAGCCAGGTTCACTAAAAATGATAAAACTAATGAATGGTTTTTTTTGAGGGTCTAGCACACGTGCTGCAGGGAAATTAATAAGGCGCTACAGGAGCGACACGTGTGCGAAAAAAGCGATTCACGTTGGTCTTGAATCGCTGTAAATTTTACTCGGTGGGAAACACTGTCCCGGGCAAATTACTCCAAAGGGATGAGGTTCTCAATATAAAACACTGCTTGAAAAGGGTTGTACGAGGAGTGACATGCTGATCTCATACGGATATGAAGTGTTAGCGCGCCGTGTATTTCTAGCATGTACCGATTTCGGAAGAATTAAGCGGGCTACATCCATCGAACACTTTCCATGAAAATACTTATAGAATAGACTCAAGTCGTCAACCGTTCTTCGACGTTGCAACGAATCAAGGCCCCCAGCCAGTTCGGGGTCTCCAATCAGGCAAACAGCTCTTCACTCAATGGAATCCAACAAATGCAGTATATGTTTGGGAGCAGAGCCCCAAACATGGGAGCACTATTCCATAGTTGGTAGAATTTGAACTTTGTACAGAATTAACAGTTGTTGTGGAGTGTAAAGATTTCTAGTTCGAAATAATATTCCCAGCTTTCGAGAAGGTCTCTTTGCTATGCTTGCAACATGTTCATGCCAAGACATATTTGCTTCCAAATTAACGCCCAACAAATTGAGTGACGATGCTAGAGGAATGGAGTGCCTCGACATCACTATGTCGGGTTCAGCAACGTTAACTTTTTTAGAAAAAAATGCCACCTGGGATTTGTAGCATTAAATTCCAATTGGTTGCTGTCATTCCAAGATAGAATTTCTTCCAGGTCTTTATTAAGTTGAATGACTTCCTGCTGTCTACAGATATTTGTCTGAGTAGCCGATGTTCGAGAGATGTACATGAAGAGATAAGCGTACTGTCATCTGCAAAGCAGCAGATCATTAATATAAATGAGAAAGAGAGTAGGAGATAGTATGGAGCCCTGGGTCACACCGGCGTTGATAGTGAAGGTGTTTCGTTGACTGCCACTGGTAAAGAACGCTCTTTGAGGAAACATGAGAGCCACACACAGAACTTTTCAGACATACCAGAAGAGCGTAGCTTAGCCAACAATGCAAATTGAATGTTCAGTTGGAGCAAAAATACGTTTGCCTTTCGCTATAGTAAAATAGCGAAGTATTCTTTTTATTTCCCTTCCTCACAAGAAGTATTATATTCGTGAAAAAATCGCCCTCAAAAATTTTTCATTTCTTCTCCTTTCAGGATCCCTCGATCACAAAAAACATAGTCCCCAATTTTCGTCAGTCTGTCGGTTTGATGAGATATTGATCTAAAATTTGGGAATGAAATCTACATTTTTTTTGCTTTATTACAGTAGGGGAAGTGTGAATGTGAAATATGGTGCAATAAATTTTGTTTATTTTCTATAACATTGTGAGATTTTCATTGGTTTTTGTTTGATATAATGAACAACTTTTAAGTATTATTATTTATGATCAAACATGTAAGGGCTTAAACGTGTGGCAGAATATGTTAGAGGTGTTACTGTTGATATAACGACTTATATGTTCTATTAGAATTATTGCAGTCAAGGAATCTGAAAATCATGTTCTTTTTTAACATTCATTTATTCGTGGCCAAAGAGATATGGGGTTAACAAGGTGGACGGGAAGGTTAGAGTTAGTTCGTATATATAGTATTATACTTTTTTTCAGAATTCTTGGACTCAAGGAATTTGAAAATTGTGTTATTTTTTCCTTATTTTCAATTGGTTAAATATGTTGGGGTAAATGAGGTAGGGAGGGAGCGGTTCGAGGCATTATTTTAAATATATTGTTTTATACTTTCATTTCAGGGTTCTTGAAGCCAACGAGTCTGAAAATGGTGTTATTTTTTCAATCATATTCCATTGGTCGTGTAAGGAGTTAAGGAGGTAGAGAAGAGTGTTAAAGAAACTACATATTGTGTATATGTCCTTTTTGAGGTGCCTAGAGTTCTAAGAGGAATTTAAAATTGTGCTTTTTTATTATGGTCAATATTAACAGAATAGTATGTAGAGGGAAACGTCAGGTTTATCTTGTTCCACTGCTCGACTTTTTTTGATTAATACTGTACAGGGTGAATCAACGATAGAGTAAAGTTCATTATCTCATTTGTTTTGGGAATGACGAAAAAATGTTAAATACAATAGGTTTAGGGAAGGTGCACAGTTTAAAATTATTTTTGAGTATACAGGGTACTTCAAAAAGGGTGGCCGATATAACATATGTTTTTTTTAAAATATAATATCCTATTTTCTAATTTATTTTTAAATTTTGCGTAAAATTTTAGAACTTTTTTATTAATAATGCTATATATCCAAACCTACTAGGTTGTGGTATGTAAAGAAATTGGAGTTAGAGCCTACAGGGTGTTCAAAATAAATTTATGCTTTTCGACTATTTTAAATTGAAAAATCTCAAATTTTTTAAATGGCACACTCTGTATATTATTATTTTTTCTGATAGATTTTACAAAACCCTCCAACTTTTATTAAGTATGTCATATACCTATTTCTAATAGTTTTCGATTTATTTTGAATTTTTCAATTTTTACCCTTGTTTTTAATACACTTAGGCTATTGCGAAAACATAAACAAATAATTAATAATAATTCTAATATAGTTTAACTTATCTAATGATTAATTATTATGACGTGATAAATGTTCAAAAATATGCTCGTCTACTTGAATACACATGTTTAGTCGTTTTACTATATTTTCCTTTACTTTCCTTACAATAAAGGGCGTTATTGTCCTGCACGCATCCTTTCTTCTATTTTCCACATCTACTGGTGTTGTAGGGGATTCACATAAACACGATCTTTAATGGAGCCTCACAAAAAAAGTCTAAAGGTGTTAAGTCACATGATTGAGGGGGCCACTGAATGAATCCATCCCTACCGATCCATTTTTGTGAGTAACGATCGTTTAAAAATTCCCGAACTTCCCGGCAGTAATCAGCAGGAGCTCCGTCTTGTTGAATCCACATTTATTCCTTTTCAAAGTTATCAACTTCTTCAAGAAGCTGGAGTAATTCGTTTTGCAAAAAATTTAGATATCTAGGCCCGTTAAGCGGTTCGTGGAAAAAATATGGACCAATAATTCAAAAATTTAATATTCCACACCATACATTAAGCGACCAATGGTTTTGGTTTTGAACTTCCGAGACCCAAAATGAATTAACTGTTGAATAATAATGCATGTTACGGCTGTTAACTGCTCCATTACTGCGAAAAGTAGCTTCATCAGGAAACATTATTTTGGATAAAAAATTTGGATCGGCCTCTATTGCTCCATTCATGGTGGTACAAAAGTTTACTCGTCGTTTAAAATCACGGTCTTACAGTTCTTGGTGCATTTCCACATGAAAGGGATGATACTTGTATTTTCTCGTGGTGCGATTAACCGTAGATTGGGATGTATCATATAAGAGAGCTAGTTGACGACAACTGACCTGGGGATTATCTTCAACATGAAGTAAAATCTTCATTTCTTTTCCTCATTGGTAGCATTCTAGTTTACTACTTTCCATTTCGTATACTCAACACTACTACTACAATCAAACCGCAAGCACTGAAAAGATTTTCTATTTGGTATACGTTTATTATGGTACTTCGCTCCGTAAAGCCTTACTACCAAAAGACAACTTGTTCTCGCTTCGCCCATTATATAAACCATATCAATTAATTCATTTTTAGGAAAATCCATAACTATTACCTTTATACGTCACTTACTACAACAAATTAAACTATTTTTACTTGCTTAATAGACTTGTCAACATTTGACAATGCCTGCATTTTTGTTTTTTCTTGGCAACTATGATGTTATAGCGTAAGTGTATTAAAAACAAGAGTAAAAATTGAAAAATTCAAAATAAATCGAAAACTATTAGAAATACGAGGCTGGTTTGAAAAGTCCGTGCAAAAATAAAAACTACTTATGTGTTTGGGGTAAACCTTTTTTATTTTTCGACATAGTCTCCTTTTAGGCTTATACACTTCGTCCAACGATGTTCTAGTTTGTTGATCCCTTCCGAATAATAGGATTTGTCCAAGTCTGCAAAATATCCATTAGTGTCTGCAATCACCTCCTCGTTTGAATAAAATCTTTGTCCCGCCAGCCATTTCTTCAAATTGGGGAACAAATAGTAGTCCGAGGGAGCCAAGTCTGGAGAATAGGGGGGATGTGAAACGAGTTGGAATCCTATTTCCATTAATTTTGCGACCACAACTGCTGAGGTGTGTGCTGGTGCGTTGTCGTGATGGAAGAGGACTTTCTTGTGGGCCAATCGCGGGCGTTTTTCTTGCAGCTCGGTTTTCAAACGGTCCAATAACGATGAATAATATTCACCTGTAATAGTTTTACCCTTTTCCAGATAATCGATGAGGATTATCCCTTGCGAATCCCAAAAGACAGTCGCCATAACCTTTCCGGCCGAAGGAACGGTCTTCGCCTTTTTTGGTGCAGATTCCCCCTTGGTAACCCATTGTTTAGATTGTTGTTTGGTCTCAGGAGTATAGTAATGTATCCATGTTTCATCCACAGTGACGAAACGACGCTTAAAGTCCTCCGGATTCTTCTGAAACAGCTGCAAACCATCCTTGCAACACTTCACACGATTCCGTTTTTGGTCAAGCGTGAGCAATCGCGGCACCCATCTTGCGGATAGCTTTCTCATGTCCAAATGTTTATGCAAAATATTATGTACTCGTTCAGTCGAGATGCCCACAGCACTAGCAATCTCACGCACCTTAACTCTTCTGTCATCCATCACCATGTCATGGATTTGATCAATGATTTCTGGAGTCGTAACCTCCACAGGCCGTCCAGAACGTTCAGCGTCACTTGTGCCCATATGGCCAGTCCGAAAATTTTGAAACCATTTATAAACTGTTCTAATCGAAGGTGCAGAGTCACCATAGTGTTTATCAAGCTTCTCTTTAGTCTCCTGAGGCGTTTTGCCTTTCATAAAGTAATGTTTAATCACCACACGAAAGTCTTTTTCGTCCATTTCTTGAAAATCACTCGACTTCCTTGATTCACACGAATGCCAAACACAAAGAAATAGACCAATATGGCTGAAACTTGTGTGTGTGTTCATTCGAGAGGTGCTACTAACTAAACATGACCTCGATACCCGCCGGTGGTGCCATCTCTCGGACTTTACACGGACTTTTCAAACCAGCCTCGTAGGTATATGACATACTTAATAAAAGTTGGAGGGTTTTGTAAAATCTATCAGAAAAAATAGTAATATAAAGGGTGTGCCATTTAAAAAATTTGAGATTTTTCAATTTAAAATAGTCGAAATGTATAAACTTATTTTGGACACCCTGTAGCATCTAACTCAAATTTCTTTACATATATCTTTTTTTTCGTCTCTACAGAACGCTCGTACCAATTATGAGTATTCCACCTTCAGAAATAATGACGCTACTGGCAATTTTTTACAAAACTGAAAACTAGTATTTTTTAAAAAAAATTGAAATATTAGGAAAACTACTAGGTTTAGGTATTAATAAAAAAGTTATAAAATTTTACGCAGAATTTAAAAATAAATTAAAAAATAGGATGTTCCATTTAAAAAAAAAAAACATATGTTATATCGGCCACACTTGTGTACCCTGTATACTTAAAAATAATTTTAAACTGTGCACCTTAACATTCCCTAAAACTATTGTATTTAACATTTTTTCGTCATTCCCGAAACAAATGAGATAATGAACTTTACTCTATCGTTGTGCTTATTTTAGAATTACCTGTTGAAGGAAAAGTACCGGGTAAATCACTTCACCAACGCTTAAATTATTATTTATTTTTAGTTCCCTTGTTAAAACGAGTATTTTTTTATTAAAACAATGAGCAAGCTTTTTCAGTTTATTAATTTGCTCCACAAATGTTAATAAAAATATCTTAAAAGGTATATTGGTATGTTTCAAATAATAGTACTCACTAACTATCTTAGAGACCATTCGGTATTAAATTTTATCGGAGATGCGAGCAGATAAACTGATCTTGCATTTCGATATGTAAGAAATGTGTCAAAAAAACTTTAAAATGAGTACATTCACTCTCTGATGATACACACATGAGCTAAAGTATTAAAAAATAAGCTCGATAATGGTAAAACTATAATTTAGTTTTGAACTTTTATATGGGTGCAGCATACCCTCTGCTAGAAATTTCCCTATCGATACTAGAGTGGTGTGGCGAGGAAATATCGATTCATGTTGATCGTGAAGTTGCGAGTTGTACTCGGTGAGGAACACAGTCTTGGGTAAATTATTCCAAAGGGATGATGTCTTCCGTATAAAAAAGTCCTTGCGGCTTGTACGAAAATATAGTTCGAGTTTTTGAAGAGTCGGCTGCAACATGATCGCTCCAAATTATATCTGTTCCTAAATTATCGGCTAGCAAGTTGAGCAACAATGCTAGTGAAATAATGCCTGGACACAAACATATCGAGTTCGGCCATTTTTTTAGACAAATTTCCTGTCTGAGTTTTTGTAGTCTCCTTCGTGAGTGTTGCCTCCAGCCAGAATCTCTTTCAGATCTTTATGAAAGTGTAAATTTTCCAGCTCTCTGCAATTTTAGTAATTTCAAGCAGATCGTTATATTTTCATCGGTGTGTTTTGCCATTTTTCGATTAAAAAGTGTCGTTAACAATAATGTCTTATTACTATGCACACTTTGTGTCTCGATTGAAATATAGCCTAATATTTTGGGGTGCTTCCCCTAATATGGTCAGAGTATTTAGAATGCAAAAAAGAGCAGTTCGAAATATTGCAGGTGTAAGATCAAGACATTCATGCCGTGAACTTTTCAAAAAATTTGCTATACTCACTCTACCTGCTATGTATATACTGGAGGTTCTGATTTATGTTAAGAGTAATTTGAATAAATTTGTAGCCAGGGCCGACATGCATAATTACAATACAAGATATAACAAAAATTTAGTTATACCAGAACACACATTATCTCTATTTGAATGGAGTCCCTATTACAGAGGCATAAAACTGATATTAAATCTTTAAATTTAAGTATGTATAAGAAACTAATATCAAGATTACTAATTGAGAATGTCCCTTATAGCTGCAGGGAAGTCCCTAAAGCGCTCCGGGAGCGGCATGTCTGCGGAAAAAAGCAAATCACGTTGTTCTTGAATTGCTGTAAATTGTACTCCGTGGGAAACACAGCCCTGGGCAAATTATTCCAAAGGGATGATGTTCTCCATATAAAAGACTGCTTGAAAAGCGTTGTACGCGGAGTAACAAGCTGAACGTCATACGGATGTGAAGTATTAGCGCGACGTATATTTCTAACATGCACCGCTCTGGGAGGAATTAAGCGGGCTACATCCTTCGAACACTTTCCATGAAAATACTTGTAGAACAGACTGAAGTCGCCAACCGTTCTTCGATGTTCTAACGAATCAAAGCCGCCCGTCAGTTCTGGGTCTCCAATCAGACGAACAGCTCTTCTCTGAACAGAATCCCACAAATGCAGTGTATGTTTGGGAGCGGAGCCCCAAACACGGCAACAGTATTCCATAGTTGGTCGAATTTGAGCTCTGTAAAGAATTAACAGTTGTTGTGGAGTGTAAAGCTTTCTGGTTCGAAATAATATTCCCAACTTTTGAGAAGCTCTCCTTGCTGGGCCTGCAACATATTCATGCGAGGACATATTTGCTCCCAAATTAACGCCCAACAAATTGAATGGCGATGCTAAGGGAATGGAGTGCCCCGACATAACTGTGTCGGGTTCAGCAATGTTAACTTTTTTAGAAAAAACTGCCGCCTGAGTTTTTGTAGCGTTAAATTATCCTTGGTTACTGTCACCCCAAGATAGAATTTCGTCTAGGTCTTTGTTAAGTTGAAAGACCTCCTACTGTCTGCGGATATTCGCCTGAGTAGCCGATGTCCGAGCGTGCAATGTAAATGAAGAGATAAGCGTACCGTCATCTGCAAAACTGTAGATTGGATTCCCGGTCATTTCCAGCAGATCGTTAATGTAAATGCGTAGAGTAATGTTAATGTAATAATGTAAGAGAGTGGTTTTGAGAGTAAATGTGTAGGAAAGAGATTCATCAATTGATAGTTGCAAAGAACGTTCTTCGAGGAAATTTAGCCACCAATCCGTCCTGGTAGTTGAAAGCCTTGGATATATCAAGCTCAACCACTCGAGTCGCTCTATAATCTTCAGTTATGTGGTTCCAGTGATTCTGAGAGCTGTGTTAGTAGTTGATAATTATATTTAATTCGGTTGTAGTAAACAGAAGTTTTTCTTTATTAAACTCAATAGCCGCAAGATTAATAATTAGGACCTTGTTTAACTAGTTCTTTCATCCATCTCACTAAATACAACACACCTTTCTTACTAAAATTTAAAATTTGTAATTATTATATTAGTTCTAAGTTCATATTTGTGTTAGTTTTTCAAATAATCAAAGTTGTTTTTTATTATTTATATTACATTGTTGAATAGCAGGCACAATAGGAACTATTTCCCAAGATAATTTTAATTTTAAATTTTCTAAAACACAAAAGGCCGTTTAAGTATTAAACTTTTAAAATACATATACATATCTCCGTATGTATACGCTTTATCATTTGGTTTAAAATGAAATCATATACCAATCTGAAAAGTTTCTTCAGAACAACTTCTCAACGACCGCGCGACCCTTCTTTAAAACGTGCTGTCGCGATTGCCGACAAGATTATTGAGTTAGCAATGAACAGGAAGTGGCCGCCTTTGTCTTGGGAGTGGCGGTATCGGACAGTTACCATTCGCCAGTTATGCCCGTCCACCATTCTTAACACAGGCAGCATCATGGCTGGATTTATGTAAGAATGTCGAAAGTGCAGTTACGTTTTTATTTATATAGACCTGATAGTTAGATGAGTTATTTTTGTATTTGCAAATGATTGATTTTACATACAACGTTAACTTCTTATTTGACTATGTATATCCTTCCAATCATCATTTTTAATTGGTTATGAATATGTACTTAATTTTTGAATTAATAATCTCGCTATTTAAAATCATCTCTGCTGCGGTAGGTGCCGTCAACGTCGTGAGTAGATTATATACTTACCGTGATATTTAAATTTGAAAAATCAATAGAGTTTTTTTTTCTTCTAAACAAAATATGCATTTTCCTTTATTAATATTTAACGAATATTGAGCATTGTGTACTCAGGTAATTTAACAACGAGGCCACAGATTAAGGAAAGAAATTCAGTGATGCCATTAAATGCGTGTGTAAAACACACAGTTGCTTCTGCTGCCACTCAATGGCGCTGTTGACTTGGTGTCTTCAATACCTTAAGATTTAAGGCTCTGCATTGCTGCAGAAAGCTCGACATTGCCTGATCTACATCTACCTGAGAGGATCCAATAGATCTAATGCATTCTATACTCTATTTATTTGAAACTGATAGTAATAAAAATGCCAGTGGACTGACCGGCGGTCTTATAACAGAGGCATGCGTTCCCAGATATTTTTCAAGTCACAATACTCTTTTGTGGCGAAATTTTATTGCCGATCAAATCATTTTATTTACATTCCTGTTGGCTCAACTATAAATACATACGAGGCTGGTTTGAAAAGTCCGTGCAAAAATAAAAACTACTTATGTGTTTGGGGTAAACCTTTTTTATTTTTCGACATAGTCTCCTTTTAGGCTTATACACTTCGTCCAACGATGTTCTAGTTTGTTGATCCCTTCCGAATAATAGGATTTGTCCAAGTCTGCAAAATATCCATTAGTGTCTGCAATCACCTCCTCGTTTGAATAAAATCTTTGTCTCGCCAGCCATTTCTTCAAATTGGGGAACAAATAGTAGTCCGAGGGAGCCAAGTCTGGAGAATAGGGGGGGGATGTGAAACTAGTTGGAATCCTATTTCTATTAATTTTGCGACCGCAACTGCTGAGGTGTGTGCTGGTGCGTTGTCGTGATGGAAAAGGACTTTCTTGTGGGCCAATCGCGGGCGTTTTTTCTTGCAGCTCGTTTTTCAAACGGTCCAATAACGATGAATAATATTCACCTGTATTAGTTTTACCCTTTTCCAGATAGTCGATGAGGATTATCCCTTGCGAATCCCAAAAGACAGTCGCCATAACCTTTCCGGCCGAAGGAACAGTGACGAAACGACGCTTAAAGTCCTCCGGATTCTTCTGGAACAGCTGCAAACCATCCTTGCAACACTTCACACGATTCCGTTTTTGGTCAAGCGTGAGCAATCGCGGCACCCATCTTGCGGATAGCTTTCTCATGTCCAAATGTTTATGCAAAATATTATGTACCCGTTCAGTCGAGATGCCCACAGCACTAGCAATCTCACGCACCTTAACTCTTCTGTCATCCATCACCATATCATGGATTTGATCAATGATTTCTGGAGTCGTAACCTCCACAGGCCGTCCAGAACGTTCAGTGTCACTTGTGCCCATATGGCCAGTCCGAAAATTTTGAAACCACTTATAAACTGTTCTAATCGAAGGTGCAGAGTCACCATAATGTTTATCAAGCTTCTCTTTAGTCTCCTGAGGCGTTTTGCCTTTCATAAAGTAATGTTTAATCACCACACGAAATTCTTTTTCGTCCATTTCTTGAAGATCGCTCGACTTCCTTGAATCACACGAATGCCAAACACAAAGAAATAGACTAATATGGCTGACACTTGGTGTGCGTTCATTCAAGAGATGCTACTAACTAAACATGACCTCGATACGCGCCGGTGGTGCCATCTCTCGGACTTTGCCCGGACTTTTCAAACTAGCCTCGTATGTGGAGCAGCATGCCTAAGTGTCAAGCCAATGACAAGTTAATGTGTTAAAAAAATATCTTCTCCAGTGAAACGCGAAAAATTTGGGCTGCTAACCCATAATGAAAAGAGTATAGTTAAAAATGTATTTAACTACGTTAAAAACGATTAAAATAGTAATTTAAGTGTTTGTGTGACAAAATATTTCTTAATGACCGGAATTGGGAAAGCCACAGTTTACAGAATTTTAAGAGAAGAAAAGGGGGGATATAGACTTTCCAAAAAAGAGACCAGGCAAAAAATAATTTCAGCTGGCAGACAACACAAAACAAGCAGTAAGGCGTTCATGAGTTTTTTTATGGAAAAAAGAATTCCAACTTTGGATATGATCCTGCAGGCTGCGACAAGCCACTCTGAAATACTGAAAATGAGTAGAGTAAAACTATGGAGTGTTTTAAATTGTATGAATTTTTATTGGAAAATGTGTGAAAGAAAATCTGTCTTGATAGAAAGTGGAGAAATTGTATACTGGCGAAGAGACTATTTTAAGAAAGTTAGAAAAGCTTGCTCTGAAGGAAAAAAGATATATTACTAGATGAGACATGAAGGGCACAGATGGGAATATCAAAAATGCACGCCAAGCTTTCAATGAAGGTCTCCCTACTGGTCTTAACCCGCCATTTGACAAGGGACGTAGGTTAATTATTACGCATATTGGAAGCGAAAGTGATTTTGTGGACGGAGGTCTATTAATATTCGTATCCAAGAAAACAGGAGATTATCACGAAGATATAAATTCCGATGTATTTGAAGATTGGTTTACGCAAATAATAGACTTAATACCAGACGGTTCTGTTATTGTAATGTATAACGCAATCTTTAATTCTAAAAAATTAGAACGAGTTCCAAACTTAGATTTGCTGAAAAAAGATATCCAATCTTGGATGTCCGAGCAAAACATTTCATTACTAAGAAAGAATTATGAGAACTTGTAAAGTTTGAAGTTCTCAGAAATAAAGACAAGTATACAAGTGTACGTATACGCTCAGATGTACCACCACTGGCCAGAACTATTTCAGACTATTTAGCCCCAGACAACAAAAAAAGGGCAGTTTTCCTATAGTATTCTAACATAAGAAATTGCGAATATTACACCGATGAACTACTGCATTACTGGTAAAATGTAGATAAAATTCTGGGGCCCTTACTACTGCTTGATGCTAATTTGACTACTTATAGATAATTTATTGCTATCACTTTCAAATAAATAGAGCATAAATTAATACTTGGTTAGTGAGCATGCCCAGGGATGGATTATTTTTAGAGCCCCAGTACTTTTAAAATAGAAAATTTTGTCGACGACCGTCGTCCACTAACCCCTAAGTTTCTATCATTTTTGATAATATATAAAATAAATTTTCATCATAATAGCAATAATTTGAAATATGGGTTAGCTAAATGTCTCGTTAAGACGTTTGACAGAAGATGATATCATGACCATCCACATTAAATGCTGTTATTAGAGAACATCATTTTGTAGCATTTAGGTAACGAAGAAATTACACAGCAGTGCATGTTGGCGACAATAGCTATCAAAATCATTCTTCGTAGCGGGTATAAAAACCGACTTAAAAAGACCTGGTTTTTATAACCCTCAGGACGCAATAAAGTTACTACTAATGTGCTCGCTATTCCGGCACAGCTCTTTTCTATTGGAGTGAGAGATGTTTTCAAAATATCATGCATATTAATAGAAGTTGCCATATTCGGTCATCTGTTCCTTGAATATATATTTCAAGCCAACAAGGTTGAAGAGGTGAGCTTAGAGCATCCGGGACTTATTTGCATAGTTGCTAAAACTCGGGTCCTCTTCGGGAGATGATCTATAGATTTCCTTGTATCTTAATATTCTACAGTCCGTAACTCTTAAGTCAGCGACCTAGGAATCTCTTCTTTTATGTCAAAATGTAACCTTGTGAATTTACGGACCAGACCGATATTAAGGTCAGAACATGTAGTAAAGATCCAGAGTCGTTTATGTATTTGCTTTCAGCATTCTTACGCTATATGATAGTATGCCTATCGTTACAATACAGCGTCGCGTATCCTATATTACCACTTTAGATATCAATAAAGTTCCAACTAACTTGTGAAAAATGACACAGATAACACTAGGAATGCAGAAGCAAATGAACAGCATTCGGGACTCATCGATAATACTACAAAGATTTTTTATAATTAAGTTTTCCGCACCTGTTCAAACACCCATAACAAAGAGGGAGAAAATATTATAAGTATAAAGATTTCCAGTACAAACAGTACACTCTGTTCTCGTGATATTCAATAGTATTCCTTTTTATCTTGCTGTATCTCGTGCTATGGTCTTTACTTACAATGAAGATCCAGAGAACGGTTATCTTTGGTTCTCTTAGATTGCACAGGCAACTGAACTTAGGCCATGATCACTAACCAAACGGACATGAATCGTGATCATCACTAACTAGTTATACCGCTGCCACGTGGTGTGGCTAGTTAATGACGATGGATTTTTCTTTGTAAATAACTATAACAATAAATACTTTTTGTTTACCAACATTACCTAATTTTCAATAAACTCTAGTAATAAACCATATTCAAAACTCTGGTAAATACAGGCCTACAATAGAAAATGTATATCGATTTCCCCTTGTAAGACTGAGAAAGTAATCATTAAAATTCGGAAAAGAAAACATACTACATCACTATATACTTACATGTAAATAATAAACCCAACAACGACAGAAGAGCCAAACAACACCGACATGTGCTTCCTCTGCCGAAGGTGTTACGGAAGAATCTCACCCAGGGCTGACTTAAGCGGGACTGCTAAGATACCGACTGAAATAGGCGGTGTCTATGAACGAATAAATTATGCGCAATTTGGTCAAGGTGCAACCGATTACAGGCCCAAACTGCATATTGATTTCTGTAGGAAGTACTCACATCTACTTGTGACAGAATACAAGATGGAAAGTCATTACCGGAAAATATGAACGATAACCAACAACCTTATTCCAAAAACAGGACATAACACTGTCGGAAGAGGAGCTGAACGTGAACTCGATAATTAGCGTAAGGCTGTAGACAACAATATATATACAAATCAATGAGCCTGAACTGTAACAAGCATCCGACGAAATAAACGAATATATTCGCTGCGTGGAGACAAAAAACTAGTGAGACTGGTGAAAGACCTAGTTAATCGAGTTTAACGCCACACGCAAGAAAACCTTCTGAACAATACACCCCCTCTGATACTCTTAAATAGAAATTCTCTCTGTACTTAGAAGAAAATGCGCTTCTTGAATAATCGAAAAAAAAATCGATACTGCCTACCTAACTAGAGAACAAATAACGGACTTCTAGGAAAGACAACCGGCCATACCAGTTCCTTATAATGTGGATGATAACTGGATCAAGAAGAACGTCAAAAATGCCAGGATTATCAAGCGAAGCAATTCAAATCTTTCACCACTTAAGAAATCTCTGAGATTGTTAAACGATTCCACCACTGGACGGACCAGATCCTTTCTGACTTAAAAGGTACCTACCACTGATATTGATATTAAAATTACATCCATTTTAATCTTTTCACACAAGAAGATTCTATTTTACCCGCTGTTGTGTATAGTCCTTGACCATAAAAGAGGAAATGAGGAATAATTACCAAATAATATTTAAAAAACTGTACAGTAAAATAAAAACTTCGCTGAATTCTTTTTAAAAAGTTCAAGATTAGCCATTGAAAGCTGCTGTACAGCCCAGCTTATGACGTTACATTAGGCCGTTTAATATTCTACTAATCTTAAGCAAAAATTCTGGACGTCTTCGGAGTAAAACCATCCAAGTATGGTATGCTCTTGATGATAACTTTATAGGTTACATAAATAATTTAGAACAATAAAAAAATAATTCTATATTTTTCTTCCATATAACGAAATAAATTATAAGATTGCAACAAGATATTTAAGATTCATAAATAATTGTGACTACAGTTTTAATTGCCGACGGACATTATTTAAAAAATTTTCTAGTATATCAATACCTACTTACTTTCCAAGACTACCAGCTGTCACACAATGGGGACGTAATTTATCAACATATATTGCTTTTTTTTTTGGAAAAAACACCTTGTTAGGCAATAAAATGAGTCCAGTCAAGCAATTTTCAAGGAATCTCAACAATTTTTTTTAATAATCTTTGTTTTTGATTTCTCGATCGATCAGTCTGGGTGGATTTTTTGATGATTGACCATTGACATTTGAACTCATTTTTCAATAAATATACTCTTTAGTCATTTATGCCAAGAACATCAAATCTATCATAACCCTATGCAAAGAGGAAAAATGATCAGATGAATGTTTTCTAAAATTAAGGCTTTTAAACCAGGAACTCCAAACCTAATATAGCCCAATATAGCGAAGATCAAACCTAACATAACTTAATATAGCGAACTCCAAACCTACCATAACCTAATATAGCGAACTTTAATCTAACACAGAGGTGTCAAACTCAATTTTGCATATATTAAATTTAGAATGTGTAGGCGGGCCAGATTCAAATAAAAAAAATGTACTGAATTATTATAAAAGAGGGTAATTATTTTGAGCTCGAGGATCCAGATACCTGACTTCTTGCGATCGCGCGCTATTGATACGTCCCGGGGGCCGCATGCGGCCCGCGGGCCGTATCTTTGACATCCCTGATCTAACATAACATAACTCGAACTTCACACCTAACATAACCTAATGACTCTCTCTCTTGCTCTCTCTCTCTCTCTTACTCTCTCTCTCTTTCTTGCTCTCTCTCTTTCTCTCTCTCTCTCCCTTCCTGTCTCTCTTTATAACAGCCTTTCCGCATCCACTCCTCGATATAAGCCTCCCCTTCATTTTTTGAGAGATCCAGATCTTAAGCTAGTTGGTGCCAGTTGCATCCTACCCTCATCTTAATGTCGTCCAACCAGCGTTTTGGTGATCTTCCAGTACTTCTTTTGTGCTCTCTCGGCCTCCACTGTACTAAGCTCTTTGTCCATCTAGTATTCTCTTGCCGAGCCATATGACCAACTCATTTCTCTATGTTAGGTTTGAAGTTCACTACATTAAATTATGTTAGTTTTGGTCTTTGCTATATTAGGTTATGTTAGGTTTGGAGTTCTTGATTTAAAAGCTTTAAGGTTAGGAAACGTTCATCTGATTATTTTTCCTCCTTGCATATGGTTATGATAAGTTTGATGTTCTTGGTGTAAATGGCTAAAAACTATATTTATTGAAAAATGAGTATAAATTATGGCTAATAATCAAAAATCCGCCCAGACAGATCGATAGAGAAATCTAAAATAAGAATATAAGAAAAAAATTATTAATATTTCTTGAAAATTGCGTGATTGAGACTCATTTTACTGCTTAAAAAGGTACTTTTTAGAAAAAAGCAATATATATTGATAAATTAGTAAAAATCATGGCAAATAATCAAAAATCCGCTCAGACGGATCGATAAAGAAATCAAGACCGAAGATTTAAAAAAACAACTTATTGAAATTCTTTGAGAATTACGGCTAGAAAATGAATTTGGTTAAAAAATTACGTATTGTTCAAATTGTGCGCCACTATGCCTGATTCGAAATCAGTTAAATTTAAATTATATCTACTTTTTTTAAAACATGAGTGTTAAACGTTTAGGGAATTAAAAAAAGCTATTATTTAAATAGGAAAAAAGTGAAATATTTGAGATGGCTTCTCGTTAGTAGTTCTTTAGTAATCTTGCAATTACTACTCCAAATCAGAGTTTATCAATTAGTATACGGTGCTTTCATAAGGGTCCGCTTACTTATTTCCGCTGTCGTACATCAAAGCGTCAGCCACACTGTCATACTCGTTTTCGCTAGTGGTTATCTAAAATCTCTTTTCATATTGCCCTTTCATCTTTTAAACATGTGATGTCTGACTGCATTTATTTTTCATTTTGTTTACCGGTTTCACAAAACTGTTGACTTCATATTAATATTGTACCGACCAATATTCACATTTCAAAAACCTCTAAAAATATATTAGTCAACACAACTGTCTTTTATTCATTATACGATATTGTTTAACAAGAATTTTAGTTATGTTACTATTATTTAATTACCAATTGTATAAACGGCGTGCATAACGTTAACAAATATATATTTATATATATATATATATATATATATATATATATATATATATATATATATATATATATATATATATATATATATATACACACACTCCTGGACAAAATTAACGCAACAATATATGAAATCATAAAAATCTCTATAATGAATTAATTTTAATAATTTTTTATGAACATTGGTTACACTAAAAGTTAGAAAAAACTTATTCGGATACTTTAAAAGTGAATTAGCTACCAAATTTCTCTATAAGATTCGAATTAAATTATTCTTAAGACCTAATAACAAAATCGTTGAAATTATGTAATAATGAAAAAAATAAACTGGGACACTAGTAGCAAAATTAATGGTGTAACTGGGACACTAGTAGCGTGTGTTGCCTCCTCTACTTCGGATGACAGCGTTTATGCGCCTAGGCATGCTTCTAGTTAAATTTTCGATAAAATCTTGAGGAATTTTCTTCCATTCTGTGATAACTGCGTTTTCAAGTCCCCTTAGGTTTCTAGGTGCAGGTATATGACGTTTCACATTTTTCTTAAGGTGATCCCATATATGTTCTATCGGATTCAGATCCGGGCTTTTTGGTGGCCATTGCATAATCGGTATATCAACTTGATTAAGATAATCGAGTACCTCCCTAGCCACGTGAGGTCGAGCGTTGTCTTGCATAAACAGGAAATTGGGCCACACAAAATGACCGAGAGGCATCACATGTTCTATTACAATATTCTCGTACGGACAGGAACTAACTCTGTGCGAGCATCAAAGCAGATACCACCCCAGAACATAACAAAGCGACCGCCGAATGGAATCCTTGCAGAGATATTGCAAGGAGCAAACCTCTCTCCTGGTCTTCGCCATACTCGCTCACGACCATCTGGATGTTTTAGACTAACCCTAGTTTCATCTGTGAAGAAAACTTGTTTCCAATCATCCACAGACCAGTTTTCGTGATTTCGAGCAAAACGTAACCTGGCAACTCTGTTCTCTCTAGTAAACAAGGGCGCAGTGGCTGGTCTCCTACTGTTTAATCCAGCTTCATTTAACCATCTTCTAACTGTTTTAGAAGAAATTGTGCCATTGCGAACAGCTTCGAGTTCGTTTCTTATTATAAAACTAGTGACAGTTCTGTTTCTTAAAGCATATTGTTTTATAAAACGTTCATCTAGGTCGCTATTGCATCGTTTTCGTCCTTGCTCTAGCGTTCTAGAATAAGTTCCTATTTCATTCAAGCGTCGTACCATACGACTTATTGTGGAACAATGTTTGCCTAAAAAATTTGCAACATAACTCTGACAATATCCCTCGTCTAATAAAACTGAGGCTCGCACTACCTCGTGTTTAGTTAAATTCCTTATTCGATTCATTTTTTTTAATTCTTCGTGGTCAAAAATAAAACAGTCTACCACAAAAACGTATTACTTTGAAAAAGGGAACAATTTATAAGCTTACTTTTAAAGAAAATCTATCGCATTATTACAGAAAATTGTTTATCTTCTAAAAAATTCTATAAAACTGTAAATCTAAACGAATTGTTTTGATTTCTGTCATGAACAACGGAACAAAATATGCATAGCCTACTATTCAAATACTCGATAAACTTTAAAACTGACATAAGAAAAAGATAAATTAATTTTCAGATTGTTGCGTTAATTTTGTCCAGGACTTTATATATATATATATATATATATATATATATATATATATATATATATATATATATATATATATATATATATATATATATATATATATATATATATATATATATATATATATACATATATATATATATATATATATATATATATATATATATATATATATATATGTTTATATATATATATATATATATATATATATATATATATATATATATATATATATATATATACACTAGCCGTGCCCGCGGCTCCGCTCGCGTGGACTTGATTCACGACTATCGTCACTGCTTATTCCTTATGTTACCTAACGTAATAAAATATCTCCCATTATTTCTCCTTATCTCCCATTATCTCACCATAACTCCCATTATCTAGATTTATCTCGGCTTATCTCCCATTATTTCTCCTTATGTCCCATTATTTAAACTTATCTCCCTTTATCTCACCTTATCTCCCATTATTTAGGCTTATATCGAATTATATAGAAGATATCTATAAATTTATAAAAACACGTAAATCTGATAAGCGGTTCTCAAGTGATAAGCTCACTAACGGACAGACAGACAGAGAGACGTTGCATTTTATATATATTATATTCTTTACAACATGATATTGTTTCATATTTAATGGTTTGGGCAGTGTATTGCAAAAGAAAGCGTTGACGGTAACCTTTTTTCCGACTTGATTCACTATTATCGTCACTGCTTATTCTTTATGTTACCTAACGCAATAAAATATATCCTGGCCAGAGAACATATGTATGTTTAAAAAAAAAACACGTAAATCGGATAAGTGGTTCTCCAGTGATAAGCGCACTAACGGACAGACAGACAGACAGACAGACAGGCAGAGAGACAGGCAGATAGACAGACAGAGAGACGTTGTATTTTATATATATTATAGATAGAAGATTATAGATAACCTGGCCAGAGAACAATTGTATGAATTTAAAAAAAAAACACATAAATTGGATAAGTGGTTCTCGAGTGATTAGCGCACTAACGGACAGACAGACAGATAGGGAGACGTTGCATTTTATATATATTATATTCTTTGCTACATGTTATTGTTCCATATTTAATGCTTTAGGCAGTGTATTGCAAGAGAACGCGTTAGCAGTAAACTTTTCTCCGACTTGATTCACTTTTATCGCCACTGCTTATGCCTTATGTCACCTAACGTAATAAAATATATCCTATAACCTGAACAGAGAATATATATATGTTTAAAAAAAAAGCACGTAAATCGGGTAAGTGGTTCTCCAGTGATAAGCGCACTAACGGACAGACAGACAGAGAGACGTTGCATTTTATATATATTATAGATATAGATTATTATTATATAACCTGGTCAAAGAATACATGTATGAATTTAAAAAAGAAGAAAAATAAGTGGTTCTCGCGTGATTATCGCACCATTGGATAGACAGACAGACAGAGAGATATTGCATTTTATATATATTATAGATATTCTCTGCTACATAATATTGTTCCATATTTAATGATTTAAGTTGTGTATTGCAAGGGAACGCGCTAGCGGCAAACTTGTTTCCGACTTTATTCACTATTATCGCCACTGCTCATTCCTTATGCTACCTATCGTAATAACATATAGCCTATAACCTGGCCAGAGAACATATGTATGTTTTAAAAAGAAAAGGTAAGTAAATCGGATAAGTGGTTCTTCAGTGATAAGCGCACTAACGGACAGACAGACAGACAGACAGGCAGACAGACAGAGAGACGTTGCATTTTTATATATATATATATATATATATATATATATATATATATATATAAATATATATATATATATATATATATATATATATATATATATATAAATATATATATATATATTTATATATATATATATATATATATATATATATATATATATATATATATATATATATATATATATATATATATATATATATATATATATATATATATATATATATATATATATATATATATATATATATATATATATATATATATATATATATATATATACATATATATATATATATATATATATATATATATATATATATATATATATATATATAAATATATATATATAGATATATATATATATATATATATATATATATATATATATATATATATATATTTATATATATATATATATATATATATATATATATATATATATATATATTCATATATATATATATATATATATATATATATATATATATATCATATATATATATATATATATATATATATATATATATATATATATATATATATATATTCATATATATATATATATACATATATATATATATATATATATATATATATATATATATATATATATATATATATATATATATATATATATATACACTCAGTCGAAAAAAAATTAATTTACACATTTTTTTAGTGATTTTTTAATTAATTTTAACTTTATGAATTATGGCATGCAAAGAACAAAATCGTATCGAAACTGAATAGATAATGATTCCGTAAAATTATCTAAATATTTTGAAATGAAAAAAAAATTATTTATTCAAAATTTTGAAAAAAAAAAAATTATTTCAAAATTTGGAATTTTTTTTTCGAGATTTTACGAGTATTTAATATGAAATTGTGAGAAAAAAGGAAAAAAAACTTTTTCCATCTTAATAATGATTAACTGATGTTTAGGGAGCAATAAACGTGCTCCTTTAATTTTTGATAAAACTTTAACGATTCGGGAAATAAAGACGGTTGAACCGATCGATTCAAAAATTTACAGGGCTTTTCAGCATGTTTTGAGCCAAAAAAAAACCTGCAAACATTCGTACTTTTCGCAATATTTGCAAAGTTGTGGCAGATTTTCCAAAACAGCAAAAAAGTTATTTTTTGTACTTTTTCAACTCAATATTGAGCATAAAAATTTTTTTTCTCTAAAATACCCAAAGGCACTTGTTGATTGACTCAAGTTTCCAAAACTCATCTTCAGTTTACTGTGCGGTCATTAGTTCAAGAGATATCGATGATCAATAAAAAAGGTGACTTTTTATTCAATAGCCGATATCTCAGCGATAAATGGTCACACAGCGAACAAAAAAATACCAAATTAAAGCTAAAGAACCAGGCTAAATGACCCAAGTATTAATTAAGCCGGAAAAATTTTTTTTGAGCCCAAAGAAAATTGGAAAAATTATGTTTTACGTTATTTCTTTTGATGCCCAAAAAAATTTTTCATCTCAAGATTTCAAAACTACGCATTTCAAGCTTCAAAATGCCTTTTTCCCTTTCTCGATACGACCATTACTCACGAAGTAACAGCCGTTCAGAAATCACTAAAAAAATTTGAAAATGTTTCTGCTCCCTCAATTTTTTGACTGAGTATATATACACACACACACACACACACACACACACACACACACACACACACACACACACACACATATATATATATATATATATATATATATATATATATATATATATATATATATATATATATATATATATATATATATATATATATATATATATATAGTCTTTAGACACCCTTCAGAAAAATGAAATTCTTATATTATTCAACTTACTATATATATTTATTAATCGTACTATACATATGTATATGATAATTAAAAACAAGTATTTAAATAATATGAAAAAATGTTTTTAATTTTTTACCCTTTGAAATATCTTGCCCTTACCTTGATAACTGCTGCACATAATTTCGGCATCAAGGTATCTAGTGAGATTTTATTCTAATAAACTTTTAAACACTCCCACAATTGATTCTCATTTGTTTAAATCATTTTTCGCACATGTTTATTTAATTTGTCCCAAAATAATTTAATGAGATTCAAATCGAGAAATTGTGCTGACATAATCAAGATTTTGTTATCTTTTTTCCTTTCCTTAATCAAAATATTATCTATTTAAAGTATAGGAAGGAGAGGAAGGTGTGTTTGAAATGTGACCCTGCAACCGATAATTGGGTTCTACAAGAAACCGAAGCTGCGAACTGGTCCTCCTTTGGTCAGTTTCTTGTCATAATTAGTCGAGAAAAGCCGTTTTTTTGAATGAGCTCTGCGCATTAGTATTATTTTAAATTGCTAAAGTGTGCGTATAATTTCGTGCTCGCATTTCACTTGAGCGATAATATAAGTAAATATTGTACTGGCTAATTATTATACTTGCCTATTTCGGTTGTATCGTAATCTGTTTCTAGCGCGGAAAATGGTCTGGCCACTTTTACGGAGGCAGAACAAGTTGAAAAGATTGCAATGGGCTCGAAAATATAAAGATTGGTCAGTAGAACAATGGACAACAGTATTTCGTACGGACGATTCAAAATTTGAAATGTTTGGCGGGAAATGGAGACAATTTCTCCGGCAATTAGAGGGAGAAAGAATGTTAACACAGTGTATACTGCCTACTATAAAACACGAGGGTGGTGCAATAACGATTTGAAAGGGTAGAAAATTTGGTCAAAATTGATGGTATTATGGATAGGTATCAGTATCACCGAATTTCGCAAAACGATGCGTTCTTTTCTGGTGCAAGACTTATCGGTCGCGGGTTCATATTCCAGCAAGCTAATGATCCAAAATACAAATCCCAATTATGTCAGGATTACCCTATGAAGAAAGAAAGGGACATGACACTAATCAGACGGCTTTTTGGACATGTCGCTAATCAGACAACACCGTCATCACCAGATGGTACAGGAAACCAATGAGCAGTGATAGATATCTTAACTATCACTCCAATCATCCAATGAAAATGAAAATTGGTTTGGCTAGTGCCCTTATCAACAGAGTCTACAAGCTGTCACATCACGCCAAAAGACCAAATTCACTGAGTGTATTAAAATCTCTTCTTATCGAGCACTCTTATCCCTCCTGTTTATTCAACAAATTGATTTCTATTAACATCTATGCACCCCACAATCTAAATATTATCAATATTAAGAACCAGTATAACTCTCCAAATCAAAACCACCTCGCTAATAATCTCAAAAACATTGTTATACACAAGACTCTTCCCCACATAGATGGTCTCACCCCTAAGCTCATTCCAATTTTCAAACAAGAAAGCATTCGTTTCTCCAGAACCATCACTTATAAATTAAAACAACTTTATGCAAGAGTGAAAACACCCATTACCAAAGAACAAGCTTCTAATGTGGTCTACAAAATCCCATAAAAAGACTGCTCATCCTGTTACATTGGACAAACGTCCCGCAGGGAAGGTTAACTTCTCACATTAGTGACTATAGAGGGGGTATCAAATCTTGTTCCTTTGCAAAACATGCAATTGACAATGACCATCGTCCAGACTATGACAATGTGGAAACAGTTTACAAATAGCAAAACTATTTTAAAAGAAAATTTTTGGAGATGGTCGCGATTAATGCCTGCGATGGCGCGATGAATAGAAGGACCGATGTGGAAGATCCTAGCATCATCTATTCTTACATCCTTAAACTTTTCAATGATCTATCACAAAATTAGGACATTATACAATAATACTAATTCATAAAAATCTTTTATTTTAGCTCTTTAATACATAATATGTTAAAAGTTTTTACACCATAACAGATCACACTATACGAGGCTGGTTTGAAAAGTCCGTGCAAAGTCCGAGAGATGGCACCACCGGCGCGTATCGAGGTCATGTTTAGTTAGTAGCATCTCTTGAATGAACGCACACCAAGTTTCAGCCATATTGGTCTATTTCTTTGTGTTTGGCATTCGTGTGAATCAAGGAAGTCGAGTGATTTTCAAGAAATGGACGAAAAAGAATTTCGTGTGGTGATTAAACATTACTTTATGAAAGGCAAAACGCCTCAGGAGACTAAAGAGAAGCTTGATAAACATTATGGTGACTCTGCACCTTCGATTAGAACAGTTTATAAGTAGTTTCAAAATTTTCGGACTGGCCATATGGGCACAAGTGACGCTGAACGTTCTGGACGGCCTGTGGAAGTTACCACTCCAGAAATCATTGATCAAATCCATGATATGGTGATGGATGACAGAAGAGTTAAGGTGCGTGAGATTGTTAGTGCTGTGGGCATCTCGACTGAACGGGTACATAATATTTTGCATAAACATTTGGACATGAGAAAGCTATCCACAAGATGGGTGCCGCGATTGCTCACGCTTGACCAAAAACGGAATCGTGTGAAGTGTTGCAAGGATGGTTTGCAGCTGTTCCAGAAGAATCCGGAGGACTTTAAGTGTCATTTCGTCACTGTGGATGAAACATGGATACATTACTATACTCCTGAGACCAAACAACAATCTACACAACGGGTTACCAAGGGGGAATCTGCACCAAAAAAGGCGAAGACCGTTCCTTCGGCCGGAAAGGTTATGGCGACTGTCTTTTGGGATTCGCAAGGGATAATCCTCATCGACTATCTGGAAAAGGGTAAAACTATTACAGGTGAATATTATTCATCGTTATTGGACCGTTTGAAAACCGAGCTGCAAGAAAAACCCCCGCGATTGGCCCACAAGAAAGTCCTTTTCCATCACGACAACGCACCAGCACACACCTCAGCAGTTGTGGTCGCAAAATTAATGGAAATAGGATTCCAACTCGTTTCACATCAACCCTATTCTCCAGACTTGGCTCCCTCGGACTACTGTTTGTTCCCCAATTTGAAGAAATGGCTGGCGGGACAAAGATTTTATTCAAACGAGGAGGTGATTGCAGACATTAATGGATATTTTGCAGACTTGGACAAATCCTATTATTCGGAAGGGATCAAAAAACTAGAACATCGTTGTACGAAGTGTATAAGCCTAAAAGGAGACTACGTCCAAAAATAAAAAAGGTTTACCCCAAACACATAAGTAGTTTTTATTTTTGCACGGACTTTTCAAACCAGCCTCGTATATACTTTATTAAAATTTTGTAATTCAAGGTCAGTTTAGTTCATATCTACTAACTGTACAACACGACTATCACTGTTACTCTTATAAAACTGCCAATTGCTTATCTTTACTAACCTAAAAATTGAAACCACGTGCTCTGTTTCAGCAGAACTAAAAGTAATACATATATATATATATATATATATATATATATATATATATATATATATATATATATATATATATATATATATACATATATATATATAATAAAGTGAAGCCTGGAACGAAGTGGGCCTAATTTAGGTAAGACATCTTCTTACTTTTGGTCTGAGGTTATGGAAAAAGATACGGTAGTCTCCGGGAATCCCATGGCCTACAGATGAATCAAAAATTATAAAAAGTCATCTTTATTAATTGTTAGACCCAATATGCTGTAATGCTAAAGTTGAAAAACCAGGTATCTAATGTTTTCTAAACTGACTCCTGTCCACGTATTGAAAGAGTTATTTTGACCGTAATTAAAATTCTTAAAAGTAACTTACTAGTATTTTCTCGTTATTAATGTGTGTTGCACGTCAAGGATAAAAAAGTGACAAATTCACATCACAAAACAGTAAGATATTAAAAGATTAATTTAAAAGTTTTATTAAAACCAACACCGAGAAGCTTTAAAATTTAACGATCGGTCGGTCTAAATCACCAGATTAATAAAAAAATTATTCGACATATTGGTACCAAACATTATTGTGTTGTAAATTAAGTTAGTGTAAATAAATCCGGTCCAGTGCAAGATGGACTTGCGCAATTAGTGTTCCGTACCGTGGTTACCTTTAAAATAAAAATAAAATTATATGTCGGTACAAGACCGACTAGCCACTCGGTAACAGTAATGTATTTAAAAGTTATTACAAGGAACATAGTTTTCATAGTTTTTTTTTTTATCATCATCATTATCATCATTAGCCTATTCCATCCATATTCGGATGTAAGCCTCCCCAAATTGTCTCCAATAAACTTTGTTGTTTGCATTTTACATCTAATCGTGTCCTGCTAATCTTTTTATGTCGTCCGTCCATCTTGTCTGTGGTCTACCTCTGCATGTTTTGTGTTCTATAGGCCTCCATTCAACTATGCGCTATGTCCTGCCCAATTCCACCTTAATATGTATATTCGTTATATTAGATCTATCACTTTTGATCTTCTTCATATCTCGATGTAAGAAATACGATCTTGGAGTCTAATATTTAGCATTTTCCTCTCCATTGCTCTTTGGGCTACCTGGAGTTTATTTATTATACTTTTAATTAAAGCCCACGTTTCAGTGCCATATTTTAATACCGGCAGTACATATTGATCGAATACTCTGGCTTTTATTTTATTTGGGATGTCCAATTTAAATTTAGGTTGTAACCTTCCGAACTAAGCTAACGAGACTCTTCTATCCAAGTCAGCCTTTAAATTATTTTTTGGTATTTCGATTTTTTGTCTTAAATATATGAATATTTGTACCTTTCCTATTCTTTCACCTCTTATTAATAGTTCCTGGCTGTTATCTTCACTTTCATTGTTCAAATATTTGGTTTTGGTGAAGTTTATTTTTTGACATATTTCTTGAGACTTGTTATTTAATTTTTTTATACCAGATAAATTAACAAACGTTGATAATTTTCGTTCGATCGACATTTTATGGAGGATATTAATACTTTTTGAGATACGAGGGGGAGGCAGCGATTTTTGGCAATTTTTTAAAAATAATACAAAGAGAAGTGTGCGCAAGCATTGCGTCATATATATTTTTGAACTTGAGTTTTCACAAGCTTTCATTTGATACCCCACTCAATGACTTGGTAAAAAATTCTCTTTCACTTCTGGTTTCACCGTCTCAAAATTACACCGCTCTAATCGGACCATCAATTTCTATATTTGTGCCAAATTTCAACTTTCTATGTCAAATAGTTTCGGAGAAAATCGGGTGTGACAGACAGACGAAGTGTTTCCATAAGTGTTCTGTACGGAACACTAAAAATGGGTCTATTATTTCTTGGTTTTCAAATTCTTATGACAAACAGTAGTTTATTTACTTAATTTCCTGTTTTTAAATATTTTTTTAGCATTACAGTTATTATCAATTGTAGATATTAGCGTCGTATACAAAAACATTCAGATAATTTTTCTTCAGCTTAATATTAGTATTTTCGGTTATGCGTGAAAACAAAGCTTACTTTTAAAGGGTGGCAGTAATTTATATAATCACTAAACTGTTTCTTTTAAATCTGTTGCAGCTCTATCATGTAATGTCTTTCCTTCAGGAGATCTGCAATAATAATATATATTATTACGCAAGCCTAAGTACTCTATAAAGCTCTTTTTCACATTATGTAAATAACGGCTGTTGGTTATGGAGTAATAATATCATACACAAACAGACAAATCTGACAAATCCATAAGAACTCGGCGATATATAGGTTGTAAATCCGAACTGCAAACGGTATTATGTAATCTGCGGGGGATCACCCCCAAACTTCCCCTTATATTTCTATTCTCTCAACTTATCAGATCCATCTCCTCCCCATACTCGCTTCTCGCTAATACATGTCATTGTCCACATGTCAATTTTTTTAAATATGTCGATGCTATCTTAGTTGGTAAATTAAAAACAAACTCCCACCAGATTTCTAATCCGCTCGTGCGTTATAATCGATAATATAGCCACTGCCGTACGTTTGATTTAATTAATTAAAAATAAATTAAACAGTAGTAATATTTAGAACGTTATAACTATTGAGCTCAAAATATTAATAAAAAACATGTGTAATTTAAATTCGTCCAAAAAGTCGTCACTTCTTGAACAGTTTTTTGTTCTACAAATAGTATTTTCAGAGTTAATTCAGAAAATACAATTGTTCGTACGAGTATGATTTCACAAAGTAACAGCAGGACATGATGTATGGTTGTGCAAATTTTGCCAAATAAGTAATTATTTATTTATTATTTTAACTTCCATTGATAAAAGAAAGTATCATATTGGAGGAAAAATCATCCTCCGATGTTATTACATTTTTTTACGTTTCATGGTCCCTAAATCACAAAAAACATGGTTTCTATTCGTTTGTCTGCCTGTCTATCTGTTTGTTCGCACGTTATTGTGAGTTATCTCTCAAGTGAAATCAGATATCGATTAGAAAATTACTAGGAACATAATATTTAAAGTAGGGATAGAATTTACAGTTTTGAAAGATATTGAAGTAATGAACAAGCTTTAAGTAAAATTATTTATAGTCAGACATACAAGGAGTTAAATGGATCCTCCTCCTACATGCCTTCTCTGTTGAGGTGGGCGACCACTATGATAAATTCGTCTCTATTCTGTGCTATATGTATCAGGACGTTCCCGTCGGTGTTCGTCCAGTCTGTTATGTTTCTTAGCCATGATTTTTTTCTTTCGACCCAAGCCTCGTCTTCCGTCTATTCTTCCAATATAAGTTGAAGTTGTTCATATTATGGGTGACGCATTATATATGGTAGGAAGATAGTGGCGTTGAATATGCTGGGTTCTTTTCAAGTTACTTGGAGTCGACAAATCTGAAAAATGATAGTAGCTTCTACTTGATAAAACTTCCGTACAATTAATCATAAGAGACTTGTTTTTGTCAGTTTTTACAAATTTTCATTTTGTACAAGTCGCGTTTCGCTAACGATGTAGCTTCTTCAGTTGTATATTTTGAAATGATCTATATTATTACAATTTAAATACCATTTATAATATCTGGTACCTAACAAATTTTACAGGTTCTATCTAATGGCCCCTACACACTATCAAGTAAGTTGGCCCAACTTGACTTGTCAAGTCAGTTGGTCAAGTAAGTTTGATGGCGTCGGCGCGAATTTGGTGAGTTAGATGGTTTGATGACGAGTTGTGCGGTTTTCTAGATTTGTCAGAAAAGTTGTTGGCCTGACAAGTAACTTTGATCGTGTAGGACGTTGTTCAGCCTTCAAACCATCCAACTCACTATGTTCTATGTAGTTCTCACTATGTCCTTTTTTTTATTTTTGGCGGACAAGTGAGATCAATAATAAGTAAGTAGCTTCGTCCATTCTCATATATTTATGCCAATCTTGGGTTCAAACCTGAGTTCGTTCAATAAATTAATGGGGCCATAATGTGCTCTTTACTTCACTTTGATCTGTTTGATTTCCTTTTAACCTTCTTCTCTTTCAGTAACAGTCAATACAAATATGATAAGTGGTTTATCTAAATAACGGAAATGCAATGAAAACAACAAATAATAATGTAATAACAAATCACAATGTCTGGCGTAGTCCACACTTCACGAACAATAGGAGTACAATAATGAGAAGTTTGTTCGACTGTCCATTTAACTTGAACGTGTTGGCTCAACTTGTACCATCAAATCTACTTGACCAACTTGTATGACAAACTGATTATACCAACTTACTTGATCGTGTGGGCGGCTTAAGGAGGTTGAGGTGTTAAACGTAAAATATAAAAAACTATTTTTATATTATTTCGATAGATTAATTAGTTTAGAAATTTTCTATGAAAAATTTAAGGTCTTTAGGAAACTTATTTAAATAAAAATCGAAATTAACAGTACATATAGTCTTATGGAGAATACGTCAATTTGATATAAATATGACACTTTTTTTTTATAACAAATGAAAAAAATGCCATCAATAGGAAGTTTAACTATGTTAGACATTGAAATTTCGCGGTTATTTTAACTTTATGAAAAATAACAATTATTAGAGGTACTTGTGAATGATTTACCTTTTATCTCTGAAATAGCGGCAACGTTGCATTTAGTAGTAATGGCGGGAAATTTAAATATATTAAATTGGATAGTACAAGTTTATATAATTAAAACATATGGTGCAAGTAAATAATATTAAGTTTAACTAATAATAGATTTGCAATGGGTATTAGTTTTTATAAATAAAATAAAAATAAATAATATAAAGCATTTGTTTTAATTATTTAATTAATTTACTTCTTATAACTTATAATTACCTAGTGCAGCTTCATTATCATTGTTGTTCCTTATTGTCCTTCAAATATGTGTACTGTCTGTTGATACTTTGCTGTACCTTAGACATTTATCACACTTTATGGTTAGTAGTGATGTTAGACCACAGCGTTTTTAATTAGTCATATAACATAATGAAAGTGTTTCATTACATGAAGAACATTTTAGGTTTTCTCCAAGTGATCGCATGTTAACAATTCGACGACCAATGCCGCAGAAGTTAGGAGGTTTACTTGATTTTCTGTTCCGTTTACCAACACTCTATTGGCTTAATCTCTGATTGTATACAGCCTGAGTAACGCGTTTTTGCTTCCACATAAATGTTTTTTTTTACCATTTTTATCAATATTTGTTGATTTTTTATTATTATATATATTTTTTTACTTGTTTACAACAGCTGATCACAATAACCACAAAATTCAATATATCTATATATTATTATAAGCACAGTAGAACCAGCAGTAAATTACGTTACACCGTTGCCGCTTCGAGACACCGGAATTTTAAGATTTTTAATTATCATATATAATTACCTATTTTTTTTTAACTATAAAAATAATTTTTGTTTATTCTTTTATTTTTTTCATCTTATTTGCTTTGATAATTTTTTAAAAAATATAAAGTATAATTAATTTTTATTTTCCATATTGCTTTTTCTATAAGTTTGGACAAAACATCCAAAAGTTAATCCATTCATGTTAAATTATTTAATAAAATTAAATAAACAATATACGAGGCTGGTTTGAAAAGTCCGTGCAAAAATAAAAACTACTTATGTGTTTGAGGTAAATCTTTTTTATTTTTCGACATAGTCTCCTTTTAGGCTTATACACTTTGTCCAACGATGTTCTAGTTTGTTGATCCCTTCCGAAAAATAGGATTTGTCCAAGTCTGCAAAATATCCATTAGTGTCTGCAATCACCTCCTCGTTTGAATAAAATCTTTGTCCCGCCAGCCATTTCTTCAAATTGGGGAACAAATAGTAGTCCGAGGGAGCCAAGTCTGGAGAATAGGGGGGATGTGAAACGAGTTGGAATCCCATTTCCATTAATTTTGCGACCACAACTGCTGAGGTGTGTGCTGGTGCGTTGTCGTGATGGAAAAGGACTTTCTTGTGGATCAATCGCGGGCGTTTTTCTTGCAGCTCGGTTTTCAAACGGTCCAATAACGATGAATAATATTCACCTGTAATAGTTTTACCCTTTTCCAGATAGTCGATGAGGATTATCCCTTGCGAATCCCAAAAGACAGTCGCCATAACCTTTCCGGCCGAAGGAACGGTCTTCGCCTTTTTTGGTGCAGATTCCCCCTTGGTAACCCATTGTTTAGATTGTTGTTTGGTCTCAGGAGTATAGTAATGTATCCATGTTTCATCCACAGTGACGAAACGACGCTTAAAGTCCTCCGGATTCTTCTGGAACAGCTGCAAACCATCCTTGCAACACTTCACACGATTCCGTTTTTGGTCAAGCGTGAACAATCGCGGCACCCATCTTGCGGATAGCTTTTTCATGTCCAAATGTTTATGCAAAATATTATGGACCCGTTCAGTCGAGATGCCCACAGCACTAGCAATCTCACGCACCTTAACTCTTCTGTCATCCATCACCATAGCATGGATTTGATCAATGATTTCTGGAGTCGTAACCTCCACAGGCCGTCCAGAAAGTTCAGCGTCACTTGTGCCCATATGGCCAGCCCGAAAATTTTGAAACCACTTATGAACTGTTCTAATCGAAGGTGCAGAGTCACCATAATGTTTATCAAGCTTCTCTTTAGTCTCCTGAGGCGTTTTGTCTTTCATAAAGTAATGTTTAATCACCACACGAAATTCTTTTTCGTACATTTCTTGAAAATCACTCGACTTCCTTGATTCACACGAATGCCAAACACAAAGAAATAGACCAATATGGCTGAAACTTGGTGTGCGTTCATTTAAGAGATGCTACTAACTAAACATGACCTCGATACGCGCCGGTGGCGCCATCTCTCGGACTTTGCACGGACTTTTCAAACCAGCCTCGTATATGACTTAAAAATCTCTCCATAATGAATTTATTATCATAATAATAACGATCGCGAGTGTTATAAAAATTTGTAATTATTTAACACAAAACATTTCTAAATGACAACATTTAAAACTTTTGGTTGGAACTATCTTACCTCAACCTGAGTGAAAAATCCACACGTAATTACTTCTAGGTAAATATGTTTAACAATGGTGAATTACACAGGTATATAAAAAAAAATTCTCTGTGTTTTAAATGAGACACGTGTTTTCTTAAGTATTTTTTATACCGAATCCAAAAAAATCATAAAAAAGACATCCACCGAGAATTTTTTTTCAGAAAACTTGCCAGAAAACTATTAAATTGAAAAAAAATACATTTTATTAATGTAAAACTATATAATCATTAAAATTATGGAATAAAACTATTATTTCGGACATCTTTAAATGTTCTGAATCTACATTTATCATAAAAACTTAAACATATTAGGTTTTAGTGTTCAAGTTTAAGAAAAAACACTCATACACCACTTTTAACTAAGTTAGGTAACAAAATGCTGTTTAAAATAAATGTGTACAACCGCTAAATTAAAGAACTGTTTTTAATTTTTATTATTATTGAACAAAAGTACTGTTTCCAGTGTTTTTTTGAACTTCCTAATCCTGGCTTAACATCAAAAAATAAAGTTTTATGTTCAGTTTCAATAAAAAACTTGCTTTTAACACTTACAAGCTATGTGGTTGGTAGTTTTTAAGTTTCAGATTCGAATTGGATATCAAAACATGAGGAATAGTGTTTAATTTTGAAAAGAAGATATCCGTTTATTATATAGGATCAAAAGGTTGCAAAATGCAGTCTAATGTATATCCCTTGACAGAAGTCAATTTTGTGGATAGATGGATTGAGTGAATATGGGGGAATGTGAGTGGGTAAGTGAGGTAGTGAGTGAGTGAGATAGTGAGTGAGTGAGTGAGTAAGTGAGCGAGTGAGTGAGTGACTGTAGAAGTGAGTCAGTAAGTATGGGAGTATGCAAATGAGTGAGTGTGTGAGTGAGTGATTGACTGAGCGAGTGAGTGAGTGAGTGAGTAAGTGAGAGAGTGAGTGAGTGTAGAAGTGAGGGAAGGAATGTGTGAGTGAGTGAGTGTGTTAGTTGGTAAGTAACTGATTGGGTGAGTATGATGATATGAGAGTATGTGAATGTATGAGTTAGTATGTGAATATTTGAGTAGTTGGGTGATTTGTTTACTTATGTACTATTTATTTTAACTGTTTTACATAAAATTAAATCTTTCGTTTATAAATTCTGTTTTTACTTTTCTTTTTATTATTAGAATTTTTTTTTATTAGGGATAACTTTTTCTTTTCTTTCTTGGTTTTTTCATTTTGTCTTCAAATGACAGAATGTTTTATTTTCTTCTATAGTTTCTATTTATTAAAATGTATTTTTTCAGTTTAATATTAAAACTTCACAGTGGGTGTCTTTTTTAAGAAGACACGTGTCTCACTTAAAAGACAGAGATTTTTTTTTGTATACCTGAGTTATTTATCTCAGTTTGGTCATTTACAAATATGCCGATGTTTTTTAATCGACTAAGACTAAACTTTAAACCTTTAATTTCGATATGTAAAATTTTAAAATTATTGCTTAATATATGATTTTCTTCTAAAATATGACTAGGATATGTTGAACTATTATTTTTATTTTTATAATTATGAAAGTTTTGATTTATCCTATGTATGTTTTTGTGTAGGAAGCACATGCTAACTGGTAAACATCTTTATTATAAAATTGGTCGAAACCGACTGAAATTTTTTATTACTACTCTGAATTTTTTTTTGCATTGTTTCCAGTTTTAATAATATCTAAACAGATATGATTATCTTCTTCTTAAAGCGCCTGTTCGGTTCGAATGTTGGCAATTATTCTGGCTGTTATTACTTTATCCACTCTGAAAAGACCGGTAGTAATTGTTGATAACCAATTTCGCAGATTGTTTATCCAGAAGATACGTCTGCGTCCTTTTTTCCAAAAACCTTTCCTTGGAGTATTTGCTGCAGTAATTCATATATGTGAGAATTTCTCATTATGTGTCCTAAATATTCCAATATTCCTACTTTAACAGATTCCATAATTTCCAGTTTCTTGTTCATGTGAGTTAAGACATCTTCGTTGGTAATATAGTCAGTATAAGAAATTTTCAAAATTCTGAGTTATAGCCATAATTCAAATACCTCAAATTTTTTGGAAGTGGCTTCAGTCAGCATCCACACCATAAAGAAGGACACTGAAGACATAACATCTTAGAAGTCTTATTTTCTTTTGAAAGTGATGTCATTTTGAGGAGCACTGCTTTAGCTTTTTCGATACGGCAACGAATTTCCTGCGAATGATCCCATTGTTCGTTTATCATGGTACCTAGATGTAAATATTGTGGATGAATGTTATGGAGTTCTTTGTATTTGTTGATTGCTAACCATCAACAAGGTAGCAGGAACCAGAGACTTGCTGATTACTATGTACCTTGTTTTGCTGATATTAAGTTCGTTTATTGTCATAAGATTGATGACAATCTCAAGTTATCAGCCAAAATCGCCGTATCGTCAGCATAACGAATATTATTTATTCGCTCCCCATTAAGCAGTATTCCTTCATCAGCCTCTTCCAGTGCCTCTCTGAAGATTTGCTCAGAGTATATATTAAACGATAGTGGAGACAAAACATAACCCTGCCTTAATCCACGCTCAATCGATATTGCTTCTGAACGTTCCTCTTCTGATTTAATAAATGCCATATGGTTCCAGAAGAAGTTGCCAACAATCCGCAAATCCTTTCCATCTAGCCAAAGGTCTTTCGGAATTCCGATCACTTTGTTATGTTGGACTCTATCAAATACCCTTTGGTAGTCGATCAGGCACAAATATATGTCACAATTGACGTCTCTACATCATTAAATCCAAACGTACATAGAAAATAAGGCCTCTCTGGTTCCCATGGCATCACGTAAACAGAATTGTGTAGCTGACTTATGAGACTAATTGTTCGATATTCTCCGCATTTTTTAGCGCCTGCACTTTTTAGGATCGTTATAAACTCAGACTTTTACCAGCTTTCTGGTATTCTGCCTAAATCATAGATTTTATTGTAAATCACCACTCTCATCTAAGAGCTTAAGAAACTACCCATGGAATTTATCGGAACCTGTGGCTTTTTCATTTTTTAGTTGATTTATTGCAATGCGTACTTCATTGGTGGTAATTCAGGGCCCAAAAAAGTCTATTGAGCATTGTGGTTGATCTGGTCTGGCATTAGAAAATAACTCTGTATATAGTCTAGCCATATCTTCAGGTTCTTATCAATAACATCGTTTCCTTGATAATCTATCGTCCATTTGATTTCGTTTTCCGTTCACCAACTCTTAACTCTTTCGACTTTCTTCCTGTATTTGTGTGTATGTATACATATATATATATATATATATATATATATATATATATATATATATATATATATATATATATATATATATATATATATATATATATATATATATATATATATATATATATATATATATATATATATATATATATATATATATATATATATATATATATATATATATATATATATATATATATATATATATATATATATATATATATATATATATATATATATATATATATATATATATATATATATATATATATATATATATATATATATATATATATATATATATATTTATATATATTCTATATTCTCTTTTGTTATCTCTGTTTTTGTGTAACCGTCTTTCCTCCATTAGTCTTAGAATGCCATCTGTCATCCATTCCTTCCTTTTATGTGTTTGTTTCATAGTTGGAGATTTTTTCTTTAGCCCCCTTGTTATTTCATTGAACTTTTCTATTTCAGATTCTATGTCTTCGTTTAGCTCTGTGTCTCGGAATTCTTAAATACGTTTGTTACATTTTCGTTTTTTATTTGTCGCATATCGTATATATTTTTCTGTTTTCTTTTTAACTTTGTCAAGATAATTCTTAGAACTCCCACCAGGGCATTGTGATCCGAGTTTATATCAGCACTGGGATATGTTTTGACAGATACAACACTATTTCGAAAACGTTTATTTACTAAAATATAGTTTATTTGATTTCTGGTGATATGGTTTGGTAAGTCTAGTGAGGCTTACACATGTATGATCTTATATGATTATAAAGTGACTTAAAAAAAAAATATATTAACTTTACTGAGTAAATCACTTCATCAATTTTTATATTAATTTAATCATACACACAAAAACTTTTATCCTATAAACACAATCTATTAAACTTATCCTAGAAAGTGTTCACCTTAATTCGTTATTAACATTGAACGATTGCCACGTGACTTTAATACTAGGTAATTACCATATTCCATAGCCATCTCTTATTTTCTCGATACATTTAATAATTTTAATTTTAAACTTCGCTTAAACATTTTAATCGCTCAGGAGGAAATTTTATTAAACGCACTCTGTGCATCACGCCATACGGTCCGCTTGTTTGATGTATTCATGGATCATAACGTGCGGACATATATCAAGGCTGTCTCGGTTATTTATGACAGCCCCGGGGGGATGCTGAACATTTTATTAATCAAGCCGGCGATGATTATCTACCGATGACTAGCGGTTAGCTCCTTTCCAGTTATAATTAATATCACTGATGATTGGGGATTTGTTCTGTGTTAAAAATTTTGTTTCGGTATTAAAGTTACCTTGAGTTTTAATGACCTTTCACCGTAGTTTAATGACGCAGTAGATCGATTTGTATAAGTTTCTAAAATACGAGAAAAATAACTATGCGAAGTAATTTAATGTTAGCTTGTTATATAATTTAACATAATTTATTATAGTCGTTGATGTTACATTGTTCTGCTCAAATAAACGATTTTCAATTAGAAAATCATTTGGTATATTTTTTGCAAATAGTGATAGGCTTAAAAATAATATACATTTCAAAAATATCTTATACAGCATACCGGGAAGCATCGTAAAATACCTACACAACCTTACACATTACTGGATTTTTTTCCTAGAATTAAGATGCTTGTTCTTGTATAATTTTGATAATGAAATTTTCTTCATTTGTGAATTATAACACGTAGGCTGAAGAGTTTTTGGTTTGACACATAGATGTCGCGTATTTCAAAAAATCTATATGATTTTTAGGAAGTACCAACCTTCAAACGATAACTGTCAAAAGTTTATTACATTTCGATGATTAGTTTACAAGTTACAGTGATCTTAGTGACGCTACTTTCGATATTTTCAAAATAGTGGAAAAAATCGAATTTCATGGGTTCATTAAACTATCTTTTGATGGGAAAAATACCGTTCAAGCAAAGCAATGGCTTGATAAGTGTTACAGGGACTCGGCCCCTGGAAAATCACTCATGATTTACTGGTATGCCGGATTTAAACGCGGTCGTACAGATACAAATGATACTGAACGGTTTGGGTGCCTAAATGAGGTGGTGACACCAGAAAACATCAAAAAAATCCACAAAATTGTTTTGGATGACCGTAAAGTGAAATTGCGTGAGATAGCTGACACCGTAAAAATATCAAAAGAACGTGTGTGTCATATTTTGCATGAACATTTGGGCATGAGAAAGCTCTGTTCGAAATGGGTACCGCGTTTGCTCATAGTGGTCTAAAAACAACAACGTGTTGATGATTCTGAGCGCTGTTTGGACCTGTTTAAGCGCAATAAAAACGATTTTTGCGATATGTGACGATGGATGAAACATGGATCCACCACTACACACCGGAATGAAATCCGCAGTCAGCTGAGTGGATAGCAGCCGGTGAAAGAGGCTCAAAGCGACCAAACACACAATAGCCGGCCGGGAAGGTTTTGGCCTCTGTATTTTGGGATGCGCATGGAATAATTTTCATCGACTATGCTGAGAAGCGAATATTATATAAAGTTATTGGTGCGTTTGAAGGCAGAAATCGTTAAGAAACGGCCCCAAATGGACAAAAAAAAGTGCTCTTTCATCAAGACAATGCACTCTGTCACAAATCAATGGTTACGAAGGCAAAATTGCATGAATTGAAGTTCGAATTGCTTCCTCATCCACCCTATTCTCTAGATTTGGCCCCCAGTGACTATTATCTATTCGCGTTGGACTGATTGTGTCGCTCTTAAAGGAGACTCTATTAATAAATAAAGTAAAAATGTATTTTAAGTAGCTAAACCAAAAACTTTTTAGCCTACGTGTTGTATACGGATAAAATAGAAAAACACTACCGAAATGTTTATAAGTAACTGTAATTTTTTTATAGATACGCAGATTTTGAGCAAAAATGAAAGTATATATCATATACGGTTATATTATAAAAAGTTTTGTACATATAATACGAGTCTGTTTCGCCAGATATTTTTCGTAAAATAAATTCATTTAGTGTGATTGTTTACAATACTGAAAAGTAGATTGCCTGCATAGAACATAGGGTTTATAATCAGGCACTCAAAAAATGTATATCCATTGCTTTAAACAGCGGGAGAATATTAAAAATTCTTTTTAATTTAAATTCGTCTAAAAAGTCGTTACTTCCTGGAAATTTTTCTGATCTAAAAATGGCGTTTTCAGGGTTAGTCCGGAAAATACAATTTTTCGTGTGATTTCACCAGGTAGCAGCAGGTTGTGAGGTATGGTTGTCATGCCAATTTTGCTAAATAAGTAAGGATTATTTTTACTTTCCTTGACAAAAGAAGATTGGTAAAAAAATCATCCTCAGAGGTTATTACATTTCTTCACGTTGTATGGTCCCTAAATTACAAAAAAAGCAAGGTTTCCGTTGATTTGTCTGCATATCTATCTATCAGTTGATTCGCATGTTATCGTGAGTTATGTCTCACACACAATATTTAGAGTAGGGATAGAATTTATAATTTTGAGAAATAATAAAGTAATGAACAAGCTTTAAGTAAAATTATTTATAGGCAAGCTTACAAGGAGTTAAATGGGCTGTGGAGGAAGATAGTGGCGTTGAATATGCTGCGTCCTTTTCGAGTTTCTTTGAGTCGAGAAATCTGAAAATGATAGTAGGTTCTACTTGATAAAAGTTGATTAAAACTAGTAATAAATGATTTGTTTTAGTCAGGTTTCACAAATTTTTATTTTGTATAAGACGCGTTTCACTAGCGATGTAGCTTCTTGGGTGGTATGTTTTAAAATGATCTATCAAAATCATTAGAATATTTTTTATAACTTCTAGTACCTAACATACTTCCCAGGTTCCACCTAAGATCAGAAAATCTACACCTATGGTAATTCCTTCTAGGTAAGTAAATCTTGTAAATTATCTCAGATTGGTCATTTACAGATATGTCGGTGTTTTTTAATCGATTTTCTGTAAGACTAAGATTTAAACTTTTTAAACCTTTTTTTTGGATTGTAATATTTTAAAACTATCGTTAAATATATGATTTTCTTCTAAAATATGACTAGCATATGCATAACTAATATTTTTATTTATAATTTTGAAAGTTCTTATTTATCCCATGTATGTTTTTGGGCACAAAGCACATGTTAATTGTTCTTTCTTATAAAATCTTGTAACATTCATTTTTTCCTAGATTTTAAGACCATGTAATGTTACTGATTTTTCCATTTCAAATTGTACTTATTTTCATTTTTGTTCCGAACGGTATATTAAACAGGGATTCCCAGACGTTCGGTATATACGGTGGTGCGGGTTCCTGACCGAACCTCTCGCTACGCCGCGATTGGTGGAATGTTTGATCGGCAGTTTTGATTGGAGCGTCGTGATACTACTGGCAAAAGTCGCACGATTATTTAAGGCTCCGCAGACCGTAAATCAAGGAGGTTTTCCATCTAGCCGCAACCAGGCAGTACCATCAAGCCGCTGCCGGGTGGTTTTCCATCTAACCGCAGCCAGGCTGTACCGTCTAGCCGAGAGGCTATTTTCCATCTAGCCGAAGTAGGCTAATTTTCATCAGAGCCGCTAAGTAAAAGCACCAGTGTCTTAAATAAAAGCCGTAGTGAGCTTTCTAAGTGTTTGTTAAGAAAAAGTGTGAAATCGGGCGTAGTCGATCACAGCAGGAATAAAAAACAGTAAGTCAACAAAACTCCCTTCAATAGACTTATTCGAGAGTAGCGCCTTAACTGCAACGTAAAACAGACTAAAAAGTGAAGTGTAAAGCACGATTTCTCGTCTTCGGGGGTTATAATAGTCTGAAATTTTAATGTAACAACTACTAGTTAGGCTAGAATTTGTTAGGTAAAACTGTAAAGGTTAGAACTTTTCATTTTAAAAAACAAGAATAAATTTTCTTTTTTTGATTAAAGCTAGTGTCTCACTGAATATTTATTTTTCTTTTCAGGATAAGTTGTACTAGACTAATTCTTTTTAGTAATACCCATAAAACCCTTCAGCATTTTTCCATTTTTTTAGCTGAAGTTAGATCCTTTCTATTTTAAAATGGATGGTGCCCAAAATTTAGTATAGCTAAAGCTTTTTAAAAAATAGAAAAAAAATTCCAAAAAGACGTACAAAAATTATCTCTTACCCATATCTCTCTACCAAGGAAAACTGAGCTAGTGTTTCCTTAATTTCTTTAGTTCTTTTAAAATCATTAGTCACTCAATTCATTATCAGAAATTAAAGCGGGGCTGCAAGAAAATTGTGCTCAAGCTTGGGGTGTCCAATATTCAAACGGTACAAAATGACGCAGTGTACGTGGGGCGCAATTAAACACCTTTTCATAAGTTACAAAATGACATCACAACGTGCGGGCAAGTTCCAATGTTACAAAATTGCGCTCAAGCGTGGGACAAACAACTTCTCACAGGGTACAAAAAAAGATGCCTCAAAAAGAGGACAGTTTTTCACAAGTTACAAAATAGCGCTGTCAACGCGGGGCTTTTGGAATTTTATTTTTTAAAAAAAGGGTTCAGTGTACTAGCTTTCGGAACAAAATAAAAGCTCTAACTTTGCAGATATTTTTATTTCATAATACTTATTAAACGAAACTACACTATAGCAGTAAGACAAAAGCAGGAAATTTGTGGAATTTTTTTATTTCAATTTATCTGATATAGATATTTGAATTTTGTTGTCGACTCTAAGATAAGAGATTCCTACTTTTTTCTTAACAGCTAGCTTTATAGTTCAGATTAGCAGATGTGCTGGTCGACTTTAATTTTACACTGTTTATTTTGCGGATAGCCGAGGAAAAAAACGGTACGTTTTTTTCTCACCTATATTTTGCATGAATATTAAAAATACTTTGCTGATAGACGAAACGATATTTGGAGATTTTTTATAGGAAATTCTTAAGATATTAGTAAAAGAATTTTAATAGAAGGCAATACTTAGAAATTTTTTTTGAAATTGTCGAAGATTTTTTAAATGTTTGGTAAAGAAGTTTACATATTTTAAGTGCCTTTACATATTTTGATTTTATTTAGACTATTGGGAGCACAGGAGAAATATTTTCACGACTTTTTAAACAGTTCTTTTAAATAGTATTCATTTATCATGGAAGCCTTCAATTTTAAAGTCAATCACCTACTGGAATATGAATTAGACTATGAACTGAAAATCCGTCGTACTTTCTCAGAACGTCCGGTCGCGGATAAAAGAAAGATTCTAACGAGGATCTTAAGTAAAGAAATTAATGAGCCGGGAAAAATGATAAAAATAGGGGATGACACTCTGGATAATACAGAAGAAACGGCTGGTATCGAAAAGAGTTTAAATTCTATCCAAAACTTAATCGATAGTTATGACGGCGATCCAAATGATTCACTTGTACACCGGGTTAAATCACGTTTATCGCATGTAGCGGGTCGCGTACAAAGAATTCCCATGCCGGATGACGAAGAGGAAGCGTCGAAGTTTTCCAAATATGTTCAAGAAACAATAGCTACGTGTGTACTCATGGAAGCAAATCTTGCAGAAAAGATAGCTCCTGGTCATGAGTTACCACAGCTGCCTATTACAACCCCAGTCATAAACGTACCAGCTCCAATCGTGAATTGCGCAGCCAGAAATATTCCTGTCAGCGAATGGCAATTGAAATTTAATGGAGACTCAAAGAGACTCTATCCTTTTTTGGAGAGGCTGACTGAAATAGCTCAAGCTAGGAAAGTATCGGAAGATGAACTTTTCAGCTCTGCTGTTGAATTTTTCACTGGCGATGCTTTCATTTGGTTTAGAAGCATAAAATCAAGTGTCAACGACTGGCATTCCTTGGTAGATAGGCTAAGGAAGGACTTCTTGCACTGTGATGATGATGAAGAATTGTGGTCGGAAATAAAGAGGAGACGACAAAGGAAGAATGAGTCCACTGTGATTTTTATTGCCCACATGGAATCTTTATTTGGTAGATTATCCACCAAGCCTTCGGAAAGTACCAAAGTTAAATTTATACGGAGGAATATTTTGCCTAGTTTCGTCAATCGGTTAGCTCTACTAGATATTAATTCGGTAGCCGAACTCGCCGGGTTATGTAGAAAACTTGAAGAGTCCGATTATTTGTTGGAAAAGAGCAGACCAAAAAGCGAAACTAATATACATCAAGTAGGGTATAATCCAAATGGCCGAAGTGGAGTCTCGACAAATAAAGCTGGGAATGTAAATCGGAACCCTAGGAGTAACCAGAAAACGGGTAAAGGAAAAGATAATGACTCTAAAATTAGCGACACTGCAGCTAAAGTGAACGACAAGCCGGTTTCACCTAAGGCAATTTTCACGTGTTGGAATTGCACAGGCCCGAATCACACTTACCAAAATTGTACAGCACCAAAGAGGGTATTTTGTTTCAAATGCGGAACAACAGGTGTGAGACTAACATCATGCCCCAAGTGTACAAAAAACGAGTAAGGACGGTATATTACCGAGGCGGATATCCTAAGTCCAACAAAAAAGCCTCTAATCATTCGGCTAAGTCACAAGCTCATATTCGCAGTAAAGCCCCTAACCCAAAACGTTCTAGCAACACAGACGAACAAAAAATATTCCAGTAGATCAGATTGGACTAAATGGTTACAAAAAGTTTCTGATTTTTTTAAGTCTAATAAAAATTCTCCTTCTCAAGTTAAAACTCCTGCTTCTCCAAATGGTCACATGTCTCCTTTATTCGTGCATAAATATTCAGATAACAGACCGCATATCGAGATAAATCTATTAGGTGCCCATTTCTCGGCTTTATTTGACTCTGGTGCAAATGCCTCCGTTGTAGGTCAGAATGGTATTAAGATTTTAAGTCGTTTAAGTATAAAAATATGCCACGTCAAAAATAGAAGTGTTACCACTGCAGATGGCAGCCGTCTAAAAGTTTTAGGTACGGTTGAGTTGCCGCTAGTCTGCAATGGTCATTGTTGAGTAATTTCTGCTCTAGTAGTACCTTCTCTATCACATACTTTGGTTTTAGGATGTGATTTTGCACAAAAATTCGGAATTCTAGTAAATTTTAAAAATAATTCGTGGTATCCACAGTCCCTAGAAGTCAACTTTCAAACAAGTTATAAAGATTGTTATTCAGAAAGCTCTTTAGAAAACCTTTTCTCGCGTCTATGTACCGTAGATGATCTCTCGCGGACGGAACGCTTAAAGGCAGAAAAAGTAATAAGCTCTTTCAAAGAAATAAGTAGTAAAGATAGGTTAGGCCGAACGAATAAAATCACCATGTCTATAGATACGGCTGATGCCAATCCTGTAAAGACAAGGCCCATCGCCATGTCTCCGAACATGTCAAAAGTATTGAATAAGGAGTTAGACGAAATGTTGAAACTCGGAGTGAAATCGTCTATGCTTTGACGGAAGAAAGCTTAACGAGGTCAGCAAATTTGATAACTATCCATTACCGAACACCGACAGAATTTTGTAAGGAGTTAGACGAAATGTTGAAACTCGGAGTGATATCGTCTATGCTTTGACGGTAGAAAGCTCAACGAGGTCAGCAAATTTGATAACTATCCATTACCAAGCATCAACAGAATTTTGACATCACTCAGGAATGCTAAGTATGTATCTTCGATAGATCTTAGAAAGGCTTTCTGGCAAATTCCTTTAGACAAATCCTCTAAAGAAAAGACCGCTTTTGCAGTAGTAGGCTGAGGTCTATTTCAGTTCGTCACTATGCCGTTTGGTCTAAAGAACGCTGCTCAAACTCAGCAACGTTTAGTGGACGCTATATTTGGTCCGAAATATGAGCCACATATTTTTTTACCTATCTCGATGATATTTTAGTAACATCGGAAGACTTCGAATCGCATATTCGCTTACTTAAGGAAGTAAAAGATAAATTGAAAGAGGCCGGACTGACGATAAATTTGAGCAAATGTGATTTTTTCAAAATTTCTCTAAAGTTTTTAGGCTATATTGTAGGCTCAAATTCCTTGCGTACCGATCCGGATAAAGTAGCAAGCATGGTTAATTATGCGAGGCCTACTAATACTACGGAAGTTAAGCGCTTCGTAGGAATGTGTTCATGGTATAGACGTTTTATCGAGAATTTTTCTACCTTGTTGTCACCTATTAATGATCTTTTGAAAGGACGAAAAAAAGGACAATCGATAGATTGGACAAACGCAGCAGAAAGATCTTTTATAAAGATTAAAGAGCTATTGGTTTCAGCTCCCATTTTATCCCAACCAGATTTTTCCCAACAGTTTTATATTTCTAGTGATGCTTCTAATACCGGTTTAGGGGGCGTCCTAACACAGAAAATTAATGGTGAGGAAAGAGTGATAGCGTATGCCAGTAGAACTTTGTCAAAGGCTGAACGTAACTATTCGGTTGTTGAAAAAGAATGTTTAGCAGTACTCTTTAACATCGAAAAGTTTCGACCCTACATAGAAGGTGTTCCTTTCACGGTCATAACAGATCATTATAGCTTATTGTGGCTTAATTCTATTAAAAACCCTAGTGGCAAACTAGCGCGTTGGGCGATTAGGCTGAGACAACATACATTTAATTTAATTTGGCCAAAAATGCGTTTTGATATCTTAAAGTTTGTGAGGACTTGTGAAATATGTGGAGCACAGAAATCTCCAAATACACTACCTATGGGACTGATGGGAAAAGAGAAAACGGTCAATTACCCTTTTCAAGTCATAGCAGCTGATATAGTAGGCCCATTTCCACGTTCAAAAAAGGGAAATAAATGACTTTTCGTAATTTCTTGCTGGTTAACAAAGTATACCGTGTTATTTCTTTTGAAAAGCTCTAAAGCCGAATGCTTTTTGAAAATTTTAGAAAACGATATTTTTCTAATCCACGGAGTTTCATCGCTTTCGATATGCGATAACGGTACTCAGTTTACTTCTGAGTGTCTTAAGAGCTTAAGTGAGACATATAGTTTTAACATACGTTTCAATCCCGTGTGCCCTCTACAATATAATTTCGTTCAAAATAATATTCGTTGATTCACGTGATAATTCGGGATAAAGGAATTTCAAAGATTCAAACACGAAGTAACCGGGTTTACACCGTCTTTCTTAGTTTACGGCAGACAGATACCTCTATCTGGATCGTATTATAAAAATTTAGATTTGGATGTCAATGTTGATAGCGAAATAATTCCGAGTAACAGGGGTGAGTACGCCGAAAATTTAAAGGGTTTAAAAGATATTTTCACCGACGTGCGTAGTAGGATACATAAGGCTTATGAACGGAACAGTAAGTCTTACAACCTTAGAAAAAGGGATTTTGCCTTTAATATAGGTGATCACGTTTGGCGAAAAAATAAAATTCTTTCCAGTGCAGCTGATAAATTCACATCTAAGTTGGTACCTAAGTATGTGCATTGCGTGATTAGAGAAAAGATTTCAGATTTAGTTTATGGTTTAGTTAATTTAGATGGGACTAAAATAGGACGATGGCATATTAAAGACTTAAAACCATTCAACGGACCTAGCCCTAGTGAAAGTTTGTCAGAAGAAGAATAATTTATATTTACATTATCTTAATTGCTTTAATTTATTTTTTTGATGTTGCTCTGTAGAGGTGACGACCTCGTCTTTTTGACTGTTATAAAAGTTGAGCAGAGAATAGCTTACTTTTATTGTTTAAAGCTAAGGTTTTGGGTACTGATCATATCCAAACTTAGGTTGATTGTGGTTGATGTTTAGCATCGACTCAGTTTTGCGAGCTTGCGAAGGAGTCACACTCAGGATATATCATAAGACTGGTATGTCGGTGGTCGCGGGATTTGATTTGCTTATGACCCCAAATAATATCCAGTTCTTGACACTTGGAAGCGAAATTTTGATTAGAGGCAATCCAAGGTGATCTTGAGTTAGGACAAGCGCAAAATGTAGCTCGTGTAGGGTGATGTAGAGTCAAAATTTTTAGGAGCAATTTCAAAGTTTGTTACCCGAGTGGGTGTATTTTTATTACCTTAATGGTATATTTTGGGTGCAATTAAGAGTAAATTGATTTTGGTTTATCCAGTAAGTCTAAGACTTGGATTATTTCGGTTTATAACTTCTTCTGCATTGACAAACTGAGGGTATTTTCGATTTTTTTTTCCAGAGCCGTTTAAACGTTACCTTTGAGTCACTAATTTTTTTAAAATTTTTTTTGCATGGACTCATAGGCGTATGTTGAGTTTTTTCGGTTTACTATCAGATTGATAGAAAATTGAAGTTCTGCAGGAGAACTAAAGGCTGATCACTTACAGGAGATGAGAGCAGAGTAAGACAGTCGTTTCACAAAGAAATGATCAAAATCTGATACCGAGATGAGAACCTTGTCAAGAGAGGCTAAGCGCAGTGAAGGAAGATTCCTAACCGAATTTTTAGATTTCCAAGAGGTAATCTAGAAGTTTGGGCTGACAGAAAACGGTTATGCCTGATACCTGTAGCAGTTTCTTCTAGAGGCTATTGTTTAGGGAGACGATTAACACCATGATCGAATATTTTAGCTGTCAACGATGTTTTCTTCTTGTTTCTGATTAAGCTGGAAAAGCTCTTGTCGTCTTCAAAAGTTTTGTTGCGTTGCCACCGAAAAATAGAGAAATTTTTGCTTCATGTAGCTTTAAAAGCTCATTTTCGTTTTTTTAAATTTCGTTAGAAGCTTGGTTAAGTTAACCTTATAAACCTTTTAGGTTGTATCCCATGAGTTATCTGTTTTTACAGGCTGTGATGCACCGGGTGCTAACAGATGCCGTTACGACGTTTGGCAGGGAGTTAGCCTTCCTGAGGAACAGACTGATTGGAAGGGTAGTCTATGGGGGGTGAACGTTTAACCTTTGGGACCTTTAGAGGTTTTGGTACCCAATGGTTATTTCTATTTGAACCAAAGGAGAGCCTAACTACTATAGTCGACCTCAGCTCCAATTAGCCTATTAGTGGTGACAGGCTGTTGGCAGTAGTGTGTTTCGGAACACCCTATTGATTAAATTTTTTTTGACTTATGGTGGTGTGGTAGACACCGTTTTAGTTTAGTGGATGCTATAATCTACTCCCTTTTGTTGGTGGACTCCAGGGTCACCATTTCCGTATTTTATTGTCTCCACCATTCAGTATATCGTGGTGAGGTGTTTGTCTCCTGTTATGTGGGATGGATTGAATGTTTTTCGTTGTTGTTCTAGGGCGAGACCAGTACACGAGGGTTCTTCATGCAACTTGGAGAAGCGCAATGCTGGTTAAATTTTATATCTCTGTGTAGCCACCCTGAAGAATGACGGAGGGCGTTTTTTTTTTGGCTCATGTTTCTAGGCAGATTTGTCACTTTGGTGCGATGTGCCGAAGATTTGATTAGCTTTTGCTAAGAGCTTTCACCAAGCTCAGTATGGAGTTATCATAACCAAGAGTTTGGGATTTGAACTCCTGTATATATGTCTGTATATATTTCTGTATATATTTCTGTATATATTTCGGTGTATGTTGGTTGCCTGAGGGCATGTGTTCAAAATGCGAGATTTTGAGTCGTTTTGCTTATGGACTCCCATATATAGGATTATGACTTTAGGGAGGTCCTATTTCGAGACTTGCTGTCTCATATAGTTATGTTGGGAATGTTTCCTTGAATGTTAGTTGTGCGCAGACTAATCATTCTGTTCTTAGTGAACATTGCTTTTTGAAGCAGGATCATTCAGTTTGGTGAATTTTAGCTTTTATAGCTATTCACTGTGTTTAGGGTGAATTTTAGCTTTTATAGCTATTCACTGTGCCTATAGTGATATCGTTAGCTTTTATAGCTGCTCACTATGTTAATGGCGGGATTGTTCTTTTAGAACGCAGACTTTGTGTAGTCGAGGACTATTTACAGAGTGTTTTCTTGGCGAGGAGCCGAGCTTTTTTCTGGCGATGTACCAGAATGTTTTCTTGGCGAGGAGCCGAGGCTTTTTTCTGGCGATGTACCAGAATGTTTTCTTGGCGAGGAGCTGAGGCTTTTTTCTGGCGATGTACCAGAATGTTTTCTTGGCGAGGAGCCGAGGTGTTTTCTGGCGATCAACCAGAGCGTTTTCCCTGGCGACTTTAGCATGTCTGGATGTCTCAGGACGTCGACATTGCGCGATGTAGAGTTTTCCCTAGCGATTTTAGCATGTCTGGATGTCTTAGGACGTCGACGTTGCGCGATAGAGTGCGATTATTTTCCGAGTGCGACTAGTAGTGATACTAGATTTGGAATGTTCTCTTAGCGATGAGCTAGAGCATTGATAGCGATTTTTCCCGAGCGTTTGCCTGGATATTTATCCAGATATTTTTTTTTTGGCCTAGTGCTAAATGGTCTGACAAGACTTTTTCTTTTTAGTGTAAGTGTTTGCACTAGAATCATTTTTTATTTTTTTTCTTTATTTAAGAATTTTTATAAATTTCTTTTGCTGAAATAGAAAATTTTCAGACAATCCTTAAAATATTTTAAGGGGGGTGTTCATATTTTATTTCAGTTCACTTTTTTGATTTAGACAAGAGTCTAGACAAAGTTATATTTTTTTTTGTTTTGGTAACAATAACAGAGCTGATTCTTTTATATAAGAAGACCGCGACTGTTACTTTGAACAGGTATTTCTTATGTTCATGCAAGAATTTTTATTTGCTTTTTGATGTACTTAACCTTAGTGTTTAATTAAGTTAAGTCTAGTTATAAGATTCTTGTGATCATGCAAAGATTTTCATTTGGTTTTCATTGTACTTAATATTAGTGCTTAATTGAATTAAGTCTAGTAGTAAGGTCCGAAGTTTGTAATTTTGTTTTAAGTTCTGACCTTAGTATTAAGTGATAGTGTACCACTTTGTACCTTTTCATAAGTAGCCTAAGTTTAATAGACTAGTGTAGTCTATTTCTTTTTGGAAGGGGGTAAATGTAACATTCATTTTTTCCTAGATTTTAAGACCATGTAATGTTACTGATTTTTCCATTTCAAATTGTACTTATTTTCATTTTTGTTCCGAACGGTATATTAAACAGGGATTCCCAGACGTTCGGTATATACGGTGGTGCGGGTTCCTGACCGAACCTCTCGCTACGCCGCGATTGGTGGAATGTTTGATCGGCAGTTTTGATTGGAGCGTCGTGATACTACTGGCAAAAGTCGCACGATTATTTAAGGCTCCGCAGACCGTAAATCAAGGAGGTTTTCCATCTAGCCGCAACCAGGCAGTACCATCAAGCCGCTGCCGGGTGGTTTTCCATCTAGCCGCAGCCAGGCTGTACCGTCTAGCCGAGAGGCTATTTTCCATCTAGCCGAAGTAGGCTAATTTTCATCAGAGCCGCTAAGTAAAAGCACCAGTGTCTTAAATAAAAGCCGTAGTGAGCTTTCTAAGTGTTTGTTAAGAAAAAGTGTGAAATCGGGCGTAGTCGATCACAGCAGGAATAAAAAACAGTAAGTCAACAAAACTCCCTTCAATAGACTTATTCGAGAGTAGCGCCTTAACTGCAACGTAAAACAGACTAAAAAGTGAAGTCTAAAGCACGATTTCTCGTCTTCGGGGGTTATAATAGTCTGAAATTTTAATGTAACAACTACTAGTTAGGCTAGAATTTGTTAGGTAAAACTGTAAAGGTTAGAACTTTTCATTTTAAAAAACAAGAATAAATTTTCTTTTTTTGATTAAAGCTAGTGTCTCACTGAATATTTATTTTTCTTTTCAGGATAAGTTGTACTAGACTAATTCTTTTTAGTAATACCCATAAAACCCTTCAGCATTTTTCCATTTTTTTAGCTGAAGTTAGATCCTTTCTATTTTAAAATGGATGGTGCCCAAAATTTAGTATAGCTAAAGCTTTTTAAAAAATAGAAAAAAAATTCCAAAAAGACGTACAAAAATTATCTCTTACCCATATCTCTCTACCAAGGAAAACTGAGCTAGTGTTTCCTTAATTTCTTTAGTTCTTTTAAAATCATTAGTCACTCAATTCATTATCAGAAATTAAAGCGGGGCTGCAAGAAAATTGTGCTCAAGCTTGGGGGTGTCCAATATTCAAACGGTACAAAATGACGCAGTGTACGTGGGGCGCAATTAAACACCTTTTCATAAGTTACAAAATGACATCACAACGTGCGGGCAAGTTCCAATGTTACAAAATTGCGCTCAAGCGTGGGACAAACAACTTCTCACAGGGTACAAAAAAAGATGCCTCAAAAAGAGGACAGTTTTTCACAAGTTACAATCTGTAGAAACTTACTAAAGGAAGTCTTTTATTATTACTCTAAATTTTTTTATATTTTTTCATTTTTTCCAGTTTTAATAATATCTAAAAAGATAAAAAATATGATTATAGGGTGACCTTCAAAAAAAATTAACTTTACAAATTGAATTTGCAAGTACTGGGTAAATAACTTTAGCACTTTTTAGTGTTCCGTATGGAACACTTATAAGATCACTTCGGTGTCTATCCGTCTGTCACACTCGATTTTCTTCGAAACTATTTGACATAGAAAGTTGAAATTTGGTACTAATATAGGGACTGATGGTCTCATCAGAGCCGTGTAGTTTTGAAAGTCAAATTTTGACTTAAGGGGTTAGTTTTGAGGGGTGAAATTGGAAATGAAAATTTTTTTACTAGGTCATCGAGTAGGGTGTCAAATGAAAGCTTGTAAAAACACGGGTTCAAAAATATAAATAATGCAACACTTGCGCACACTTTTCTTTGTGTTGTTTTTAGGAAATCGCGAATAATCGCTGTCCCTCCCTTTATCTTCAAAAGTACTGATCAAAAAATTTGGAAAAAATTCTAGAATATTTTTCAAAGGGTGTAGATTGAACGAAAATTATCACATTACCTTTAATAATTTATCTGATATATATATATATATATATATATATATATATATATATATGTATCAAGGTCATTAGTTTTCAGTAAAGATCGGAAACAAACTTTGTTGAGAACTCATTTGGGGTGTGTTTTGTGAAGTCACTGATCATTTTATACTTCCGTAACAACAATTTTCGTTTTAAAAGCAATCAACGTACGAAACACTAAATGCACAAGTTCAACTTACACTTGACCGGTTATTACATTAATTTAATCGCGTGCAAAAACACTTTTATATAATAAACATAATCTATTCAGTTTATCCTAGAAAGTGTTCTATTTAATTATTTGTTAAGATTGCCACGTGACTAGAGACCCAGTGTGATAATGTTTATGCTTTTATTGTATTTTTTTTTAATAGTAATATAAACTAATGTATTTTGAATGACGCAAAGTATATTTTCCTCACACTTGTATGCTAAGGCTCTTTATATTATGAAAATACCACACCACACAAAATATATCCATATGTAAATACATTCTTAAATTTCTAATTTTTGAGACATTTGCGTTTAAATTCCCATTTATCCTAAAAGAATTCATATTATATTTAATATTTTCAGAAAGGCAATTCACGAGTTTTAAATGTGTTCGTCGCCAAAGGTTCGGACTTTATTGTCTGCTTGGCGTAAACTAAATATTCTCTAGAGAAATGTTAAAAAATGAACGTAAAAACTCGTTCAAATGTTCGTGGATGCCATTCTTGAATTATTAGTTTTTTTCTCTGAGCTATGTAAACAGAAGTTGGTTTCTTTTTTATGATCTTTATTGTAAAACCTACTCTTCTTCTCAATGTACCCTATACGTTTCGAACATTGGCGTTTGTCATGGCGATTCTCACTTTATTTGTGGAAGAGTTCAGTCGAGCTGAGTCCGAACCAGTAACGTAAATTCTTCATCCAAGAGTGACGTCGTTTACCTGGACCTCTCTTCGCCTCAAGTTTGCCCTGGAGAATGAGTTGCAACAGTCGATATTTTTCATGCCTCACGACATGGCCCAGGTATTCTAGTTTGCGGTTTTTCAAGGTATGGACCAATTCCAAATCTCTACGCGGACATCTTCATTTGTTATATGTTGTGTCCAGGGAATTTTCAGTATGCGACGGTACAGCCACATTTCAAAAGCGTTAATTCTTTTTAGTATAGTTTCATTGACTGTCCACGTTTCAGCCTCATAGAATAAAACAGAAAACACGTAACATTCGGCTTTTTAGTGGTAGACTAAGATTTTTGAAAATGAAAAATTCTCTCATCTGAAGAAATGCGACTCTGGCCTTTTCAATTCTGCTTTTAATTTCCGCCTCATAATCCCATATATAGTAGATGGTCTTACCCAAATAATTGAAACCGGTCCCCTTTTAACTCTCCTGCTTTCCACTGTCAGGAGTCTTGGTTCAGTGTGTGGTTTCTTGGACACTATCGTGTATGTGGTGTCTTGGACACTATCATATATGTGGTTTTGGAAACTAAGGCCATATTGTTGTGAATATTGACGGATTCTTGCAACTAAATTTTGTATGTCTTCGAAAGTACTAGCCAGAATAGCAGTGTCTCCGGCATGTCTGATATTATTCGCTATTGACTTTTATTCCACTTTGTCCAATTAACGCCTCCAGAATTATTTGTTCAGAGTAAATATTGAATAAGGTTGGAGCGAGAGCGCATCCCTGTCATACTCCCCGATAAATCTAGATTTCATTGGAATCTCATTGGAGGTACTACCCTCCACTTTTATCACAGCTCGTTGTTTCCAGTAAAGGTAACCAATTATTCTTATGTCTTTCTTATCTACTTCAGTCGACTATTTTAATGAGCTTAGCGTGATGGACATTGGAGAAGTTGATAAAACAGATGAAAACATCATGGCTCATGTCTCTACATCTCTGAACGATTAATTATAGAGAAAGTAATGCTGCTCTAGTGCCGAGAGAGTCACGGAAACCAAGCTGGGTTTCAGATATGTCATATTCTCATTTACGATATATTCGTGAATGGATTACTTTTAAGAAAATCTTAGTGATGTTATTTATTAAACTACTCAGCCGATAGTCGTCGCATTTCCGGGATGATGCTTTCTTTGGTATAGGTATAAAAGTAGAGGTTAGCCATTTCTGAGGTATTTTACTAGAGTCGTAGATTATAGTAACAAGCCTTACCAAAAGATTACGAAATTTTTTAGTCACTAAGTTTTCAGACTTCAGTGCAGTTACGTCTGGACCTGATGTACGATATGGGTTATTGAACTAAGAATTTTACACTTAGTTATTGGGGGGGGGGGGCATTGTATGCATTGGTTGTGGGAAACTCTAGTCGTACATCATTAAAATGTTTCTTTATGTAGCATTTCCATATTTTTAGCTTGTCATGCTTTTCTGTCAGTATGTTGCCATCATTATCTGTGAAAGTTGCCATCTTGCGTTTTCTGCTTCTTGTCATTTGTTTTACATTTCTAAGCATGTTTGCTTATTCATGTTTTTATTCGAGACATTCTATTTCTTGGCACTTCCTACTACCATCAACATAATCTAATGGGTGAATTAGGATTTAAAATAACAAAAAAATTCAGACATTAAGAGCTCGAAAATTATGAGAGATAAAGTAGTTTGTTCATAAAGTTTCCAAATACGGAAAAACTGACGTACCTAATTATTATTTTTATAGGATTTATTGCGCAAATTTTGATATAGGCGGTTTTCTCGTTAAACTAAAAATAAAATCTAATCATAAAATGGATATAAAATGTTCCTAAAAATTGAGCTAACTGAAATGTATAGTTTCAATAATATCTAAAGAGATAAAAGATATGATTATAGGGTAGCAATCTAAACAAATGTGTTTTCAATGACGCAAAGTATATTTTCCTCACGCTTACATGCTAAGTCTCTTTGTAATACGAAAATACCCCACAACACAGGATATATCCATATGTATGTACGTACTTAAATTTATGATTTTTGAGACATTTGCGATTAAATTGTATGTTTCTATTCCTAATTATCCTCTAATTTTTTTTTCGATTTGGACTGTAGTAAGCTAAGAGTAAACGGCTGATGATGAAACGGATTCTTCTAAAAGAATTTATACTATATTTAATATTTTCAGAAAGGCAAATCATGAGTCTTTAAATGTGTTCGTTGCCAAACGTTTGGACTTTATTGTCTGCTTGGCGTAAAATGTAAAATGAATGTAAAAACTCGTCCAAATGTTCGTGGATGCCATTTTTGAATTATTGGTTTTTCTTCTGAGCTATGTAAACACAATTTGGTTTGTTTTTTAAGGTCATTATTTTAAAACTTACTCTTCTTCTCAACGTGCTTTATCCGTTTCGGACATTGGTAATTATCATGGCGATTCTCATTTTATTTGTAAAAGAGTTCAGTCGAGCCGAGTCCGAATCAGTCACGTAAATTCTTCATCCAACAGTGACGTCGTCTACCTGGACCTCTCTTCGCATCAAGTTTGCCCTGGAGTTGCAACAGTCCATATTTTTCATGCCTCACGACATGACCCAGGTATTCTAGTTTGCGCTTTTTCAATGTATGGACTAATCCCAAATCTCTACGCATTCTTCCGCGGCTATCTTGATATGTTATATGTTGTGTCCAGGGAATTTTCAGTATGCGACGGTACAGCCACATTTCAAAAGGGTTAATTCTTGTTAGTATAATTTCATTAACTGTCCACGTTTCAGCCCCATATAGCAAAACAGAAAACACTGTAACATTCTGCTTTTTAAGAGGTTACACCACGCTGAGATTTTCAAAAAATCCAATTATTTTTTTTTTGCTAGATAAATTGTTTATACTTTTAAGAATATTTTAAATGTTTAACCATTTCAAAATTCAAATTATTTCCGAAGTTATACCAATTAGAAGTGAGCGCGGCAGAGAGTCGGCCCGAAACTCAGGTAACGATCGGACCGGCACGAGCGGCCTAAGCCTTCACAATAGGGTATTATTCTTTTAGTCAGTCCTTTATAACAATAATTCCGATAGATTAACTGATACCGATTTGTTAGAACGCTGTTTAGAAGGATACACTCAAAATATCAACGAAAGTCTAAACGCTGTCATTTGGTCTATGGCTCCAAAAGTGCATTACAGTGGCAAAATAATTGTTGAGATTACCTCTTATATTGCAGCTAGTATATCTAATGATGGATATACTAGTGTTTTACAAATGATGCAATTATTAAACCTTGTAATTGGCCCAAGCGCGTTGCGATTTACCTAGAACTTAGATTCTCAATGAATATCTATAGCCAACATGAGAGCCCAACAGGAGACTAAAGAGGCCAGGAAATTGAAAAGAGCGGCTCAGAAGGAGTTGGAGGGCATCGCGACAACAATGGAAGACCTCATGTATGGTCCAGGAATCGCAGATTGAAGGTAATTTATTTGGTTTTAAGACGCTGACGCCGTACTGTTTTTTCTTTTGCGTTTTTTTTTCGAAAATATTTTTTTCAAACTGGTGTACAAGATATCTTAAAGATCTACTTAACTGACTTTGTCAAAATTTACAACACATACTCTTTATAATATTATCTAAGATGTAGAATAGGATTTTTTTTGATTGAGTGCCACGTTCATAAGTCATAAATTTTGAAACTTAAAATCTCGATAAAAAATTTTGTTTTCAAACAGCTGTTATTTCTACAAAAAAAAATTAAAAAAAAATTTCCTATGCTACATCTTAGCTATTACCTTTTTAAATAAAAAAAAATATATTTTTTATTTTTCAGACGATGCCTGACAGAGAAAATAAGTACACCATCAGCAAAGATTTTCAAAAGAGGATCTTGACATTTGCGTTTAAATTTTATGTTTCTATTCCAATTTATCCTCTATTTTTTTTTTTCGATTTGGACTGTAGTAAGACAAGAGTAAACTGCTGATGATGAAACAGATTCTTCAAAGAGAATTTATATCATCATGAAATATATATAAAATGTTCCTACAAAATGAGCTAACTGAAATAAATGTACACGATAATAAAATATTTTTAAAAGTCACTTACATGAAATACTCTTTATATTTATACAATATTTCAAGTTGTCACCCAGTATAAAAATTTTATATTGCTGGAAATAAAAAATCTCCTCTATTATGACTAGCGGATGTGAGATTACATGGCCGATGGTCCTCTCTATTTGACCTTTTTATTGCTGAATATATATTACGTATAGGGTCCAGAGCCCTCCGGCCATATAGGCACTGAATCTGACCATAAAATAAATATATGTGTGGAAAAATTAGTCACGAGAAAACTTATTTGTTTGTTAAATTACAGGGCGTACCAATTTATTGTTTTTTTTTTGTGTTTCCTTAGTCCGAGTTTTTTCTTAACTTTCACAACATGAGCAGATGAAACACTTCAATTTTTTTCCTGTAGGCTTAATTAGAACCTGTCATAATTACGAATATAATTTTACAGTATATCTTCGTTTTATTGTATCCTTTTGAATTAAAGAATCATAAATAAAATTTGATCATATTGGGCAGTTTTACAACGTTGGCGAAAATAAGTGTAAATGTGAGTTTAATTAACTGATTTACCTAGTACTTCCTTGTGAACTCGTTATTCTAAAATAAATACTGAAGTTGACTCTCTCACACCAAAAAATAACTTAATCCAAGTGTTACAACTTGATATACATAGTAGGCGCTTTATGGATATTAATTTCAAAAATTCTGCTAAATTGAAAGAAACTAAAAAATAATATAATTTTCAGATTCCTTGATTCGAGGAAATCTGAAAAGAACATATTAAAAAATATAACATGTAGGCTGAAAAGTTTTTGGTCTAGCTAAAACACATTTTTTTTAAACAATTGAATTTTATTCATTAATATAGTCTCTTTCAAGACCGATACAATCAGTCCAAAGCCTTTTTAATATTTCTATACCTTTCCTGTAGAAGGATTTGTCTTTGCCTTCTTTATTGGAGCCAAATCTCTTTCCCGCGAGCATTTTTTTAAGGTTTGGTTGGTTGGTTGGTTTTTCCCTTCTCAGGAAACTCGATGAAAATTATTCCGTGCACATCCCAAAACACATAGGTCAAAACCCAGCCGAATATTGTGTGTTTGGTCGCTTCGGGCGGTTTTCACCGGCTGCTGTCCACTCAGCTGACTGCCAATTTGATTCTGGTGTGTAGTAGTGGATCCATATTTCATACATTGACACGTATCTCATGAAAAAATCCTTTTTATTGCGCTTAAACAGGTCCAAACAGCGCTGAGAATCATCAACATGTTGTTGTTTTCGACCCACTGTGAACAAACGCCATACCCATTTCGAACAGAGCGTTCTGATGCCCAAATGTTCATGCAAAATATGACGAACACGTTCTTTTGATATCTTTAGGGTGTCAGCTATTTACCCAATTCCACTTTACAGTCATCCAAAACAATTTTATGGATTTTCCGGTGTAACCACCTCATTTAGGCGTCCAGAGCGTTCAGCATCATTTGTATCTGTACGACCGCGTTTAAATTCAGCAAACTAGTAAATGATGAGTGATTTTTCCAGAGGCAGAGTCCCCTTAATACTTATCAAGCTATTGCTTTGCTTGAACGGTATTTTTTCCCATTAAAAAACAATGTTTAATCAACAGACGAAATTCGATTTGTTCCATTGTTTTGAAAATATCAAAAGTAGCGTCACTAAAACCACTGTAACTTGTAAACTAATCGTCGAAATGTCATGAAATTTTGACACGTATAGTTTGAGGCTAAGTTAGTTAGGTCTCTGACACGTATATAACTGAAGGTCGAGTATGTATTTTCACGTTTTTTCTTATTCAATAGTGTATAATAATAGTATATATACAGTATAAAGTAGAATCTTAGCTACCTGATAGCCAATAAATGAATCTAGCTCAATCGAAAATCTAGTAATAAAAGTGCAAAACAAATATTTACTACCTAAGTATTTGTTTAATTATCTATAATATATATAAAATGCAACGTCTGTCTGTCTGTCTGTCTGTCCGTTAGTGCACTTTTCACTGGAGAAACACTTATCCGATTTACGTACTTTTTTTTTAAACATACATATGTTCTCTGGCCAGGTTATAGACTATATTTTATTACGATAGGTAGCATAAGGAATGAGCAGTGACGTAAAATAGTTAATGAAGTCGGAAAAAAATTTGCCGCTAGCGCGTTCCCTTGCAATACACAGCCTAAACCATTAAATATGGAACAAAATTATGTAGCAGAGAATATCTATAATCTATAATATATATAAAATGCAATGTCTGTCTGTCTGTCTGTCCATTAGTGCGTTTATCACGCGAGAACCACTTATCCGATTTACTTGTCTTTTTTTAAATTCATACATATATTCTTTGGCCAGGTTATATAATAATAATAATAATAATAATAATCTATATCTATAATATATATAAAATGCAACATCTCTCTGTCCATCTGTCTGTCTGTCTGTCCGTCCGTCTGTCCGTCCGTTAGTGCGCTTATCATTGGAGAACCACTTATCCGATTTACGTGCTTTTTTTTTAAACATACATATGTTCTCTGGACAGGTTATAGACTATATTTTATTACGTTAGGTAACATGAGGAATAAGCAGTGACGATAATAGTGAATCAAATCGAAAAAAGTTTGCCGCTAGCGCGTTCTCTTGCAATACACTGCCTAAACCACTAAATATGGAACAATATCATGTAGCAAAAGATATCTATATTATATATAAAATGCAGCGTCTCTCGGTCTGTTTGTCCGTTTGTGCGCTTATCACTGGAGAACCACTTATCCGATTTACGTGCTTTTTTTTAAACATGCTAAACCATTAAATATGGAACAATATCATGAAGCAAAGAATATCTATAATATATATAAAATGCAACGTCTCTCTGTCTGTCTGTCCCTTAGTGCGCTTATCACTGGAGAAACACTTATGCCGATTTAAGTGTTTTTTTTAACATACATATGTTCTCTGGCCAGGTTATAGGATATATTTTATTACGTTAGGTGACATAAGGAATAAGAAGTGACGATAATAGTGAATCAAGTCGGAGAAAAGTTTGCCGCTAGCGCGTTCCCTTGCAATACACTCCCTAAAGCATTAAATATGGAACAATATCATGTCGCAAAGAATATAATATATATAAAATGCAACGTCTCTCTGCCTGTCTGTCTGCCCGTGTTTTTATAAATTTATACATATGTTCTATATAATTCGATATAAGCCTAGATAATGGGAGATAAGGTGAGATAATGGGAGATGAGGAGAACTAATGGGAGATAAGCAGAGGTAAGTCTAGATAATGGGAGTTATGGTGAAATAATGGCAGATAAGGAGAAATAATGGGAGATAAGGAGAAATATTGCGAGATGAGCAGAGATAAGCCTAAATAATGGAAATTATATAGAGATAATGGGAGATAAGGAGAAATATTGGGAGATAAGGGGACATAATGGGAGATATTTTATTACGTTTGGTAACATAAGGAATAAGCAGTGACGATAGAAGTGAATCAAGTCCACGCGAGCGGAGCCGCGGGCCCGGCTAGTATAGTATAAAGTAAAACCTTAAATGAATCTAGCTCAATCGAAAAGCTAGTAATAAAAGTGCAAAACAAATATTTACTACCCAAGTATTTGTTTAATTATGAACAAATAAAATTAAATTATTTTGTCTCGGTACAGAGATGGGCGACGCGTTAGCAGAAATGTACTAAATAGTATATTAAAAGAAGCCCCGCCATATTGTCAAGTCACATAGTTTTCATAATTTTTTTTTATACCAGAAAAATTATCAAACGTAATTCAATCGTGACAATTTTAGCTCAATGTACACTTTATGAAGACTATTCCAGAGTTTTTTAAAAAATTTTTGATCAGTACTCGTTGAATTCGTGTTTTTACAAGCTTTTATTTGAGAAATTTTTCACTTCTGATTTCACCACCCGAACATAACCTCTTAAGTAAACATTTTACTTTCAAAACTACACGGCTCTAATTAGGCCATCAATTCCTATATTTGAGCCCAATTTTAACTTTCTATGTCAAATAGTTTCAGAGAAAGACGGACAGAAGAATACCGGTGAATCCATAAGTGTTCCGTACGGAACACTAAAAACCATAGGGTCTTTTTCTACTTCAAGTATCACATGTAAAAAAAAATAAAATTTAAAACAGAGTTCGTTTTATTCGAGAATTATAGCCCAACAGACCGACCGACAGAAAAAATGACGAAACCACGAAATTATGTTTTGGGTGATCTTGGTACCCTGAAAAGTGAAGAAATTAATAAATTTCTTGACGAATATAATACTTTTTTCCGGAAAGGGAAGAAAAAAAGAGACGTCAAAGTTTAATAATTAGCAAAACTTTATTACAAACAAAGAATTTTTTAGACCCCTCGAAAACAGCGAGGTAATATTAGTCATTAGTATTTGTGATTTGTTAAGAAAGCAATCTGGCAAACAATGGCATAATTGCTCGAAACTTTACCTACGTCCATGATGTCATTTAGGAAAATACCCCTATTTGTATATTTTCAACATCTAATCAACCTCAAAATCGTATTCATAAAGCAACGTGTATTATTATATTTTAACTTAGAGGCCAATGGTAGCCAGAAATATAAAAGAAAATTTAATTTGTTAGTTTTTATCACTATTACAAATCTATTGTAGTTTTAGTGATTTAATATTTTACTTATATTAAAACTATTTTAAAAACTAAACTCTTAAAAAATCCAGTAACATTATTTTAAACTTAATTTTCTTTTCCAATTTATTTTTTATTCCTTTTAAAGAGTATCCTTAAGTTTACTTATGGAGTCTGTGCTGGTGGGAAAAAAGTGTCAAACTTGCGGATGACACGATCGTTCTGGGTCAAAACGAGCAAGAAATGCTTGAGCTTCTCCAGCGGCTTTACCGGTCAAAAAAAAAAATTATGAATTAGGTTAGGATCATTATTAATTCATTCCATTATGACCTCGCAAAATTTGACGCGTCTGTCGTAGTAATCTTCAGATAATTCTCGAAATTGAATGGGTTTGTAATTTCCAATAAAACATCTAACTTTTTATCATCGCTTGTTTTCACTTTGGAAGGTCCAGATTTAGAACGATCCCGATTTGAACATGACCTGATTGTCTAAATCTGTTTTACTAACTACGAACTGGGTAATAAGTTCTCGATTCGAATATTTTGTGTTAAAAAGATCACATATCTCCTGTTGTGTTCTCCTCCGGTCTCCTTAACCAACCATCATTAACAAAGTGATTCTTTCAGTCTCTGTTAAATGTACCATTATAATATTACGCTCAAATTCAAGTTTCACAAAATGTAGCAATAAACCTTTTCGTTAATAAATCAGTTTTTGACGTGTTAAGTCGTTACCTGACAGTAAATGTTTGACACAAACTAGCTTAATTTTTTTTTTTTAAATTTGATCTACTTAATTTCAAACATCAATAATTCCAAAACAGTTCAATTTAGACATAGGGTATCTTAGACAAAATATCTAAAATTTTTAGTAGGATACAAAAATAAAATAATATACAGGGCTTTCCATTTTAAAAAAAATAAGATGGCGTAATTTCTTCGAACTGACAGTTCAAAACATTTTATTGTCAACGTCAACATGTATAACACCCTGTAACTTTTATTTGAACATTTTTTTGATACACTGATTAATAAATGCTGTGGAATCATTACTCCATACATATGGGGCACCCTGTATATATTGATTGAATGGGATGAGATAGGAAACTAGAAGGACGTAATATACTTTTTTATTTCTTTCATTATTTTATTTCAGTGTTCTTGTTTTTCCGTTATTTTCAATTTTAACAGAAAGAGTATATAGAAGGGATTGGGATATGATTACAGAGTAACCTAAAAAATGTTGAAATAAATATAGAACAAGTTTTAGAAATATAAACGGTTAAGTTGGCCAAAACATAATTATAGCAACGTACGTAAGCTATTGTACTTCTTCTGTACTGTCCCTTGCTAACGGAAGTATTATATTCATGAAAAAATTAGTCTCCGAAGTTTTTCTTTTCTTTAGGTCTTAGGGATTTTAAATTACGAAAAACATATTTTTTTCTTCCAATGAAATGCACAATTTCAAACAACTTTTGTTTTATAAAATTTATGTAATACGATAAATAACTTTTGTAAACTACTTACTTGAAGTCTATGTCTTAAGGGTTAAAGGTCATACCTTCAAACTGCATACACGACCCCTCCCGGTGATCTAAGTGAATTGACTATAGGTGCTCGAAAATCGCCCCAAGCAATTTCCACAATTTTTGCAAAACGAGACACTTTAGTGTCATCCGAGAAGTATTAATTTTAAACGCCGTTGTAGAACCCAAATTTTAACAAAACACGACAAGATTTTCTTTTTCTATCTATATATAAATATTTACAGGCAACTTGGAGACTTCATCTTAAGGCATTTATTTCAGACAAGGGAGACATTTTCTTCATGTAATCATCACATTCTAAAGATCGATTTTAAAAAGATTTGAACTCTACAGGTATATTGTTTAAACTAATTTAATTAATTTAGGTTCTATTGAAATAAAATAAAAAAAACATATCAATATGATTTTTTTATGTAATCTTTAAATTACCAAAAAAATCTTACCAGTGCATTATTTAATACTTTAGTTACAATAAGAACGAGGTAACTGATCTTAAATTGTAGGGTAGTTATTTTAACAGGAACACCCGGTCTTGTGCAGTCCAGATAAATTCTGATCTTTGACCTTGCCCTTTTTTGTTCTCAAGAAGTAACAATATGTCACATAATATGATAAAACTACTCAGTATATATCACCACTTACCCATGCTTATCACCTTTCATAGCCAATTTATTCATGAGTAAGTTTGAAACCAAAGTCAGTCAAGAATTCGAATATTTCCCAAGGGTATGGTATAGGTATGTGAATGATATTTTCGCGATTTTTGATACAAAGAAAGCAAATATTGATGATTTTGTTTCTAAATTAAATAGTCGGTATGATTCCATTAAATTCACTTACGAAGTTAAGCACAAAGGACAATTGCCTTTTCTAGATATTTTAATTATTAAAAATAATAATAGATTAGAATTTGATATCTATAGGAAGGACACAGTATCAGATAAATATATTCCTAATGATTCATTTCATTGCAAACAACACAAATTAGCCTCATTACATTTTTTAGTTCATCGTTTGGTCACTTTCCCTCTGAATAGAATAAACTTTAATAAAGAAAGGAATCGTATTAGAAATATAACTAGAGTTAATGGTTATGACGATGACATAGTAAATAAACTAATAAATAGACGTAAGTTTAGGTTTAATATTCAGAATTCCACCTTTTTTACACGCGAAGAAAATAACACCAAGTTTGTCTCCATACCATATAATCCGAAATAGGAAGGGACTTAATAAGGTATTTAATAAGGTAGGCCTCACCTTAGTCTATAAGTCATCAGACAATCTGAGGAATATCTT
>CM032447.1:133819502-133907002 GCA_019049505.1 Pachyrhynchus sulphureomaculatus
AACATATTCACAACATAGGCCAGATAATAGAAAAAGTTAGGGAATTCCAAATTTCCATATTTGTTTTATAGACTACTCTAAGGCTTTTGACTGCATACAGTAGAACAAATTCTGGTCGATTCTAATCAGCATGGGAACACCTATACATCTTGTAAACCTTATCTGATCCTTAAATGAGAAGACAAATTGCAGAATTAAACTGAATAATTCTTTTTCCAATCCCTTTAGCGTAGAAGCCGGCGTCACACGGGGCTCTTCTGTCACCTTTACTTTTTAACATATATAGTGAACATAGAAGTTTTGTTTTGGATAGCTGGAGTGGAGGTGTGACAATCAATGGAAAAAAGCTAAGTAACCTTAGATATGCGGATGATACTGTTATACTTGCAACTTTAATACAAGACCTAGAATTAATTATGGAGCGCCTGGAAATCATTAGCATAAACTATGGATTGACAATTAATAGAGCGAAGACCAAAGTCTGTCTCACATAAATAAAAATGCTGATTTCAATGTTGTAGACCTAACTATTTGGGATCCCTCATAACTAACAATGGTGGTTGTGAAGCGGAAGCAAGAAAACATTTGGCAATGGCTAGAAACTCGACCATCAAACTCATTAAGGTCTGGAAAGATCCATCTGTCACAAAAAATACAAAATTAAGATTAATATCCAGCCTTATATTCCCCATAGCAATTTACGCATCGGAAACATGGACCATTAAACAAGCTGACAAAAGACGAATCGATACATTTGAGATGTGGGCATATCGAAGTATCATATAACGAGCACCGTACTAATCTATCTATTCTTGAAGAGCTTGGTATAAATGACCGACTTTCAAATAGAATTAATAGACAGTACCTGAAATATTTTGGTCACATTATGAGGAAAGTGTCTCCGACAAGATGGGCCGACCAAGTAAGATCTATCCTTGGGATGGGTGTGCATAAGTCAAGTCAAGTCGCGCAGGATCGAAATGCAGCAACTGCATAGTGTCCCCGATACTCCTATTGGGGTGAAAGGATTGAGAGAGGATAGTATAATAAGTAATCCACCTGTAGAATGGACTACTTATTTTTCAATAATGATGAAAGTTGGGACATAAATAGTTAAAAACAAAATGTACCAAGATACAAGATTTCTTAATTGTTTATGTTTTTTAAATCAGTATTATTAATCGTCTTATTCTCTAAAACTTTCCCATTTAACCGTTTTTGTATATCTTAGGGTCTTCGAATGTTAATGCAACTCAACGCAATTTGTTGCCATAATTAGTTGCGAAAACTTTTTTTCAGTTCTGCACACCTACAAAACACTCACAAACAACAAAAGTACCTTTCTATGTTCAAATTTTGTAACAGCAAAAAAATGGTATCCTTAGAGATTTGTAGGTACCCCTTGGCAATTTAATGCTGACAGCTTATTGCATGAAAAAGTTACTTAAATATCTAGAGACCTTTATAGTTACCTAGAACGCAAAAGTCACTAAGATGAAATACACTGGCTAATAATCCATAAAATGTTTTTTAAAGCGCTCCAGGAGCGGTATGTGTGCGGAAAAGTGATTCACGTTGTTCTTGAATCGCTGTAAATTGTACTCGGTGGGAAACATAGCTCTAGGCAAATTATTCCAAAGGGATGATGTTCTCCATATAAAAAACTGCTTGAAAAGCGTTGTACGCGGAGAAACAAGCTGAACGGATGTGAAGTATTAGCGCAATGTGTATTTCTAACATGCACCGCTCTGGGAGGAATTAAGCAGGCTACATCCTTCGAACACTTTCCAAGAAAATACTTGTAGAACAGACTCAAGTCGCCAACCGTTCTTCGATGTTCCAGCGAATCAAGGCCGCCGATCAGTTCCGAGTCTCCAATCAAACGAACAGCTCTTCTCTGAACAGAATCCAACAAATGCAGTGTGTGTTTGGGAGCGGAGCCCCAAACATAGGAGCAATATTCTGTAGTTAGTCGAATTTGAGCTTTGTAAATAATTAACAGTTGTTGTGGAGTGTAAAGCTTTCTGGTTCGAAACAATATTTCCAACTTTTGAGAAGCTCTCCTTGCTATGCCTGCAACATGTTCATGCCAGGATATATTTGCTCCCAAATTAACGCCCAACAAATTGAGTGACGATGCTAGGGGAATGGGGTGCCCCGACATAACTATGTCGGGTTCAGCAACGTTAACTTTTTTAGAAAAAACTGCCGCCTGGGTTTTTATAGCGTTAAATTCCACTTGGTTACCGTCACCTCAAAATAGAATTTCTTCTAGGTCTTTGTTAAGTTGAACGACCTCCTGCTGTCTGCGGATATTCGTCTGAGTAGCCGATGTCCGAGCGTTCAAAGTGAATAAAGAGATAAGCGTACTGTCATCTTCAAAGCTGTAGATTGGATTCCTGGTCTTTTCCAGCAGATAGTTAATGTAAATGAGAAAGAGAGTAGGAGACAGTATGGAGCCCTGCGGCACACCGGCGTTGATAGTGAAGCTGTTTGAAAGAAATCTGTCGACCGCCACTCGTCAAGAACGCTCTCTGAGGAAACATGAGAGCCACAAACAGAACTTTTCAAACATACCATAAGAGAGTAGCTTAGCCAACATTCCATCGTGCCAAACACGGTCGAATGCCTTGGATATGTCAAGAGCAACCGCTCGAGATTCTCCAAAGTGTTCAATTGGGTTGTTCCAAACATGTGTTACATAAGTGAGAACATCTCCTGTTGATCTATGTTTACGAAAGCCATATTGGTGATCCTTCCAGATATTTTAGAAGATGCTGATTGATAACCTTTTCTATGACTTTCGATATTATTGAAAGCAGTGCGACTGGTCGGTAGTTATTTGGCAAGGTCTTCTTGCCTTTTTTAGGTATCGGCTGAACTGTGGCACATTTCCAGCAGGAAGGAAATATTCCCTTTCTGTAAGATAGGTTGAAAAGTCTACAGAAAACTAGTGTTAGTTCCCTCGCACAGTTTTTGAGAACTATCTCAGGTATTCCGTCAGCGCCAGAAGCCTTCTTGGTATATAGCTTTCTTATAACTTTTTAATTGCAGAGTTGTTCATATAAGTTTATATTTACAACAAACAATGTATATCAGGTTCTCTTTTTGACATACGGCAATCTTTTTCCTTCTTTTATACGAAGATGGATTGAAAAGTTTGCAGCCTAGTCAAAAAAAACAAAATAAAATACGTACAAAAATATTTTTATTGTTCGACGTAATCTCCACCTAGCTCTATGCACTCCTTTCACCTGCTTTCTAAAGCTTCCACACCTGTTTCAAAAAAAAATTCTTGAAGGTCTTCAAAATAATGGTTAACTGCAGCTTCGACTTCTTTATTTGATGAATATTTCTAGCCACCGAGGTGTTTTTTTAGGTTTGGAAAAGGATAAAAGTCCGAAGGTACCAAATCGGGAGAATAAGCCGGGTGGGGCAGCAATTCGAAACCACAATCACGAATTTGAGCCATAGACTCAACAAACGTGTGAACGCAAGCGTTGTCCTGATGGAACAAAACTTTCTTTCTCACTAATCCTGGGCGTTTCTCTTTAATTTCTTGACATAGACAACGCAAAAGGATGCAATAGTAAGTCGAGTTTATAGTTTCGCCGTTCGGAAGGTAGTCCACCATAATAATACCAAGGTACCAAATCGGGAGAATAAGCCGGGTGGGGCAGCAATTCGAAACCACAATCACGAATTTGAGCCATAGACTCAACAGATGTGTGAACGCAAGCGTTGTCCTGATGGAACAAAACTTTCTTTCTCACTAATCCTGGGCGTTTCTCTTTAATTTCTTGACATAGACAACGCAAAAGGGTGCAACAGTGAGTCGAGTTTATAGTTTCGCCTTTCGGAAGGTAGTCCACCATAATAATACCTTTAGCATCCCAAAAAACTGACGCCATCACTTTTCCAGCCGACAGAATTCTTTTTGCTCTCTTTGGGGTCGGTTCACCAGATTTTTTTCACTTCTTGGATTGTTGTTTTGACTCTGGAGTATAGTGGTGAACCGAGGTTTCGTCCATTGTCACATAGCTGTTAAGAAAATCTTGTGGATCAACCTCAAAGATCTCCAAATAATTGCGAGAAATCGTGAGTTGAATTCGTTTTTTTCAACTGAAAGTAATCTGGTGACCCACCTAGCGGACACCTTAGAAAATCCGAGTTCGTAGGCAATCATGTTTTGTGTTCGTTCATACGAGATGTCTATAGTGTCTGCAATCTCCCTAATAGTTAATCTACGGTCTTCCAATATGAGATCACACACTTAGCCGATGTTTTCTTCAGTCGTAGACGTCGTGGGCCGGCCGGAGCGAGGGTCATCTTCGATGCTCTCTCGTCCACGTTTAAATTCTGCAACCCATTTTTTCGCAGTGGTATATGACGGAGCAGATTCCCCTAGTGTTGTTTTGATATCATCGTGGATCTCCTTTGGTGTTAATCTTTTTTTAAACAAGTACGTGATGACCGCATGTTGCTCAATTTTTTCCATTTTGCCAAAAACGCTGCACTTGGTCTCACTAAATTCGTTCTAACCTAAAAACAACAAATTCTATAGCAACAAAATTTTACACTGTGACAACCAAAGAAGGTATAAATTTATTGAGGGTACTATAATAAAAATATTATAATTACCTTTCCATCCCCTTACAATTGTCGTTTATTGGGTATTGTTTCTATATGTCTTTGACACCAGGATTTCAAATATTCTATTTATTTTTTAATTATGGTCATTCTGATATTTTTATTAGGGAAAAGTATAATAAAAATATTTGAGATAGAGCCTTTATGTGGGACACTCTGTACTTATGTATACTCTTTCACTACATTCATTTAGAATGACGTCGAATAATTTTAAATTATTCTTTCTATTTTAGTCATGTTGTGATTTAAATAGGATGATTCCTGACAAAGATTAAAAATACTGCCGCCACCTTGATTCTCTTAGACGTAAACAAATACCTATGCTTATGTTTCTCTCAATTCAATCTAAATACTCTTTATTCCGTAACTTCATGCAGGTGATAATATAATTTTTCGGAAAAATGTCCACTCTGCAACTGTCGTGTTGTCGCCGTTTCGCAAAAAATTCCGTCCGGCTCGCTTAATATGAATTCAACACCTTTTGATACCATACGTATTTCACATAGAAAACGTTTTCTCTTCCTCGCTCATCCACTAGAATTAAATTGAAACATTTTTTATTTTTTATCAAAAAACTAAGCGTGATACATAACTATACCCAAGACTCATGTATTGCAGAAGTGCATTAACAACAGTATTAGCATAAGAAAGTTCCGTTTGGATATATAATTTCTTAAAATGAAGTTAAGAAGATCTTATTTTACGGTTTATTTTGCTCTCTTTATACTACTGCATCGAATTTATACTATTCTGTATATGTGAGTTGTATTTGTCATGTTTTCAAAAATATTATTTATGTAGAAGTTCGTGGCATAACTACAGTATCATTTTTGTTTCCTTTTCAACCATCAGTAGATTCTCTTATCCACAAGATCGATATGACGCGCTGAAAGTACAGTGCGATAACTGATAGCCATGGGTCATTTCCTAGTGAGAATTGGAATCGAGTGCTTGTATAATATTTTATAAAATAGGAAATTAGATTACACTTATTTTTGTGAATACAAGGCATTAATCCTTTAGAGGATTAAAAATCTCAGAAAAGCTAAATTTATTTTTAATGATATACAATTTGCTTCCTGCAACATTTTGACCTTTGCCGCGCTTCGAGGTAACAAAGTAATGGCAAGTCTTTGCGAAGATCAAAGTGAGGTCTAAGACTTTGCAAGACAATATATTTTCACTAAGTTAAAAGTGTGTCGTCTAATATTCATATTTCATATATTGTATTGATCGAAAATATTACTTGAAGGGGTTACGCCACCTTGGCACTCGGAAAAATAGGCATAAAATAAAACCTTTTTTTGACGCAATTATTGTATTCATAATATAATTTTTATTTTTTACACATACATTATAGCTTTAACAACAAATTTTAAAAAAATATATTTAAAAAAAAAATGCGGAGATATGAACCATCATGAAGGTCCCTCTTTTGAAAATTCTTGCCACTGGTGGTCAAGAATCGTCCAAAAACTTAACAAAACATTTTTTATTGTTAAGAAAGGTCATAGCTAAGTGGCTACATATGGAAAAAATTTTAAAATGTTATTTGTAGTGAGTAGTGATAGTCGTTTGAAAATAAACTCGGATTTTTCACAAAACTTTTGAGCCTTAAAAATTAATAAAAAATGAACGGTGCATCCCATCGAAAAAAAACCGTACAACTTCAAGATAATATTATAAAGAATATATTGTATAAATTTTATCAAAATCGATTCGGTAGATCTCGAGATATTTTGTCCAACAGTTTGAAAAAAGTAGTTTCCAGAAAAAACACAAAAGAAAAAAAGTACTGCGTCCGCATCTTAAAAGTCTATAATTTTTTTTTATATTTCCTTTAATCTGCGATTCTATTTTGTAGAGCTTGAAATATTCGTAAAAGTATAAATAACAAATATAACCAAAAGAAAATCGCTTTTTTGAAAATTTCTAGGTGGCATAATCCCTTCAATCAGCTGATAAAAACAGTGGTCGGTATCATGTTTGGTTAATATTAAATGTGAAATATATATATACTTACTAGCCGTGCCCGTGGCTCGGCTCGCATGGGCTTGATTCACTATTATCGTCACTGCTTATTCCTTATGTTACCTAACGTAATAAAATATATCCTATAACCTGGCTCGAGTGATCAGCACACTAACGGACAGACAGACGGACAGAGAGACGTTGCATTTTATATATATTATATTCTTTGCTACATGCTGTTGTTTCATATTTAATGGTTTAGGCAGTGTATTGCAAGGGAACGCGCTAGCGGCATACTTTTTTCTGACTTGATTCACTACTATCGTCATTGCTTATTCTTTATGTTATCTAACGTAATAAAATATATCCTATAACCTGGCTAGGGAACATATGTATGTTTTAAAAAAAGCACGTAAATCGGATAAGTGGTTCTCGAGTGATAAGCGCATTAACAGACAGAAAGACGTTGCATTTTTTATATATATATATATATATATATATATATATATATATATATATATATATATATATATATATATATATATATACATTTTAATTTGGTATAACACTAACGAACAGACAGTTAGACAGAGAGACGTTGCATTTTAAATATATTATAGAAGATTATAGATAACCTGGCCAGAGAACAAATGAATCAATTAAAAAAAAATGAAATGTAAATCAAATAAGTGGTTCTCATGTCATAAGCTCACTAACGGACAGACAGACAGGGAGACGTTGCATTTTATATATTATAGAACAATAAACAAAACTACAAATCAAATATTTTGAGTTTTTATCATGTGCCAGAAAAGTATAAAAGAATGAAAAAATATAAACAAATTTCCCTAAAATTGTTGTAGAGATGAAGACCCAAAAATAGAAAAAAATAAAACTTTGGATTAAATTTTGAAATTTTAGATTTAATATATAATAATATCTGCACAACGCTGCATTGCCGAAAAGGAAGCTATATTCACATGTTTCTTCTTGAAAAGAGTATTTGCTTCACATTTTTTCAAAAGGTTGAAATAATTTCTACATTTTTAAGACGCCCTACATAATTTATTTTAAATTTGTTATTAAGAAAATGGATTTAGCAACCTGTAGGCTCTATTATGATTATAACATTTTTGAGCATTTAATAATAAAAGTTTGTCCTGCATATTACAAATTATTATTCATTTTTACCCTTTAACCATTGACAATAAAAGTAAAAAAAGACCACAGTTAATTTATTGACTAACAAAGGAATTGATTCAGAACCTTTAAACAACATCAAAAAGTGGTAAACTCGGCGTAAAAGTTTTTAAATTGTCCGTCCCGAGAGTCGATTGTGTCGTGTCGGCGGGAATAAGTGAATAGACTGGCATTATAGACCACTTAGCGATTCAAAGGCCGCATCGACGCTACAAATATCAACCAACCAATTGTGCTGCAGTTGTCGAAAGGACATATCATACCTACTCTAATCTTATTGTTATCTTTTATGGACGAGTGGCAACCTAATTATAGAAAATCTGCCTCATAAATAAAATGATTTAACAAGAAGATGAGGGTAAATTTAGGATTATTTTTTCATTATCTTTTTATTAGGGCAACATCAATGAAATAAACGTAAATAGGAAAAGTATTAATTGATGCAAATACCAGATAATGTTACTAAGATCGTTGGTAATCGAATACGATGCATGCGAATAAGTTAAAATGAAGTCCTAAAGCAGAAATATTAATTTGTATAATAAAACCGGCCAAGTGCAAGTCGGATTTGCGCAATTAGTGTCCCGTACGTTGATTGCTTTTAAAATGAAAATGTTTGTTACGGAAGTATAAAATCAATGACTTCATAAAACATACCCCAAATGAGTTTCCAACAAAGTTTTTTCCGATCTCTACTGAAAACTGATGACCTTGAAATTTTTGTTTTTTTTTATATACCAGATTAATTATTTTCTGCTTTGCGTCACGCACAACAGCATAAATAATTATAAAAATAAGGATAATTATTATTATAATAGCTATAATTTTAAAGAGAAATTTTAAAGCATTAAAAACAATTCTTTTAGTTACATAATATGGTAAACATTACATTTTGCCAAATGTTAAAAATTATGTGTAAAGTTTACTTAAAGGCTAATAGTAAATTGACTACTAAAAAATCTTACTTACTTATTCCTAAGTCTTTCTACTGTGGGGTGTAAGACCGTGGAGTTGAGTTGATCAGCCTCTTCCACTCCTTTCTATTCTGTGTCAGGTTCTTAATTTCACTCCACTGAATATTTTTCTCCTGGGCAGTCTTCCTTCCTTCTCTTAGGTCTTCCTCTTCGATTTGCTTCCTGGACTCGTGCCTCATATATTATTTTTGTCAATCTTTCTTCCGTCATCCTGTGTATATGTCCCAGCCATCCCAGTTGTCTGTCCTGAATTTTTGTCACTATTGGTTTTATTTTGAATTTGTTCCTGAATACTTCGTTCCTGATTTTGTCCCTTCTTGATTTTCCATCTATTTTCCTCAGGAATCTCATTTCAGTTGCGTTTATTCTACTCTTGTCCTTGCTTGTGAGGGTTCATGTTTCGCTACCGTAGAGTAATGTGGAATTTACTATTTTTTTAACTACCTATTTCTCTTTTCCCAAGGAATGTTTTTCTTAAACCATTGTGTATTCTTCCTTTTTTGCTATTTTATCGTTTATTTCTTTTTCTCTTTTTCCGTTTTCTTCTATTATTGATCCTAGGTATTTGAACTCTTCCATTGGTTCTATACTCAGTCCATTTATTCTGATGACGTGTTGTTTATTCTCTTGTCCTATTATCATCGATTTCGTCATCTGTATATTTATTCTCATATTTATATTATTCAATTCCTCGTGTAGATTGTTTAGGTTGTGCTGTAGGTTTTCTTCTGTGTCTGCTATTATCGCCATATCGTCCGCAAAAAGTAGTTCTGATTTTTCGATTTTTTGCATTCTCCAGTATCCCAGCATCATCGGTCTCATTTTCTGCTTGGCTCTCTTCACTGCCTCGTTTAGCACTATTGCGAATAATAAAGGGCTCAGACCTTGTTTTAGGCCGCTTGTTATTTCGAAATCTTTTGACTCATTGTTCTTATCCTATTTTTTGTTGTATCCTACATACTTTTTATCACTTCTGTTATTTCTCTGTCTACTCCACACCTTTGTAGGCTTTCCCATACATCCTCGTCTTACTCTATCGAATGCCTTTTCTAAGTTCTTACTTTTTACTTATGCACTTCTCTATACTCTTGCCTATAAATATCGGGTCCTGTGTACTCCTGCCTTTTCTAAAGCCATATTGGGTTTCTTCTAGAACGTTTCCTAACTGGTCTTTTCTTCTTGTTTCTATTATTCTAGCGAGTACTTTGGCTGGTAGATTCATTACTTGGGTAGTCCCTTTTCTTTTACGATCTTATTTGTTAATTGACCACTAACAAATACTAAGAACAAATCACCAAAAATTGTCAAAGTTTAAATGCCAGACCCGTGATATCATCTGAGGTTTTGCAGAGACCTCTTTAGGGTAAAGGCAACAAATCATGGATTTTCACATTACTACACGAAGTCACCATTCCTATACTAAATCGGATAGCGGGGCCATCTTCAGATCTCCGTTTCATCGGTATTATTGAGCTTTTTTGTGGCAATAACACGTTCATACGAAAGCCTCGTGATAATTTTGGTCCAATCTAAATCCTATGGAAATTTTTTTCAAATTTTTTTGATCAGTACTTTTCGAGATAAGGGAGGACAACGATTTTTCGCAATTTTTTAAAGATAATACAACGAAAAGTGTGCGCAAGAATTACATTATATATATTTTTGAACTCGTGTTTTTACAAGCTTTCAGGTGACACCCCACTCGATGATCTGGTAAAAAAAAATTCACTTCCGATTTCACCCTCCAAAACTAAGCCCTTAAGTCAAAATTTAACTTTCAAAACTACATGGCTCTGATGAGGCTATCAATTCCTATATTAGTGCCAAATGTTTTTATGTCAAATAGTCTCGGGGAAAATGGGCATGACAGACGGAAAGATAGACGGATAGACACTGAAGTAATCTTATAAGTGTTCCGTACCGAACTCTAAAAATTAACATGTGAATAGTTGAAAGTGCTAATCGGTATAAAATTGTTATCCCATTATTAATAATAGAATGCATAATCCTTAAAATTTCTAGAAAACAGTTATTGAACCTACATAATAAATACAGGAATATAAATGGATTGAAAATATAATTTCATCAGAGCTTCCAATAACTAGCGGTCGTCAAAAGGCGTCTTATTTCAATTCAATAGTTATTCGTTCTTAACGTTTTGCAATCTGATTATTGTAAATCCCTTCTAAATAAAATAATTTATCAAAAAGATGAGCAAATATTTAGAAATATATTTTTATTATTTTTTAATATTATTATAGCAAGATTAAGCCAAGAGGAGCAGTATTAGTTTTAAAATATGCGAAGCAGCGATTATTTAAATCAGTAGCCAAATATCAGATAATGTAATTTGTTCAGTATTATGTTTCAAAGAGAAAGTCTTATTAGATCATCAGAGATTAAAACAATTGTTTTTAAGTCTGCAAGATGCAATAATATTCTTCTAAGAGGGCCGTCTTTTGAGTGTTTACTAGATGGCGCTATTGAGATGTGACATTACCATTGTTGTAAAATTTGACATTTGTTATTATTAAAACAGTGGCAGCTCAGAAATTGGCCGAGTAGTTTGTTTACAGTGAGCGTTTAAAAAAACAGTTTTGTGAACAAATGGAAATTTCACGTGGATGATTTTTTACGATTTTAGCAAAGGCCTAACTCAACAACCATGCCTCGAATCGTTTCGTTCAACTTTTGGTAATGAATCACCATCAGAAAAGACTATTTATAACTGGTTTGCAGAATTTCGTCATGGTCGTGCATCCGTCAGCGATGAATTTCATGAAGGTCTACCAAAATCGGTTGTTGTTCCAAAAAACATCGATGTTGTATGCAATATGATTAAAGAGGATCAGAATGTGACGTGAGATAGAGGCTTCCCCAGGCATATCGAAGACTGCAGTACATTCAATTTTACATGAACATTTGCCTGCGAAAAAGATATGTTTCTAATGAATTCCGCTTAATTTGACCGAAACTTAAAAACAGACTCTAGTCAATTAGTGTAAGAAAATGCTCAAAAAATTCGACCGAGGACACGTAAAATAGGTATACAACATCGTAACAGGTGATGAAACAACAATTAACTGTTTGAGTGTTCCAAAATGAACTGAATCCAACAAAAGTGTTTGTACGCTAAGCGCTTCCAAGAAAATGATCGCTTGTTTTTTTAGTTATACTGGACATGGTGCAGCCAACAGTTAATGCTGAATGGTATACAACAATTTGTTTGTCAGAAGTCATCAATGAAATCAGGAAAAACAAACGAAAACGTCGCATCATTCTTTATCATGATAATGCCAGCTCTTACACATCACATCAAATAATTAATTATTTGATCTAGAAAAACATCGAATTAATGTCTCATTGTCCGTATTCACCTGAATTATCGCCTAAGGACTTATTTTAGTTCCCAAATATCAAAAAAAATCTTGCTTGGAAACCGATTTTCATCACCTCAAGAAGCAGTTGAATCCTTCCAAAACCATATTATTCAGTACCGACTTTAGAGTGGAAAAAGTGTTTCGAGAATTGGTTCCAACGCATGCAAAAGTGTATAAATCTTAAAGGCGAATATTTTGAGAAACAATAAAACGATTTTTGCCAAAAAAAATTTTTCTTTCATTGTTTTTGTAAAAACTTAAAAGGTAGCCCTCGTATTGAAACTGAAGAAGATTAATGATGAGAATACCGTACTTAGAATGAGAAATCCAGTTACAAGAGAAGAACGAAAACACATAGTGATATCATAGAAGGATGCTTCAATACAGCCGACCATGGGGATGTTCAAACAAAAGACATAAAAAGGCATTTCTGAACACAAGTTTTTGGCTCTTAAGGTTGATCGGGTATACCCACAGGTCGGGATGAATAATGATATTCTGCTGGAGAGATTTCATTTAGATAGCTTAGAAAAAAGAAGAGAAATGCATAAATTAAGTTTTTTAGATAAATTAATAAATGGTTCTCTTGTCTCTTCTTATATTTTGAAAGAAATTAACTTTGTAGTACTTAGAATATCTAGTAGATCCAGCAACTATTTTTGTCTATCTTCTGCTAACACCAATGTAGCGCTTCTATCACCTATCCACAAAATTCGTTCGACTTTCAATAAAATATCTGATGTATGCGACTTAAGTCATCCGTTTAAAAAATTTATGAATAATTATTACAACCAACTTAATTTTTAAAACACTTTGCTCCAGACTCAATGTAATTCTATGTAATTTGATGTAAGTATGTATTTAGATGTATGCAAAAAAAAGTGATTTCAGTGATAAATGTAATTTTGATTTCAGAATTTAGAATTAATATGTGTTAATTTAAGTATATTTATCTGGACTGTAACATGTATTAATTTAAGTATATTTATATAGTTTATATTTACGGCCCTGTAAATTATTTTGTTATTGGGCTATGTTTAAATATATATATATATATATATATATATATATATATATATATATATATATATATATATATATATATATATATATATATATATATATATATATATATATTGTCCATATAAACTTGCTTTAAATATAATTTCAAAACATTTCTAAATTAAACAAAGATAAATAAATAAAAAGCTGTTTAAAATATAGGGCCAAAAAATGAATCAAAATAAATTTTTGTGTAAAATATGTAAAACACTACATTGTTTAAAAATTGATGAATGAAGTTTTGTAATAGACAAGAAAACACAGGTAGCGTAAGAACACTTTTCTGGGGAAAGCGGTGAGAATAAGATGATACAGGAGAATATAAAAAAATGTGAACTTTATTAGAGAGAATAAAATCAAGTTCTTAATTTACATAGCATTCCATCTGAAGTAATCAAGAAAGTAGGATAATTTACAGCGAATATAATGTTGCCATTTATAAATGGAGTCCTGATAGAATGAAGTTTGCTTAAACAATGAGAAAATGCGAAACGAGTCTTTACTGCAAAAGAATGCAGGAACTAAAACATGTTTGCCATTTTTTTACAGATTCATTAGAGAAAAAGTATACAATCAAGCGGTTTTTGAAGGGTAATATTAACTGAATCAACTAATCCCACTATATATGAGAAATAAAAGTAAATTCACGGATTATTATAATTATTATTGTAATTAATTAAAGCGAAACTATTTCGCAAATAATTCAATTTAATATTTTTTACAATAATGGAATATTTTTTATACTGCTACTGGTAATGTAAGTAGTACACTTACTGTTAAGCTAAAATATATTAATGTCAACAGATGTCTTCCAATTAAGAGATTTACTGTGGCGACAGAATATGTCAATGGAATATTAAAAACTGAAATCGTTCAAAATATTTTTTACGAATCCAAAAAACTAAATATAAAATATGAAAAACAAATGAGTCAGCAAATTTAGCTACTTTGTATCCATTTTAAGGAACACTTTGCCCAGTGGCAAGGAAATATGAATAAGGGTATAAACCTTAAGAGCCGAAACATAAAAATAAACCACAAGCGCGTCTTCTGTCATATCCTGACTTGTACTTTTTACCCTCGCAAATCGTAATGAAAAATACGACACGTCCCTTTAGACAAAGTGCACATATAAAAATATTTGAGGTTGGAAATCGGTGGTATTTCGAGGACAAATGTCTTCGCAGCGTTGGTTGATATGATATGAACTTTAGTTCGAGAGCCGCCGACAAATTAAATATTAATTTCTAAAGAACGGTAAAAGTTATGCTGATAGTGAGGTGTGCTTTTTCTAATACTGATCTTGTCATTAATTAAATCAGATCAAAATAACTAAAGGAGTATAAAAATTCTTCTCCCATATGTTGATTGTCATATATGCATATAAATAGACCTGCTTTTTCTTGTGGTCCTTTCAGATCAATCATTATGACGTAATTAGTAATTCGCTCTTAAACAAGCATAACGTGTGTAGATAAATTGAATTAAAATGAAATATAAAAGATGTGTAAAGTAGCCAGAGAGAATAACAAAAACTGTGAGAGGGAACTAACGCCAGTGTTTTGTAGACTTTTCAACCTATCCTACAGAATGGGAATATTTCTTTTCTGCTAGAAATGCGTCACAGTTCAGCCGATACTTAAAAAGACAAGAAGATCTTGTCAAATAACTACCGATCACTCGCACTGCTTTCAATAATATCGAAAGTCATGGAAAAGGCTATCAATGAGCATATTTTAAAATGTCTTGAATATGGCTTTCGTAAACATAGATCAACAGGGGATCTTCTAACTTATGTAACACATGTTTGGAGCAACGCAATTAAACACTTTGGAGAATCTCGAGCAGTTGTTCTTGATATATACAAGGCATTCGACCACGTTTGGCACGATGGATTCGCTCTTCCCGTATGTCTGAAAAGTTCTATTTGTGGCTCTCATATTTCCTCAAAGAGCGTTCTTTACGAGTGGCAGTCGACTGATTTCTTTCTAACACCTTCACTATTAACGCCGGTGTGCCCCAGGACTCCATGCAGTCTCCTACTATCTTTCTCATTTGCATTAACGATCTGCTTGAAAAGACCGCGAATGCAATCTACAGCTTTGCAGATGACAGTACGCTTATCTCTTCATTCACTTTGAACGCTCGAACATCGGCTACGCAGACAAATGTCCGCAGACAGCAGAAAGTCATTCAACTTAACAAAGACTTGGAAGAAATTCTATCTTGGGGTGACAGTAACTAAGTGGAATTTAACGCTACAAAAACCCAGGCTGCAGTTTTTTTCTAAGAAAATTAAGGTTGCTGAACCCGACATAGTTATGTCGGGGCACTCCATTCCTCTAGCATCGTCACTCAATTTGTTGGGCGTTAATTTGGGAGCAAATATGTCTTGGCGTGAACATGATGTAAGCATAGCAAAGAGAGTTTCTCGAAAGCTGGAAATATTACTTCGAACTAGAAAGCTTTACACACAACTGTTAAATCTGTATAAAGCTCAAATTCGATTAACTAGGGAATATTGCCTCCATGTTTGGGGCTCTGCTCCCAAACATACACTGCATTTTTTGAATTCTATTCAGTGAAGAGCTGTTCGCCCGTTGGAGACCCGGAACTGGCCGGCAGCCTTGATTCGTTGGAACGTCGAAGAACGGTTGGCGACTGGAGTCTATTCTACAAGTATTTTCACGGAAATTTTTCCATGGATGTAGCCTGCTGAATTGCTCCTAGAGCGGTGCATGCTAGAAATACACGTCGCGCTAATGCTTCACATTCGTATGAGGTTCAACTTGTTACTCCTCGTACAACCCTTTTCAAACAATCTTTTATATGGAGAACTTCATCGCTTTGGAATAATTTGCCCAGGACTATTTCCCACCGAGTACAATTTACAGCGATTCAAGTCTAAGGTGAATCGCTTTTTCCGCATACGTGTGGCTCCTGTAGCGCTTTAGGGATTTCCCTGCAACACGTGCGCTAGATTCATAAAAAAAAAGTTCTAAAGTAAGAAGGAAGGAGTTACAATCAGTGTTGTCTCTTCCTGCAAACGTTGCTTTTTGGCCATTAAACTATCATCTCCTATGATATTATTCTAGTATTCTTGGTCACCCTAAGTGTCTCCGATGAGCAAAAGTCTTTATACAACCATCACAGTCTTGTCTGGATAGTTCATAATGCTTCTGCTTGGGATACTGTCATTTTTTTGGACATAATTTTTTAAGTTTAACCTATTTTACTCTTACTTTTCATCCGTTCTCACTTTCAGTTAGTTGGGGTAGCTTTGGATATATGATTACAGAGCAACAATTAATTTTCCGGCCCTGGTGCTGTAAAAATTTAAGGAAAGAAACTTTTTCAGTTTTCCCTTTTCTTATCTTTTTACGATATAACATATGTACTTTTACCATGATTTAATAGTCATTTAAATGAATTGCATAACTCGTTTTGTGGGATAATCTGCAAGATACAAGGCTTCTTGAATGGTCTCTAATTCCTCGAAAATGTACCTTTTTAACTTCTTTTGATTTTTTTTTTGAATAGCGAACTCTCACAAGGTGCTAAATTAGGTGAATAAAATCAGTGTTTCAATAGACAGACTTGACTTCTAGAAAAAAAATGGACGAACAATCGGTGTGACTTGGTACAATATCGTGTAGCGTTTTGGGTCAAAATTAATTAGAGCTCTTTGTTCCATGATATCAATTCTACAATAAATGTTTTTCCTGATAAATAACATATCAAATCTCAATTATCTGTCATTAATCTATAATATATAAAGTGCAACGTCTCTCTGTCTGTCTGTCTGTCTGTTTGTCTGTCTTCCATCTGTCCGTTAGTGCACTTATCACTAGAGAACCACTTATCCCATTTACGTACTTTTTTTAAACATACATATGTTCTCTGGCCTGGTTATAGGCTATATTTTATTACGTTAGGTAACATAAAAAATAAGCAGTGACGATAATAGTGAATCAAGTCGGAAAAAAGCGCGCTCTCTTGCAATAAGCTGTCTAAACCGTTAAATATGGAACAATATCATGTAGTAGAGAATATAACATATATAAAATGCAACGTCTCTCTGTCTGTTTCTCTGTCCGTTACTGCGCTTATAACTTCAAAACCACTTATCCAATTTAAAGGTTTTTTTTAACTCATACATTTGTTCCCTGGCCAGGTTATCTATAATCTTCTGATGATATATATATATATATATATATATATATATATATATATATATATATATATATATATATATATATATATATATATATATATATATATATATATATATATATATAATGCAACGTCTCTCTGTCTGTATGTCCATTAGTGCGTTTATCATTCGAGAACCACTTATCCGATTTACGTGTTTTTTTTAAATATACATATGTTCCCTGGCCAGGTTATAGGATATATTTTATTACGTTAGGTAACATAACAAGCAGTGACGATAATAGTGAATCAAGTCGGAAAGAAGCTTGCCGGTAGCGCGTTTTCGTGCAATACACTGCCTAAACAATTAAATATGAAACAATATGCAGCAAAGAATTAATATATATAAAATGCAACGTCTCTCTGCCTGTCTGTTCGTTAGTGCGCTTATCACTCGAAAACCACTTATCCGATTTACGTGTTTTTTTTTATTCATACATATGTTCTCTCTCCAGGTTATATAATAATAATAATCTATAATTTATAATATATAAAATGCAACGTCTCTCTGTCTGTCTGTATATTTGTCCGTTATTTATTTTTATTTATACATATGTTCTCTGGCCAGGTTATAGGATATATTTTATTACGTTAGATAATATAAGAAATAAGCGGTGTCAAGTCAAAAAAAAATTTATTATGGAACAAAGAATACAATATATAATAATGCAACGACTCTCTGTCTGTCTGTCTGTTAGTATGCTTATCATTCAAGAACCACTTATCCGATTTACGTGTTTTTTTTTTAAATCTTGACTTAAAAAACTCAAAAAAATCTATAATATATGTAAAACGCAACGTTTCTCCGTCTGTCTGTCTGTCCGTTAGTGCGCTTAGCCCTCAAGAACCACTTATCCGATTTACGTGTTTTTTCTATAAAATATATATGCTCATATTACGTTAAGTAACATAAGGAATAAGCAGTGACGATAATAGTGAATCAAGTCCACGTGAGCGGAGCCGCGGGCACGGCTACTTTAAAATAAGAATCAGGAAATGATTTAGCTTTAAATGACATAATAAACTTGTAGATGGTGCCATTGGTTTATAGTATACGGCATCAGCCGGGAAAATTAATTGTCTCACTGTGTCTTTTTCATCAAGAAACTTGGTGTTGATATTTTTTAGAAACTTCCGGTATTCCCCAAAGCAGTATGTAAAAGGGAACAAAGTGATCTAGAAAAAAAACAGCAATATTTAATATTTCCCTTCCTAGTTTGTTGTTGAAATACGCCTCTTTCTAATATACGGTCTGCCAAGTAAGAACGCGACCGCTTGTATTCTTCAAAAAAATGTTTCGAGAACATTTTTTGACATCATTGTATTCTTTGGTGTGCTAACAACGGCACAGTTACTATAGTAAGTTGTCTCCGAGACATGCTGTCGACGAGATTTTCTGTATACTCTGCACTCTAGAATCTTATCGTGGGCCCAAGCGAGCTGCAGTAACCTTTCTTCAACGTGCTTCGGAATTCCACATCATAAACACGAAGATGGTGTTGAATAGTCTCATGGGACATATTCAAACCCGATTTTCCCGCTCCTTGATGCAGCGTCAATTTCGAGTCGCGTGAGAATAAAGACACGATTCATTTGTTGACTTTCGGAGTGACTTTGCCTACCGAATCACGTTTTGGCCAGTCGTCGACATTTTTCGTCTCGTTAAAATGACTTACCCACTTCTTTACAAACGATACCGACTTTTTAATATATTTAGGAGCCACAGAATGTGTCATTTTAGGCCCCTTTGGATGGGAACAAAGAAAGACTGCCTCGAGCTGACGCGCAAACAAGTGACTTATTTTGGATTTTAGGTGATTTCGACGAAATTACCGAATCGATTGATACTTTTACTAAAATGTGTCTTAGACAAAGGTTCCCTCTACCTATTTTTTATTAAATCACTAGAATCACATCTACCAAAAATAAATTATCACGGACACGTTCTTACTTGACACACTGTATCTTATTTATATTATTTTAAGTTCTTACAGTGAGGCTTCCCGTCAAAATTATGTTATTTTTTCATTATTTCCAATCTCAACTGAAATATTACGTAAAGAATAATATTATGTGATTATAGGGACCTCAATAAAATATCTCCTTAAGGAAAATAATTAAAAAAAATATATAATAATTTTTTTTTTGTCTTATATTGAGACAAGAAGTTAATTTTAAAGGGTTTTAGACAATTATATATACAATGTCTATTAAATAATATATATATATATATATATATATATATATATATATATATATATATACATATATATATATATATATATATATATATATATATATATATATATATATATATATTGATTTACCGGTAAAATCTCGGTTCAGAACAAAAATCATTGTAGAGGAAAAAACATGAGATAAATTACCCCGCAAATGCAATGGATGGATGGAGTGTGTCAGATTTACTCGATATTTATAATATTCTAGAGAGTATCACAAAAAGATAAAACTGCGAAAAACGTAGTGATTTTGAAGCTCCCACCTCACTCTAGCTACCTTTTGCAACCCATGGACCTATAGATCTTTAAACCCTTGAAGGAAATGTACAACGAAGCCCTTATAAAGTGTCAGACAGAGAGAGAGATGGTCATAGACAAAATTACGACTTAAAATTACCAAAAAGCTTATTTACTGCTATGAGTTTTAAATTATGGAAAGCAATATATGATGATATTAGAAGAAGGGGACTTCGCAAGGCAGGGATTTATCGTATTTGTAATTAAATTAAAAAGGTCACAAATTTAAACCTGAGGCACTTGCTAAATTACCACGCTACTGCAACTGTAACCATGGAGCGACAAGCCAAAATCAAAATTCAAATGACTCCGGGAGCGACGGAAACGAAGTTCTACTGGAACTAGAAAGCTTAAAGTCCAGCAAGTAATTTGATGACTTTCTTAAGGAGCATGTTTCATCTAAATCCTCATTAATAAAACCTAAAAAACATAGAGAGCTGAAGTAATAACAAATAAGAAAGCCGCAGGGATTTTGCGGCAGAAAGAGTGGCCATCAGAATGTAAGACAACGAATTTATATGAAAAACGGACTGCAAGATAGCAGGAAATTACTTTTTTTTATTATGTTAATAAGTATATTTTATTTCAAGACAACACTTAATAGTTTTTAAAGTCTAGATCTAAAAGGACTCAATGTTATATTTGAATTTTTGACAAAAAAAGGAGAGTATTTTGTTGGTACAAAATTCACTTGTTAACGTGAAAGAATGTATTTGAGATTTCGAAATGGGCGGGGCAAGTGAAGCCTACGCTCTCACCTTAAATTTTTAGTACGTCCGTCTCACTTTAGATCAAGCTGTCGCACTTTTGTGAAATTGTACCGAAGTGATCAAGGCACATTGCTATAAAAATTTTTTCTGTTGGGGGAATAAATGAGAGGTGTACGCACGCTAATGGTCGCTGGTTCGATTCCAGCAATCAGTTGGGTGTTTTGGGTATATTTTTAGGTAGTAGTTAATACATACATGCTATAACGCTCATGATAGTACTGCCGCGTTGCCTTAAAAGTAAAATACAAATGTATGTTTCAGTACCCAGGTAACGAATATTATGACATCCTCGTTGATATATCTGAGTTGGCTTCACAGATCACAGTATCGAGTAACAGCAGCAGCAAGAGCACTTGAAAATGCCAAATGAGATTTTGGCGAAATGTCGTGCAAATTTATTGTTAGACGAACGGATTGAAACCCGAAATTTTAATGTATTACCTTCCACCATCTGTGAAAGCCTCTACTGTAACATATATATATATATATATATATATATATATATATATATATATATATATATATATATATATATATATATATATATATATATATATATACGATTACACTGAATATTTTTAATTAGATGTTAAGGAAGTAATGGTTAAGTAACAAATATACCTAAATAAATTAATAAATAAGTATCCCGACCTGTCGGGATTGGCACCCGAGACCTTCTGCACCGCAAGCAAGTGACGCCACGGAGCCACGGGCCGCCATAAAAGAAAAAAACCGTAAATATGCTCATTGGAATTCCCATACAAAGTCTTTTTTAGTAGAGAAAATTAATATGAAAACCGTAAAATTTTGTTTTTTTAAACCTCAGTTATATATAAACAAGTGGTGTCTCTCGTCCGTAAATTAAAAAAAAACTTAAGATTTAGTATTGCGGTTGCGGATATTTACATCACAAGTATAAAACAGTGACTAATTTAAGGTAGATCTTAAATTTAATAGAATTCACCTAATAATTGCAACTGAAATAAATTGTAAGTTGGAAATCGCGATATATAATGCACACGCTACATCTAAACGCGACCTGTTAAATTCAAAATAGGTATCGAGAACTCCAAATAAACAAGAATATCTACCTAATATTTCGGTCTTTAAAACAAAACTAAAAATCTAGAATAAACTCTCGTACTACAGATCAAGTTTAAAATGTTTGGAACTTGGAAATGGCTGGTGTTCCGCAGAACAAATCTGTGGCACACGAGGGCCGTTTTATTAAAGCGATTCTCTCTGATTTATGAGACCAAAAATGAAACCGGCATTCCTTCCTGCGCATTGCTAGCATACCTAAAGAACTACTGCCATTCCTGGACCAGCCACCACTGTTTTTCATGTAAATTTGACTACTGCCGTGCAAAGCTGCAAATTTTTATTAGGTTGTACTGGGATTTATATTAAATCTCTGAAAAATAAATGATTCTGCAAGAGAGGAATAAAGAATAAACATGAATGCCGAGATATCATAAAATGGTAAAAATTTTGAATTTATTTATCTAATAAAAGAGGAAACTCGAGCTGGGTTTTTACTTGAATAGTTATTTGACCGGTATTTTTCTCTAAACAGTTAAATGTGTCATAATCATAAGTTAATTAATTTTACTTTAGTAAAACGATTCATTAGTTATATACATCTTTTTTCTTGCTGTTATACATACTTATTAAGCGCTAAAATATACATTAAATTAGCTCAGTTCTCTAAAACCTTCCAATATAAATAAAATTAATAAAAGTGGACCAAGAATTTTCTTTTTTGAATTTTGTGTCCTTATTAACAATCTTTCCGGATTTTAACGGTATCATTTTAGGTTACATAAAGACATCTGTAGAAATTTCTTATAAAATGTGTTTATGTGTTATATTTTTTCCTAAAATCAGATTTCGCCACATTAGTCTTATCAGTACGTTTGTAATAATAAACCATCAAGCCAATAATTCAATCCATTGAAAGATATAACTTGCATGTAAGTTACAAGGATTATGAGGGACTAAAACAATTGCTTTATTTTTTTCTCATGTTTAGAAACTAGAATCGATTTTGATTTCTTTCCATACTTCCTGTCAAAAAATGATTCAGAAAGACCTTAAAGTGATCAAATATGTTTACAAATAATTAATTTTATTTTTAGTAAATTTATGCAAAATTATTATATTCCATTACCTTATCAACACTACCCTAACTAAGGACGCTGACTTCTCCCCGAAAATTTGAATAAATCCCGCTACGTTTAGTTCCCCCGGGCGTGCTCTAATAAAATGCACGTTTAATAGTGTAAATTGAATTGAAAATCAAGGCTATGACTCGATGATGAGGATCGACAGTGGTGACCTCAAATCCCTGCAAAGGGCGGCTTCCACCCCTCTATGCCTTATGCCGGGGGTGAAATCCCGAGGGAGACCAACGCTCCGTTGCTGTTTACATCCTATCGCATATTTATGATTCGACAGTTGATGAGCGTAGCAATATGCTCCGATATTTAACTGGAAAGACCACAAGGGACAGTTTGGTAAGTCAAAGAGTAAAACATACAGGGGAAATTTAATACCACTAATATCCTTGTTGAAATGTAAACTATCAATATAAATTACTGTAAATTAAATTTATATATATATATATATATATATATATATATATATATATATATATATATATATATATATATATACAGGGTGCCCCATATGTATGGAATAATGATTCCACAGCATTTATTAATCAGTGTATCGAAAAAGTGTTTAAATCAAAGTTATAGGGTGTTATACGACACACATGCTGACGTCGACAATAAAATGTTTTGAAGATGTTCGAAGAAATTACGTCATCTTGATTTTTTTAATGGATAGCCCTGTATATTATTTTATTTTTGAGTCCTACTAAAAATTCTAGATATTATTTGTCTAACATACCATATGTCTAAATTGAACTGTTTTGGAACTATTGTTATTTGAAATTTAAAATAAAATAACCAGTCAAGTGCAAGTTGAACTTGCGCTATTAGTGTTCCGTACGTTGAATGCTTCTGAAATAAAAAATTTTGTTACCGAAATATAAAATGATCAGTGACTTCACAAATGAGTTTTCAACAAAGTTTGTTTCCGATCTTTACTGAAAATTGATGACATTGAAATTTTTGTTTTTTTTATATACCAGATAAATTATTAAAGGTAATGCACTCGTGATACTTTTCGTTCAATCTATACATGTAAGACATTATATATATTTTTGAACTCGTGTTTTTACAAGCATTTATTTGACACCCCACTTGATGACCTAGTAAAATTTTTTTTTTTCACTTCCGATTTCACCTCCTAAACCAAACCCTTAAGTCAAAATTTAACTTTTAAAACTACACGGCTCTGATGAGGTCATCAATTTAATCAATTAGTGCTAAATTTCAACTTTCTACGTCAAATACTTTCGGAGAAAATCGGGTGTGACAGACGGACAAACAGACAGACGGACAGATGGACAGAGAGACAAAAAAAAACTATTAATAAATACTCTAGGTATATCTTTAAGGTAACAATTTCAAAATCTCTACCGTTAACAGCGAGGCAATGACTCAATCTGTCAGAAACAGCCTGAACAGAGTTTTGCAGAGAATACGGGGTGATCTGTGCTACTTCATATTGAATTCTTCGTTGTAAATCTTTTCGAATTATTTTTTGTAAATCAAGTGGCATAAGGTCGGGACGCCTTGCAGGTCATTCTACAGCACCTCTTCTGCCTATCCATTGATTAGGAAAAATAGCATCCAAATATCTACGAACATTGATTTCATATTGAAGAGGTGCTCCGTCCTGTTGATACCACAGATTCCTGTTAGGGGTATCCAAATTATTTTCGTCGGGAAAAAGACCTACACATGTTGGAATAACTTGTTCTTGGAGTAGCTGTAAATACCGCTGTCCTGTAAGATTTCCATCGATAAAAAAGAGAGCAATGATATGACGTCCAAAAATCCCTGCCCACACGTTTATCTTTTGTGGTCTTTGAGAATGACTGTCGATTATCCAGTGGGGATTCTTAGTAGACCAGTACCGGGAGTTATGCCGTTAACCCTTCCGTTAAGACAAACTGTTGCCTCGTCAGAAAAAACAATATTATGAATTAGGTTAGGATCATTATTGATTCGTTCAATCATGACCTCGCAAAATTCAACATGTCTATCGTAGTGATCTTCAGATAATTCTTGCAATAAAATGGGATTGTATGGATGCAATTTTTCTTCATTCAGTATACGACTTAAGGTACCTTTACTTATGTTGTGGTCTAGGCAAAACTGACGAGTGGTATGGGGATTTTCTGTAATTTCTAATAAAACGTCTAACTTTTTATCATCGCTGGTTTTAACTTTGGAGGTCCAGATTTAGAACGATCCTTAACATGACCTGATTGTCTAGATCATTTTAATGTTTTGCTAACTGCGAATTGGGTAATAGGTTCTCGATTCGGATATTCTGTGTTAACAAGATCACACACCTCCTGTTATGCTCTCCTAGGGTTTCCGTAACCAACCATCATTAACAAAGTGATTTTTTCAGTTTCTGTTAAATGTACCAATGATATTACGCTCAAATTGCAGTTTCACAAAATGAAGCAATAAAGGTTTTCGCCAATAAATCATTCTTTGACGCGTTAAGTCGTTATCTGACAGTAAATGTTTGACACAAGCCAGCTTATTTTTTTTTTTTAAATATGATCTTAATTTCAAATATCAATAATTCCAAAACAGTTCAATTTAGACATGTATGTTAGACAAATAATACCTAGAATTTTTAGTACGATCCAAAAATAAAATAATATACAGGGCTTTCCGTTTAAAAAAATTAAGATGTAGTAATTTCTTCGAACTAACAGTTCAAGTCATTTTATTATCAACGTCAGCATGGCGCCGTATAACACCCTATAACTTTTAATCATTTTTTTGAAATACTGATTAATAAATGCCGTGGAATGATTAGTCTATATATATTGGGCAGCCTCTATATATATATATATATATATATATATATATATATATATATATATATATATATATATATATATATGTTACTATAGAGGTTTTTACGGATGGTGGAATGTAATACATTGAAATTTCGGGTTTCAATCCGTTCGTCTAACAATGAATTTGCACGACGCTTCGCAAAAATCTCATTTGGCATTTTCAAGTGCTCCCGCTGCTGCTGCTACTAGATACTGTGATCTTGCTGCTGCTGCCGCTCGAAGCTAATTGATCACAGTATCGAGTAGCAGCAGCAGCAAAATGTGATTTTGGCGAAACGTCGTGCAAATTCATAGTTAGACGAACGGATTGAAACCCGGAATTTTAATGTATTATATGTATATATATATATATATATATATATATATATATATATATATATATATATATATATATATTTATATATAAATATATATATATAAAATATATATATATATATATATATAAATATATATATATATATATATATATATATATATATATATATATATATATATATATATATATATATATATATGTATACAGTCGACACTCTATATAGTGAAAGACCAAAATGTTGACTGAAATTTCACTATAGAGAGTTTTTCACTATATAAAGAAAAAATCCGTATATATTGCTATGCATGTAAGATATTCTAGGTCTTAAAAAAATTGCGCTATAAAGAGTTTTTCACTATATAGAGTTTCACTATAAACAGTGTCGACTGTATATATATATATATATATATATATATATATATATATATATATATATATATATATATATATATAAACACCCTCGTACATAATAACATACATAAACATATATATATATATATATATATATATATATATATATATATATATATATATATATATACATATATATATATATATATATATATATATATATATATATATATATATATGTATATATATATATATATATATATATATATATATATATATATATATATATATGTATATATATATATATATATATATATATATATATATATATATATATATATATATATATATATATATATATATATATATATATGATATGATATGAAATTAAAATAGCTGCAAAGTATTTTCTTTTTATTTACTTTGTTAAAGGGAAGAACTGTATTTATGAAAAAATCATCCACCGAGATTTTTGCATTTCTTTACGTCTTAGGATCTCTAGATCACAAAAGACATAGTTCCACATTTCCGTCGGTCTATCAAGCCTGTCTGCGTATTGGCTTGGTAACTCTTGAACGAAATAAGATATTGCTCTTAAATCTATTAAGCATATAATACCGAAAGTAGGAATAGAACCTGTAGTTTTTGGGCTATATCGCTTTAGGGCAATTGGATGAAAAGGATAGAGACATTTTATACATTTTTTATTATGGTAATTTTTCTCTAGTTTTGAAAGAAAAATATACAAATTTTAAGCATAAATATTTACAGTCACACATAAGTGACACAAGAGGGTAGAAAGGGGTGGAGGAATAAAAAATTAAATTTTTTTCATTATTTTCAAATAATTATGGTCACAAATATAATCGGTTAATGTGGTATGGGAGGGGGTTAGAAGGCTTGCTTCGTCTTTATCGTGTTACAAGACATTTTTAGGATTCTGAGAGACGAAAAATCCGGAAAGTGTATTATTTCTTCATTATTTTTACTTATTTGTGATGCAACATATAAGATGTTACTGAAGTGAGAGATTATTACATAGATTGGTTTATATATCAGGTTATACCTCCTTTTCATAGTTTGTTGGATAGAGAAATCTGAATATTGTGTTACTTTTTTAGTATTTTCACTTATTTATGGTCAAATATATAAGGAGTTAAGGAGATGGGGTAGGAAGTTAGACGGGTTTCTTCTTATATATCATGCTATAGGTTCTTTTAAGGGTTCTTGAGATCAATAAACCTAAAATATATTACTAAAGAATGAAAATGCGGCCAGTTGGCTTTAGCCGGTGCCAAAACATACATAACACATATTCAGTTTTAACACAAATAGTAGGTAGAAGGAAATATTAGGTTCCTACAATATAACTTTATTACAAATATCAATAATTTTGCTGTAATATTGGTAGTGTAATATCATAACTACAAATCGTTAAAAAAAGTGAACTAAATTGTATCACTATGTTTTCTTTAATATAAACCATATTGCTATAATGTTTTCATTATAGAAAAGAAACTATTTTCCAATAAAATATTTAAATTACTTTTCTGCATTTTATTTTTGTATCATATTGTGTCCTTTTTCCTAAACAAGTGATTGCTATTTTAAGAAAATAGCTTTCGTAATTATTTGCACACAAGAAAGACATTTAATAATATTTTCCTCATAAATTACACACTATTATCATATTTTCACGGACAGATTAAACTTAATTACTTTAAAGGCTACTACAGGCGTTCCTGTATTCCTATATTAACTACTATCTAAATATTGGAACACCTCTTGACCTGTACAATCATTAAGAAGTTTGGTAATTTATATGTAGCTGAATAACACAGGCCAACGATGAAAAAACTTTTTTAATAGTTTTACCTGATAATAAAGTCGTATCACCCACCAATTTTTCACATTGTATTATTCAAAATGTGAAAAGTTTATTTTTTATCATTCGAATGTTATTAGGTTGGCAATAAAACCAGAATTTTATAAGGTTGGCAGTAAAATCAAATGTTATTAAGTTGGCAGTTCACAGCTGTTTATTTTCTTCCAATTAATATAACCTCGCATTCCAGTGTTTAACTCATATGCTTTAATTCACACTCAAAGCATGGCTAATCGTGGTTGTAAAAACTCTCCCAACACTTTTTGTTATATACGTGGTGAGTTTGTAGTAAAAAAACTCAAAGAAACATTACTGACTTTTTAAAAAAAGTATACTTTACATATTTTGGTGTAGAAATAGGTAATCAAGAAAAATGTTGTGCTCCTCACAAAGTATGTTATGTTTGTGTCGAGGATCTTAGGAAATCGTATAAAAAAGAAAAGCTTTTAGATTTGCAGTACCCATGGCATGGAGAGAGCAAGAAAATCATTTAAATGATCGTTATTTTTGCAGCGTTGATGTTTCTGGATATAACTCCAAAATTAAGAAAGTAATTGTCTATCCTAATCGGTCGGTAGGACATGGACCGGGACTTCCTGTTCCCGAATTTAATGAAAGTCGAGCGGATGATGATGAGTTTCAATGTTCTCTAGAAAATTTAAAACCATAGTTGTTTACACAAGCTGAGTTAAATGATCTAGTGAGAAATTTGGGTTTGACTAAGGAAAAAGCAGATTGCTTGGTTCTAGGCTGAAAGCAAAACATTTATTGGAATCTGGAACATCTATTTACTATTATAGAACAAGATATCAACAGTTTGCTCAGTTTTTCAAGCAGAAAGAGGATTTGGTTTACTGCTATGACATTGGTAGTCTAATGAACGAATTTGGCATTGAGTACAAGAAGGAAGATTGGAAGCTTTTTGTAGACTCATCAAAAACTAGTTTAAAAGGTGTTCTGTTACACAACGGAAATACTTATGCTTCACTGCCTGTTGGTCATTCAGTCCATATGAAGGAAACTCCATGATCCTTGGTCAACAAGAGGGATTTACAAAGTTTCCATGTTTTATTTGTGAGTGGGACAGCAGAGCAAGGGATCAACATTGGTCGAAAAAACAGTGGCCCGTAAGAAAAACTTTAACACCTGGCGAGAAGAACATTTTGCATAAAACTTTAGTAGACCCAAAAAAGATTCTTTTATCACCACTACACATTAAGTTAGGCTTAATGAAACAATTTGTGAAAACCTTGCCTAAAGATGGTGAATGTTTTAAATATTTGTGTAAAAGATTTTCGCATTTATCAGAAGCCAAACTGAAAGAAGGGGTTTTCGTTGGGCCTGATATTCGTAAAATGATGTTCGATTCCAACTTTGAAGCAAGGATGATTACAAAGGAAAAGGAGGCTTGGATATCATTTGAAAAAGTTGTGACTAAGTTTTTGGACAATGTGAAAAAACCTAACTATGAACTTATCGTAGCTAATGTGACAAGTTCAAAACTCTGGGTTGTCTGATGAGCCTTAAAGTCCACGTTTTGCACAACCCTCTTGACTTTTTTCCTAAAAGTTTAGGCGATCTGAGTGAAGAGCAGGGGGAACGTTCCATCAGGACATAAAGGAGATGGAGGAACGGTACCAGGGACGGTGGAATATCAACATGATGGGTGATTACTGTTGGTCACTTCATAAAGAACAACAAAATGCATCACATCGAAGAAAAAGCTATACAAGAAACTTCACAGAGAAAGGGGAAAGGAAATAAAAAAAAAATAAGCACCTAAAATATTCGCATTGAAGTGAAATATGTTATTGTGCGTAAAAATTGTAACCTAATGAAATAAAAGTACGGTTTAAGTTCTTATTTTTTATGTATAAAATTTTCCCTATTTTGAAATTTAATCGATGTCATATTATGAAAGAACTGGGGGTGATACAAAAAAACTAATACCAGATACGGTTTCAGCACCCAAAAATACATAAGACTTAAATATATTGGTTTAAAAAGTTTTTACAAAATTTTTTTTGTTGACCTGTGTAATACAAACATTTTCCTCTTTTCTAAGTTACTTCTTTTAAGTTGTGTTTTGTTATGTATATGCCGTATACTAACAGAAAAGCATATCGATTATATTAAAATATCGGATAAAATCTTTTTAGTTATTTTTTTACTTCTCCAACTTCCATATTGTAATTAAAATATTCTATTAAAGCATCCTTCTAATTAGAAAACAATTGTTATAACGAAGGCAAAATGTTTACATTTGTATGCTGTGTGCAAACGACAGACCGAGATCGGCTCCCAATCTAATTTGCTTTTCAAATTACTCAGAAGATTACCCCCGCAAATATTAGTTTTATTAGAATCAATATCAATATTTCTCGCTATTGGTTAAGTAAACTGGGGTGAATTACGTAGTGGTAATATGTAGTGACCAATATTTTGTTAGATGTAAATTAATGAGAATTAGATCTAAATTATATCCAATATAAAATTGTACAAGTTTAAGTAAATCATAAATCAAAAATTACGGAAGTATAGGTTAATGAAAATATTTCGCCTAAATTGAAATAATACCTTTTTAGGGATTATCTTGTTAATATAATTAAAAATTTTCGCCGATGTGATCGTTAGTTGTTCGAATATTGTTAATTATGTTACATGTAGGCTGATAAGTTTTTGGTCAAGCTACTTAAAACACATTTTTTTGCAAAATTCATTATTCATCAATATGGTCTCCTTCAAAAGCGATACAATCAGTCCAACGCTTTTCTGATATTTCTATACCTTTCTTGTAGAATAATTTGTCTTTGCCTCAGTTTCGGCGATAACATCTTCATTGGAGCCAAATCACTTTCCCGCGAGAATTTTTTTGAGGTCTGCGAATAAATAAGTCGCTGGGGGCCAAATCTGGAGAATACGGTGGATGAGGAAACAATTCAAACTTCAAGTCATGCAATTTTGCCATCGTAACCATTGACTTGTGATACGGTGCATTGTCTTGATGTAAGAGTACTTTTTCTTGTTCATTTGGGGCCGTTTCTTTGCGATTTCTGCTTTCAAACGCACCACTAACTTCATATAATATTCGTCCTTGATAGTTTTTTTCCTTCTCAGTATAGTCGATGAAAATTATTCCATGCGCATCCCAAAATACAGAGGCCAAAACCTTCCCGGCCGACTGTTGTGTCTTCGGGCGACTTTCACTAGTTGCTGTCCACTCAGCCGACTGCCGATTTGATTCCGTTGTGTAGTGATGGATCCATGTTTCATCCATTATCACATACCGCATAAAAAAAAAATCCTTTTTATTGCGCTTAAACAGGTTCAAACAGCGCCCAGAATCATCAACGCGTTGTTGTTTTTGGTCACATGTGAGCAAACGCGGTACCCATTTCGAACAGAGCTTTCTCATGCAAAATGTGACCAACATGTTCTTTTAATATCTTTAGGGTGTCAGCTATCTCACGCAATTTCACTTTACGGTCATCCAAAACAAGTTTGTGGATTTTTTTAATGGTGTAACCACCTCATATGGACGTCCAGAGCGTTCGGCATCATTTCTGTCTGTACGACCGCGTTTAAATATTTAGCACACCAGTAAATGATGAGTGATTTTCCAGGGGGAATCCCCGTAACACTTATCAAGCCATTGCTTTGCTTGAACGGTATTTTTTCCCATCAAAAAAGAGTGTTTACCATAATCAACACACGAAAATCGAGAGTTTTGAAAATATCAAAAATAGCGTTACTAAAACTGCTGTAACTTGTAAACTAATCGTCGAAGTGTCATGAAGTTTTGACAGGTATCGTTGGAAGGTTGGTACTTCCTAAAAATCATATGGATTGTTTGAAAAGGGCGACATCTATGTGTCAGGCCAAAAACTTTTCAGCCTGCGTGTTATTCTAGGCCACACAACCATTTAAGTTATCATATTTTTTATCGATGTGAACGATGTTTAAAGAACATTTATCAGATATTAACTTCAAAAGCAAATAAGTTCGTTTTTTATAATTGGTATCAAAATTTAATATTTTGATATACAATAATTCGAAACACTTGACTTCAGTTGAGAGTTATTTTAAGACTGTTGACATGTTTCATCTAACTTACCTTTTTAATTTTAGAATACAAATTTCAAACTTTATATACTGCAATTACTAACGAATTCTTGACTTTTATTTAGTTCTGGTAGGTAATTAGGTGTTCTACGATAAGAAGTTTACAAAAGAATAAAGCTGTTGATTTTGGTCGCTTTCACGGTTTTATTTTTTAAACGGTTACTAGGTATAGGCCCGCAAAGAGACGATTGACCATGGGCAAGATGTTCTTACAGGGAGGACACATTATGAATAAGGGAAAGATTGGGGTGTAAATTTATGATTTAAGTAATTTATTATTCCATATTATACCATTATTGGTAATTGTTCGGTGTATGGAGGCTTTTTTGACATTAATTTTGTTTACATTTTTATAACAATGATGTAACTTCTAAATCAAATGTTCCGTAGTTAGTTTTAATACTAATCGTCGTTGGTTAAGTTTCAAATATGAATTTAAACACGTTCCATTAATTAATTAAACATAACAGAAAAATATTATAGAAAGCAGGTGGTTGTATGGAGACTTTTTGGACTGACTGTACGTCGTCCATATGAAGATGAGATTAGATATTACTGGAGGAGAGTACTGATGTACCCCAACCTAGAAATGTTATTATTAGAATTAATTAGTTGGGGAGAAGATATTTCCTATAACTTGATATAGTTAGGTACATGGTACCACAAAAGACTTTAAAGTTTTCTTTCACTCAAAGAAATGTAGATTCTTTTAGTGCTATTTCAGTGTCATCAATAATCAAAGCTTTAATATTACGGTAATTATTCTGAACTGCATTTGATAAAGCGCATAATGAAATTATGTTAGTACTACTACCAACTAGCTTGTAAACTGTCATTTTATATACTATCTATCATATCATTGGAAGTTCTAGATTAGCTTAGTGATAATTCTAAGTAAAAATTCTGCAAGTTAGTCGCCAATAATTTTATTACTGTACTACTACTGAGTGACTAGTATGTTGCTTAGAAAATGTAAATTTTCAACTTGGAGAGGCAATTTGAATAGAATAAACTGTAAATGAGCCCATATGGCTGAAGGAGGCTGAATAATACATTATAACGTAGATCGTCCTTCTGTTTTCGGGTTTCCTTTAGTGTAAATAATAACTGTGATGAGTGTGACTTTCTGCTGCAAGCCTTTAAGAAGGTTGAGGTGGGATAGTACCAACTAAAAGTTCTGAATGTTGTCATTTAGAAATGCTTTGTATTAAATAATTAAAAATTTTTGTAAGACTAACGATGGTTATTATTATGATAATAAATTCATTATCGAAAGATTTTAAGTCTTATAAATCGTTTATTTAATTTTATTAAATAATTTAACATGAACGGATTAACTTTTGGATGTTTTGTACAAACTTATAGAAAAAAAACTATATGGAAAGTAAAAATTAATTATATTTTTAAATTTTTAAAAAATTATCAAAACCAATAATATGAAAAAAATAAAAGAATAAAAAAAAAGTTATTTTAATAGTTAAAAAAATAAGTAATTAATAAAAAATGATAATTAAAAATCTTAAAATTCCGGTGTCTCGAAGCGGCAGCGTTGTAAAGTAACTTACTGTTGGCTCTTCTGATATTGTTGTAAGGGTGTTTTTTATAGGGGTAGAGAACTTTGAAATGGAATAAAACAAAGATGAATTTTTTAAATTGACACGAAATTTACTTTATTCGAAAGATAATCTTCTGGAATTATAATTTAAATATGACTTCTGGCATATGACCGCCACGGCTGGCTCGGACGTAGTCTAATCTGGAGGTCCAATTTTCGATGACTTTTTCCAACATTTGTGGCCGTATATCGGCAATAACGAGGCGAATGTTGTCCTCCAAGTGGTCAATCGTTTCGGGCTTATCGGCGTAGACTAGGCACTTCACATATCCCCACAGAAAATAGTCTAACGGCGTTAAATCACACGATCTTAGAGGCCAATTCACGGGCCCGAAACGGGAAACTATGCGGTTACCAAACGTTTCCTTCAATAAATCAATTGTAGCACGAGCTGTGTGACATGTTGCGCCGTCTTGTAGAAACCACAGCTCCTGCACATCATGGTTGTTCAATTGATGAACGAAAAAGTCAGTAATCATGGCTCTATAGCGGTCACCATTGACTGTAACGTTCTGACCAGCATCATTTTTAAAGAAGTACGGACCAATGATTCCACCAGCCCATAAAGCACACCAAACAGTCCGTTTTTCTGGATGTAACGGTGTCTCAACATACACTTGAGGATTATCATCACTCCAAATACGGCAGTTTTGTTTATTGACGTATCCATTCAAACAAAAGTGAGCTTCATCGCTAAACAAAATTCGCTTATGAAAATCGGGATCAACGGCAATCTTGTTTTGGGCCCATTCACCGAATCTACGCCTTGCTAGGTGATCGTGTGGCTTCAATTGTTGCACGAGTTGGATTTTGTAAGCACGCAAACCAAGATCTTTCCGCAAAATCTTCCATAAAGTGGATGGACACATATCCAATTCCTGTGCACGATGGCGGATAGACTGATTCGGGTCTTCCTCTACGCTACGCTCTACAGCAGCAATGACTTCTTCTGTACGCACTGTACGACGTCTCTGTGGATGCGTATTATCATTTAGAGTAAACGTGGTGCGAAAACGTTCCATAGTTAATCGAATTAATTGCTCTGATGGACGATTATGTTGACCGTAAAATTGACGTAGTGCGCGATACGTATTTCGAACAGAACCATGATTTTCAAAATAAATTTGCACAATTTGGAAGCGTTATTCAGGCGTCAGTCTATTCATGTTGAAATGCCAAACCAAACTAAACATAAATCACTTGACAGCTGACAAAATGGCCGCCAGTTAAAAAAGTGTTGCCAACTTAAAGTTTTATACCTCTATAAAAAAACACCCTTTATATAGATATATTGAATTTTGTGTTTATTGTGATCAGCTGTTGTAAACAAGTAAAAAAAATGGATAATAATAAAAAATCAACAAATATTGTTACTGAGGCTGTATACAATCAAAGATTAAGCCAAGAAAATGTTGACAAACGAAACAGAAAATCAAGTGTCTCCTAACCTCTCGTTGAATTATTGACATGCGATTACTTGGAGAAAATTGAAAATGTTCTTCATGTAATGAAATACTTTCATTATGTTATATTACTAATGAAAAACACTGTGGTCTAGCATCACTACTAACCATAAAGTGTCATAAATGTCCAACGTACAACACAGTATCAACAGACTGTACACATATATCGAAGGGCAATAAGGAACAATATAATGTTAACACTGAAGCTGCACTAGGTAATTATAAGTTAAACAAGTAAACTAATTAAATAATTAAAATAAATGCTTTAAATCATTTATTTTTATTTTATTTATAAAAAATAATACCAATTGCAAATTTATTATTCGTTAAACTTAATATTATTTACTTGTACTATATGTTTTAATTATATAAATTTGTACTATACAATTTAAAATATTTAAATTTTCCGCCATTACTACTTAATATAATGTTGCCGCTATTTCCGAGATAAAAGGTAAATCATTCACAAGTACATCCAATAATTGTTATTTTTCATAAAGTTAAAGCTTTCTAATTAAATCTGAAAATTTTTTAAAATAATAGCGAAATTTCAATGTTAATAAGGCGAAATCGGCGCCATCGTTGGAAAAAATTTTCTAATTGAATTTTTTTTCATAACCTTCTCCAGGAGATGCCCCTGAAAGAGGATCAACATGTTGCCGGGCGGTAACCTGGTCCGAATTTGTTTAAACAAATTTTTTTTAAACAAAGTCCAAAAATTGAAATTTTCGCCCCGGAACAAGTCAAAAATTAAAATTTTCAATGTTGCCAAGTGTCCAAATTAAAGTTTGAGATCTCTTCTACAAATTACCGTAGGAAATATTGCAATATCTTTATTTTTAAACATTGTTTTTTAACAGTTAACAAATTGCGTTCGAGCGCCCGCGGCCGCATCGAAACTGTATACATAGATATATACGCAACGCCCGTACGTAGGCGCGAATATATTTATTCAAAACTGTGATACAAAAATTCCAAAAAATATTAAAACTTTAATGATGAATACAAATAATAAGTTTCAATTGGTTCAATATTTATCTAATAATGCTGTAAATTACGTTGCATTAAGTCACACTCAACAATTAATAATATCAGGTGGATTCTATAACATTGAAAAGTGCTATTGTATACAGGGAAATAATATACATGAAATTATTGAGTTAGAAAACAATCACTTAGAGGCTGATACAAGGATATTTTGTCATGCTCGATATATGTTACCTTATAATTCTGAAATAATAATTCATTCCGTTGATACCGACGTTTTTATATTAGCAATTCATTATTGGAGCTTTTTCAAATTAATTGGTTGTACAGGATTGTATTTTAAAGTAGTTGGTCAGAAGCCAAGATTATTGTCTTGTAATGTAGCTGCTGAATATTTAACTAGTCAAGTTTGTCAAGTTTTGCCTGCTTTACATGCGTTTACAGGCTGTGATACTACTAGTAAAGTAGGTACTAAAAATAAAGCTTTAGATTTAGTCTTTGATTTAGATACTCAAAATGCATTAATCCCACTTGGTACTGGCTTACAATTAAATGCCATGGAATTCAATGCATTAGAAAAATTGTATTTGAAAATTTTGAATAAAGCTGGAGAAACAGCAGATAATGCTAGACAAATAATTTTAGAACGTTCTTGTGGGATGGGTATTAATTTTGGAAAAATTCCATGTACATCCGATGCTATAAAATTGCACATTTCACGAGCTTCACTACAAACGTACATATGGAAAATGTCATTGTATTCTCGGTATCGACATTTAGATGCAACAGAATTTGGTTACACTATAGAAACAGGTGAATTGTTACCCAAATTCATGTTAAAAAATTCGATACCAGATTCGTTAATTAGGCAATGTAAATGTACAAAAAATTGTAAAACTAATGCATGTAATTGCAAAAGCAACAACGTAAGTTGTATACTCATGTGTGGGTGTAATTTAAATATTTGCGAAAATTCTATTAAATATATATAAGTTATATTTCATAAAATTGTTTTAATTCTTCTACCATCCTAATCGAATATTGAATTTTTATTTATATTCATTTGTTATAATAATTAAATTTGATATAACAATTACTCTTTAATAAATAAATATTTTTTACATACTTTTCAAATATATTAATTTTAATAAGAAATCAAGAAACAAAGCTTTATAGAGCATCGCAGTGCGTATACAGTTCCGTGCGCCTACGTACGGGCGTTGCGTATATATCTATGTATACAGTTTCGATGCAGCCGCGGGCGCTCGGACGCAATTTGTTAACTGTTAAAAAACAATATTTAAAAATGAAGATATTGCAATATTTCCTACGGTAATTTGTAGAGGAGATCTCAAACTTTAATTTGGACACTTGGCAACATTGAAAATTTTAATTTTTGACCCCGATATTGGGAGGTGAAAGTGGCCATTTTCGCGTTTTTTTCTCGCACCTAAAATCGCCGATATCTCGAAAACGGCGCATTTTAGAGAAAATTCACAAGAGACATTTTTTGTTCAAAATGGTCCAATTTACCTAAAAAAAACTTGTTCCGGGGCGAAAATTTCAATTTTTGGACTTTGTTTAAAAAAAATTTGTTTAAACAAATTCGGACCAGGTTACCGCCCGGCAACATGTTGATCCTCTTTCAGGGGCATCTCCTGGAGAAGGTTATGAAAAAAAATTCAATTAGAAAATTTTTTCCAACGATGGCGCCGATTTCGCCTTGTCTAATAGTTAAATTTCCTATTGATGGCATTTTTTTTTTTCATTTGTTATAACAAAAAATGTGTCACTTTTATATCAAATTGACGTATTCTCCATAAGACTGTATTGTTAATTTCGATTTTTATTTAAATAAGTTTCCTAAAGACCTTAAATTTTTCACAGAAAATTTCTAAACTAATTAATCTATCGAAATAAATCTATACAAAATAGTTTTCATATTTTACGTTTAACGCCTCAACCTCCTTAAAATAAAAGACTTAAATCTTCTCGGAAAATTTAATATGGTAGTGTTCACAAAATGCCATAATATTTTTTCTAGAAAGTTTTTCTTCTTTGTTTTGTAGCAGTATATTGGTGAACTATATTCAGTTCGTTTCTAACGTGTCTTAAATTGTAAAATTAAATCGAAAGATTAAATTGCCAATTTTTAAGCTTTTTGTCACTTTTAATAAACTACTTACTAGTAGTAAGAGACGACGTGTTACTGTTTGTAGGTTATTGGTACAGAGTTACCAAATCTCTCATATTTGTTCTTTGTTATATCTGGCATTAACGTGAAAGAAATTTCTTATCGAATTTATTAGAACAAAATTAATTTTGAAAATTGAGATGGTTTGATGCTAATATAAACTTCGCTTAAAATAATGTATTTAGGGTTAAATCAATATTTGCGTTACGCAGAAACAAGCTTCATGCCTTTCGTAAGTCTATAGAAAAAGGAATAAGAAACGATTCCTGATTTCGTTTTCATAATTTTCTTAATATTGTAAATTTGTAAAATTAAAAGACTTTTTTTATTCAAATTAAATTTTATCATTCTTGTACCTAAACTAATTAAGAACAGCATGAATTCACAGTAAGTATTATTTGTATTTTAACTTGTTTATTAAAGAACAAACGTAAATTTCTTGTAAAATCCTGTTTTTAAAACTCACAACTCTCGATTTTTAATTACTTTTTGCTAAAAAGAATACTAAAGCAAACGTTTTAATTTTTTGAAAAAATCAAGGGCAAGTCGGAATTGCGCAATTAGTGTTTCATACGATGATTGCTTTTAAAATAAAATAAAATCTTTACCCAGTTTAAAAACTAATTAGGTCCCTGACATGTATATATGTTAAGATCTAATATGTAATTTCATGCTTTTTCTTAGTTAATAGTGTATAATAGTGACAGTATCTTAGCTACCTAAGAGCCAATAAATCTAGCTCAATCTAGAATCTAGTAACAAAAATGTAAAACAAATATTTACTACCTAAATATTTGTTTAATTATAAACAAATAAAATAAAATTATTCCACTTCCATATTGTCAAGGCACATAGGTTTTTTTTTATACCAGATAAATTATCAAATGTAATGCACTCGTGATAATTTTCGCTCAATCTACACTTTATGAAGACTATTCGAGAATTTTTTACAAATTTTTGATAGTTACTTTTCGAGATAGGGTGGAGCCATTTTTTAACATAGTACAAAGAAAAGTGTGCACAAGTAATACATCATATATTGTAAGGTGTTAACTTGCCCGCACGTTGTGGTGTCATTTTGTACCCTGTGGAAAGTTGTTTGTCCCACGCTTGAGCGCAATTTTCTTGCAGCCCCGCTTTAATTTCTGATAATGAATTGAGTGACTAATGATTTTAAAAGAACTAAAGAAATTAAACAAACACTAGCTCAGTTTTCCTGGGTAGAGAGATATGGGTAAGAGATAATTTTTGTACGTCTTTTTGGAATTATTTTCTATTTTTTTAAAAAGCTTTAGCTGTACAAATTTTGGGCACCATTCATTTTAAAATAGAAAGGATCTAACTTCAGCTAAAAAAATGAAAAAATACTGAAAGGGTGTACAGTTGTTGAAAATAAAAAACAGTTTGGTACAGCCGTCCTTATCCTGAAAAGTAAGATAGGTATTCAGTGAGACACTAGCTTTTTTCAACAAAAAGAAAATTTATTCATGATTTTAAAATAAAAGTTCTAACCTCTGTGTCTTTAAGGATTACAAAGAATTCTAGCCTAACAGGTAGTTATTATTTAGAGTCCCTAAATCAGACATTTAAATTCTAAAACCTGACTACACCCGAAATCGAAGAATCGTGATTTTCACTTTTTGTCAGTTCAAATTGCTATTAAGGCACTGCTTCGGGAATAAGTCTATTGAGGAATGTTCTGGTAACTTACGGTTTTTATTTCGGCTTCTAGGCCTTCGATGGAACACAACCGATTTCACACTTTGTAGGAGACACTTAGAGCCCACTACGGCTTTACGTTAGAAAAAAAAACTCGTGCTTTACTTGGCTCTCATAATTGTTGCTATGAGCCTCTACTGCGGCTCGGTCGAAGTAAGCCTGGCTGCGGCTCGATGGAAATTCGCCTACTTGGCAGCTCGGTCGAAACAACCTACTTGGCGGCTCGGTGGAAATAAGCCTCTCTTCCTGTCCACCGGACTCTTAAATAAACCGTGGGCACTCTCTCGGTAATCTGGCTACGCCGGAACCAAAAAAACCGGATACAAATATTCCACCAATCCCGGCGTACCACAAATTCGATGGATTCGGTCGGCAACCCGCACAGCACACTATATACCGAACGGCTTGGAATTTCTGATTAATATACCGTTCGATACAAAAATGAAAAGAAGTACAATTTAAAGTGAAAAATCAGTAACATTACATGGTCTTAAAATCTAAGAAAAAATGAATGTTACATTTACCCCCTTCCAAAAAGAAATAGACTACACTAGTCTATTAAACTAAGGCTACTTATGAAAAGGTACAAAGTGGTACACTATCACTTACTACTAAGGTCAGAACTTAAAACAAAATTACAAACTTCGGACCTTACTACTAGACTTAATTCAATTAAGCACTAATATTAAGTACAATGAAATCCAAATGAAAATCTTTGCATGTACACAAGAATCTTATAACTAGACTTAACTTAATTAAGCACTAAGGTTAAGTACATCAAAAAGTAAATAAAAATCCTTGCATGAACATAAGAAATACCTTTCTAAAGTAACAATCGCGGTCTTCTTATATAAAAGAATCAGCTCTGTTATTGTTACCAAAACAAAAAATTATATCTTTGTCTAGACTCTTGTCTAAATCAAAAAAAAATGAACTGAAACAAAGTATGAACACCCCCCTTAAAATATTTTAAGGATTGTCTGAAAATTTTCTATTTCAGCAAAAGAAATTTATAAAAATTCTTAAATAAAGAAAAATAAAAAACTGATTCTAGTGCAAATACTAACACTAAAAGGAAAAAGTCTTGTCAGACCATTTAGCACAAGGCCAAAAAAAATATCTGGATAAATATCCAGACAAACGCTCGGGAAAATCGCCATCAATGCTCTAGCTCATCGCTAAGAGAACATTCCAAATCTAGTATCACTACTAGTCGCACTCCGAAAATAATCGCACTCTACAGCGCAATGTCGACGTCCTAAGACATCCAGACATGCTAAAATCGCCAGGGAAAACGCTACATCGCGCAATGTCGACGTCCTGAGACATCCAGACATGCAAAAATCGCCAGGGAAAACGCTCTGGTTAATCGCCAGAAAACACGTCAGCTCATCGCCAACAAAACACTCTGGTATATCGCCAGAAAAAACCTCGGCTCCTCGCCAAGAAAACACTCTGGTATATCGCCAGAAAAAAGCCTCGGCTCCTCGCCAAGAAAACATTCTGGTACATCGCCAGAAAAAAGCTCGGCTCCTCGCCAAGAAAACACTCTGTAAATAGTCCTCGACTACACAAAGTCTGCGTTCTAAAAGAACAATCTCGCCATTAACATAGTGAGCAGCTATAAAAGCTAACAATATCACTATAGGCACAGTGAATAGCTACAAAAGCTAGAATTCACTCTAAACACAGTGAATAGCTATAAAAGCTAAAATTCACCAAACTGAATGATCCTGCTTCAAAAAGCAATGTTCTCTAAGAACAGAATGATTAGTCTGCGCACAACTAACATTCTAGGAAACATTCCCAATATAACTGTATGAGACAGCAAGTCTCGAAATAGGACCTCCCTAAAGTCATAATCCTATATATGGGAGTCCATAAGCAAAACGACTCAAAATCACGCATTCTGAGCACATGCCCTCAGGCAACCAACATACACCGAAATATATACAGAAATATATACAGAAATATATACAGAAATATATTCAGGAGTTCAAATCCCAAACTCTTGGTTATGATAACTCCATACTGAGCTTGGTGAAAGCTCTTAGCAAAAAGCTAATCAAATCTTCGGCACATCGCACCAAAGTGACAAATCTGCCTAGAAACATGAGCCAGAAGAAACGCCCTCCATCATTCTTCAGGGTGGCTACACAGAGATATAAAATTTAACCAGCTTTGCGCTTCTCCAAGTTGCATGAAGAACCCTCGTGTACTGGTCTCGCCCTAGAACAACAACGAAAAACATTCAATCCATCCCACATAACAGGAGACAAACACCTCACTACGATATACCGAAAGGTGGAGACAATAGAATACGGAAATGGTGACCCTGGTGTCCACCAACAAAAGGGAGTAGATTATAGCATCCACTAAACTAAAACGGTGTCTACCACACCACCATAAGTCAAAAAAAATTAATCAATAGGGTGTTCCGAAACACACTACTGCCAACAGCCTGTCACCACTAATAGGCTAATTGGAGCTGAGGTCGACTACAGTAGCTAGGCTCTCCTTTGGCTCAAATAGAAATAGCCATTGGGTAACAAAACCTCTAAAGGTCCCAAAGGTCAAACGTTCGCCCCCCATAGACTACCCTTCCAATCAGTCTGTTCCTCAGGAAGATTAACTCCTTGCCAAACGTCGTAACGGCATCTGTTAGCACCCGGTGCATCACAGCCTGTAAAAAATAACTTATGGGATACAACCTAAAAGGTTCACAAGGTTAGCTTAACCAAGCTTCTAACGGAAATTTCCAAAAAACGAAAATGAGCTTAAAAAGCTACATGAAGCAAAAATTTCTCAATATTTCGGTGGCAATGCAACAAAACTTTTGAAGACGACAAGAGCTTTTCCAGCTTAATCAGAAACAAGAAGAAAGCATCGTTGACAGCTAAAATATTTGATCATGGTGTTAATCGTCTCCCTAGACAATAGCCTCTACAGGTATCAGGCATAACCGTTTTCTGTCAGCCCAAACTTCTAGATTACCTCTTGGAAATCTAAAAATTCGGTTAGGAATCTTCCTTCACTGCGCTTAGCCTCTCTTAACAAGGTTCTCATCTCGGTATCAGATTTTGATCATTTCTTTGTGAAACGACTGTCTTACTCTGCTCTCATCTCTTGTAAATGATCAGCCTTTAGTTCTCCTGCAGGACTTCAATTTCCTATCAATCTGATAGTATACCGAAAAAACTCAACATACGCCTATGAGTCCATGCAAAAAAAATTTTTAAAAAAATTAGTGACTCAAAGGTAACGTTTAAACGGCTCTGAAAAGAAAAAAATATACCCTTAGTTTGTCAATTCAGAAGAAGGTCTAAATCAAAATAATCCAAGCCTTAGACTTACTGGATAAACCAAAATCAATTTACTCTTAATTGCACCCAACATATACCACTAAGGTAATAGAAATACACCCACTCGGGTAACAAACTTTGAAATTGCTCATAAAAATTTTGACTCAACATCATACTACACGAGCTACATCTTGCGCTTGTCCTAACTCAAGATCACCTTGGATTGCCTCTAATCAAAATTTCGCTTCCAAGTGTCAAGAACTGGATATTATTTGGGGTCATAAGCAAATCAAATCCCGCGACCACCGACATACCAGTCTTATGATATATCCTGAGTGTGACTCCTTCGCAAGCTCGCACCAGCTGAGTCGATGCTAAACATCAACCACAATCAACCTAAGTTTGGGATATGGCCAATACCCAAAACCTTAGCATTAAACAACAAAAGTAAGCTATTCTCTGCTCAACTTTTACAACAGTCAAAAAAAACGAGGTCGTCACCTCTACAGAGCAACATCAAAAAAAATAAAGTTAAGCAATTAAGATAATGTAAATATAAATTATTCTTCTTCTGACAAACTTTCATTAGGGTTAGGTTCATTGAATGGTTTTAAGTCTTTAATATGCCATTGTCCTACTTTAGTCCCATCTAAATTAACCAAACCATAAACTAAATCTGAAATCTTTTCTCTTATCACGCAATGCACATACTTAGGTACTAACTTAGATGTGAATTTATCAGCTGCACGGGAAAGAATTTTATTTTTTCGCCAAACGTGATCACCTATATTAAAGGAAAAATCCCTTTTTCTAAGGTTGTAAGACTTACTGTTCCTTTCATAAGCCTTATGTATCCTACTACGCACGTCGGTGAAAATATCTTTTAAACCCTTTAAATTTTCGGCGTACGCACCCCTGTTACCCGGAATTATTTCGCTGTCAACATTGACATCCAAATCCAAATTTTTATAATACGATCCAGATAGAGGTATATGTCTGCCGTAAACTAAGAAAGACGGTGTAAACCCTGTTACTTCGTGTCTTGCGGTATTTATTGCTTGTTGAATTTTGGAAATATTGTCATCCCAAGTGTCATGTGAATCAACGTAACTTCTTAAAGCGGTCCCGACTGTTCGGTTATTACGTTCAACAAAATTACATTGTGGAGAGTACACAGGATTAAAACGGATGTTAAAACCATAAGTTTCACTTAAGCTCTTAAAACTCTTAGAGGTAAACTGAGTACCGTTATCGCATATTAAGAGCGATGGAACACCGTGGATTAGAAAGACATTATTTTCCAAAATTCTCTCTATATGTTCAGCTTTAGCGCTTTTCAAAGGAAATAGCATGGTATACTTTGTAAACCAGCAAGAAACCACGAGAAGCCATTTATTTCCCCTTTTTGAACGTGGGAATGGGCCTACTAGATCAGCTGCTATGACTTGAAAAGGGTAATTAACCGTTTTCTCTTTTCCCATCAGTCCCATAGGTAGTGTATTTGGAGATTTCTGCGCTCCACATACTTCACAAGTCCTCACAAACTTTAAAATATCAAAACGCATTTTTGGCCAATAATACTGTTCCTGAACCCTGTGAAGAGTTTTATAAAAACCAAAATGACCAGAAGTAGGAGGAGTGTGACACATGTCTATAATTTCCTCTTTCTGTGGTTTAGGAACTAGTATTTTCCACTCGGGTACATTAACTTTTAAAGGCAACTGGTTTGGGATAAATTTGTACACGAAATCATTTTCCACCTTCCACTGCGGAAAATTTTGAGGAAATTCTTTAATTTGCTGCCGTAAATTATCGTACCATGGATCAATGCGATCTATATCAACTGTATCAATTCTTACGCCAATTTGTGCATTAAGACTGTTCTCGTCCACTGTATGATCTGGGATTCTTGACAAAGCGTCAGGAATAACATTGTGGACTCCTTTTCTATGAATTAAATTAAATGTATGTTGTCTCAGCCTAATCGCCCAACGCGCTAGTTTGCCACTAGGGTTTTTAATAGAATTAAGCCACAATAAACTATAATGATCTGTTATGACCGTGAAAGGAACACCTTCTATGTAAGGTCGAAACTTTTCGATGTTAAAGAGTACTGCTAAACATTCTTTTTCAACAACCGAATAGTTACGTTCAGCCCTTGATAAAGTTCTACTGGCATACGCTATCACTCTTTCCTCACCATTGATTTTCTGTGTTAGGACGCCCCCTAAACCGGTATTAGAAGCATCACTAGAAATATAAAACTGTTGGGAAAAATCTGGTTGGGATAAAATGGGAGCTGAAACCAATAGCTCTTTAATCTTTATAAAAGATTCTTCGGCTGCCTTTGTCCAATCTATCGATTGTCCTTTTTTTCGTCCTTTCAAAAGATCATTAATAGGCGACAACAAGGTAGAAAAATTCTCGATAAAACGTCTGTACCATGAACACATTCCTACGAAGCGCTTAACTTCCGTAGTATTAGTAGGTCTCGCATAATTAACCATGCTTGCTACTTTATCCGGATCGGTACGCAAGGAATTTGAGCCTACAATATAGCCTAAAAACTTTAGAGAAGTTTTGAAAAAATCACATTTGCTCAAATTTATCGTCAGTCCGGCCTCTTTCAATTTATTTTTTACTTCTTTAAGTAAGCGAATATGCGATTCGAAGTCTTCCGATGTTACTAAAATATCATCGAGATAGGTAAAAATATGTGGCTCATATTTCGGACCAAATATAGCGTCCACTAAACGTTGCTGAGTTTGAGCAGCGTTCTTTAGACCAAACGGCATAGTGACGAACTGAAATAGACCTCGGCCTACTACTGCAAAAGCGGTCTTTTCCTTAGAGGATTTGTCCAAAGGAATTTGCCAGAAAGCCTTTCTAAGGTCTATCGAAGATACATACTTAGCATTCCTGAGTGATGTCAAAATTCTGTCGATATTCGGTAAGGGATAGTTATCAAATTTGCTGACCTCGTTGAGCTTTCTTCCGTCAAAGCATAGACGATATCACTCCGAGTTTCAACATTTCGTCTAACTCCTTACAAAATTCTGTCGATGTTCGGTAATGGATAGTTATCAAATTTGCTGACCTCGTTGAGCTTTCTTCCGTCAAAGCATAGACGATATCACTCCGAGTTTCAACATTTCGTCTAACTCCTTATTTAATACTTTTGACATGTACGGAGACATGGCGATGGGCCTTGTCTTTACAGGACTGGCATCAGCCGTATCTATAGACATGGTGATTTTTTTTCGTTCGGCCTAACCTATCTTTACTACTTATTTCTTTGAAAGAGCTTATTACTTTTTCTGCCTTTAAGCGTTCCGTCCGCGAGAGATCATCTAGGGTACATAGACGCGAGAAAAGGTTTTCTAATGAACTTTCTGAATAACAATCTTTAAAACTTGTATGAGAATTGACTTCTAGGGACTGTGGATACCACGAATTATCTTTAAAATTTACTAAAATTCCGAATTTTTGTGCAAAATCACATCCTAAAACCAAAGTATGTGATAGAGAAGGTACTACTAGAGCAGAGATTACTAAACAATGACCATTGCAGACTAGCGGCAACTCAACCGTACCTAAAACTTTTAGACAGCTGCCATCTGCAGTGGTAACACTTCTATTTTGGACATGGCATATTTTTATACTTAAACGACTTAAAATTTTAATACCATTCTGACCTAGAACGGAGGCATTTGCACCAGAGTCAAATAAAGCCGAGAAATGGGCACCTAATAGATCTATCTTTATATGCGGTCTGTTATCTAAATATTTATGCACGAATAAAGGAGACATGTGACCATTTGGAGAAGCAGGAGTTTTAACTTGAGAAGGAGGATTTTTATTAGACTTAAAAAAATCAGAAACTTTTTGTAACTATTTATCCAATCTGATCTATTGGATTATTTCTTTACTTAAGATCCTCGTTGGAATCTTTCTTTTATCCGCGACCGGACGTTCTGAGAAAATACGACGGATTTTCATTTCATAGTCTAACTCATATTCCAGTAGGTGATTGACTTTTAAAATTAAAGGCTTCCATGATAAATGAATACAATTTAAAAGAATTGTTTAAAAAGTCGTGAAAATATTTCTCCTGTGCTCCCAATAGTCAAAATAAAAAATATGTAAAGGCAACTAAAATATGTAAACTTCTTTACCAAACATTTAAAAAATCTTCGACAATTTCAAAAAAAATTTCTAAGTATTGCCTTCTATTAAAATTCTTTTACCAAATATGTTAAGAATTTTCAACAAAAAATCTCCAAATACCGTTTCGTATCAGCTAAGTATTTTTTAATATTCATGCAAAACATCGGTGAGAAAAAAAAGTACAGTTTTTTCTTCGGTTCTGCAAAATAAATCTAACACTGCAAAAATTAAAGTAAACCAGCACATCTGCTAATCTGAACTATAAAAGTAGCTTTTAAGAAAAAAGTAGGAATCTCTTATCTTTGAGTCGATTAACAAAATTCAAATATCTATACTACCATCAGATAGATTGAAATAAATAATTCTACAAATTTCCTGCTTTTGTCTTATTGCTATAGTGTAGTTTCGTTTAATAAACCTTATGAAATAAAAATATCTGAAAAGTTAGAGCTTTTACTTTGTTCGAAAGCTAGTACACTGAACCCTTTAAAAAATAAAATTCCAAAAGCCCCGCGTTGACAGCGCTACTTTGTAAGGTGTTAACTTGCCCGCACGTTGTGGTGTCATTTTGTACCCTGTGGAAAGTTGTTTGTCCCACGCTTGAGCGCAATTTTCTTGCAGCCCCGCTTTAATTTCTGATAATGAATTGAGTGACTAATGATTTTAAAAGAACTAAAGAAATTAAACAAACACTAGCTCAGTTTTCCTGGGTAGAGAGATATGGGTAAGAGATAATTTTTGTACGTCTTTTTGGAATTATTTTCTATTTTTTTAAAAAGCTTTAGCTGTACAAATTTTGGGCACCATTCATTTTTAAAATAGAAAGGATCTAACTTCAGCTAAAAAAATGAAAAAATACTGAAAGGGTGTACAGTTGTTGAAAATAAAAAACAGTTTGGTACAGCCGTCCTTATCCTGAAAAGTAAGATAGGTATTCAGTGAGACACTAGCTTTAATCAACAAAAAGAAAATTTATTCATGATTTTAAAATAAAAGTTCTAACCTCTGTGTCTTTAAGGATTACAAAGAATTCTAGCCTAACAGGTAGTTATTATTTAGAGTCCCTAAATCAGACATTTAAATTCTAAAACCTGACTACACCCGAAATCGAAGAATCGTGATTTTCACTTTTTGTCAGTTCAAATTGCTATTAAGGCACTGCTTCGGGAATAAGTCTATTGAGGAATGTTCTGGTAACTTACGGTTTTTATTTCGGCTTCTAGGCCTTCGATGGAACACAACCGATTTCACACTTTGTAGGAGACACTTAGAGCCCACTACGGCTTTACGTTAGAAAAAAAAACTCGTGCTTTACTTGGCTCTCATAATTGTTGCTATGAGCCTCTACTGCGGCTCGGTCGAAGTAAGCCTGGCTGCGGCTCGATGGAAATTCGCCTACTTGGCAGCTCGGTCGAAACAACCTACTTGGCGGCTCGGTGGAAATAAGCCTCTCTTCCTGTCCACCGGACTCTTAAATAAACCGTGGGCACTCTCTCGGTAATCTGGCTACGCCGGAACCAAAAAACCGGATACAAATATTCCACCAATCCCGGCGTACCACAAATTCGATGGATTCGGTCGGCAACCCGCACAGCACACTATATACCGAACGGCTTGGAATTTCTGATTAATATACCGTTCGATACAAAAATGAAAAGAAGTACAATTTAAAGTGAAAAATCAGTAACATTACATGGTCTTAAAATCTAAGAAAAAATGAATGTTACAATATATTTTTCAACTTGTGTTTTAACAAGCTTTCATTTGACACCCTAATCGATTGACCTGGTAAAAATTTTTTTTCACTGTCAATTTCATCCCCCAAAACTAACCTCTTAAGTCAAATTTAATTTTTAAAATTACACGGCTCTGATAAGGCCATCAATTCTTAGATTTGTGCCAAATTTCAACTTTATATACCAAAAGGTTTCGGAGAAAATGGGGTGTGACAGATAGATGGATACCATAAGTGTTTCGTACAGAGCACTAAAAATGAAGTTGATGATAGGCCTCAATAGTTGAAACGTCGATTGTAAAATCGGAATATGTCATTTGCAAGAGGAGAATAAACTCTGAGATTTTTGTGTTCAACATTTTTTTATAAATCCTATAGTTTTTTACTTACTTTGGAAATTAGATGTTGGCTATTTTTAATATCTCAGAAACTAAAAAAAAAAGTGGTTATACTATAAGCGTATTTTAAATCATCCCCGGAAATGACAACTTTTCTTCTATATATATATATATATATATATATATATATATATATATATATATATATATATATATTTATATATATAATATATATATATATATATATATATATATATATATATATATATATATATATACATATATATATATATATATATATATATATATATATATATATATATATATATATATATATATGTATATATATATATATATATATATATATATATATATATATATATATATATATATATATATATATATATATATATATATATATATATATATATATATATATATATATATATATATATATATATATATATATAATATACAGGTTGTCTATTTTAAGTGGAGCAACTATTGCTCAGTCAGAACTACAAAATCGTTTAAATAAGAGGAAGTCATTTTCGAGGTGGATTTAAAATACGCTTACAGTATCGCTATTATTTTTTTAGTTTCTGAGATATTAAAAATCGCCAACATCTAATTTCCAAAGTAAGTCAAAAATTATAGGATTCATAAAAAAAAATTTGGAACATAAAAAAGTTTATTCTCCTCTTGCAAATGACATATTCGATTTTATATATATATATATATATATATATATATATATATATATATATATATATATATATATATATATAATACATTAAAATTCCGGGTTTCAATCCGTTCGTCTACCAATGAAATTGCACGACGTTTCGCCAAAATTTCATTTGGCATTTTCAAGTGCTCCCGCTGCTGCTGCTACTCGATACTGTAATCTTGCTGCTGCTGTTGGCGCTCGAAGTTAACTACCTGTAACATATAAATATATAAATATATATATATATATATATATATATATATATATATATATATATATATATATATATATATACGAGGCTGGTTTGAAAAGTCCGTGCAAAAATAAAAACTACTTATGTGTTTGGGGTAAACCTTTTTTATTTTTCGACATAGTCTCCTTTTAGGCTTATACACTTCGTCCAACGATGTTCTAGTTTGTTGATCCCTTCCGAATAATAGGATTTGTCCAAGTCTGCAAAATATCCATTAGTGTCTGCAATCACCTCCTCGTTTGAATAAAATCTTTGTCCCGCCAGCCATTTGGGGAACAAATAGTAGTCCGAGGGAGCCAAGTCTGGAGAATAGGGGGGATGTGAAACGAGTTGGAATCCTATTTCCATTAATTTTGTGACCACAACTGCTGAGGTGTGTGCTGGTGCGTTGTCGTGATGGAAAAGGACTTTCTTGTGGGCCAATCGCGGGCGTTTTTCTTGCAGCTCGGTTTTCAAACGGTCCAATAACGATGAATAATATTCACCTGTAATAGTTTTACCCTTTTCCAGATAGTCGATGAGGATTATCCCTTGCGAATCCCAAAAGACAGTCGCCATAACATTTCCGGCCGAAGGAACGGTCTTCGCCTTTTTTGGTGCTGATTCCCCCTTGGTAACCCATTGTTTAAATTGTTGTTTGGTCTCAGGAGTATAGTAATGTATCCATGTTTCATCCACAGTGACGAAACGACGCTTAAAGTCCTCCGGATTCTTCTGGAACAGCTGCAAACCATCCTTGCAACACTTCACACGATTCCGTTTTTGGTTAACGTGAGCAATCGCGGCACCCATCTTGCGGATACCTTTCTCATGTCCAAATGTTTATGCAAAATATTATGTACCCGTTCAGTCGAGATGCCCACAGCACTAGCAATCTCACGCACCTTAACTCTTCTGTCCTTCATCATCATATCATGGATTTGATCAATGATTTCTGGAGTCGTAACCTCCACAGGCTGTCCAGAACGTTCAGCGTCACTTGTGCCCATATGGCCAGTCCGAAAATTTTGAAACCACTTATAAACTGTTCTAATCGAAGGTGCAGAGTCACCATAATGTTTATCAAGCTTCTCTTTAGTCTCCTGAGGCGTTTTGCCTTTCATAAAGTAATGTTTAATCACCACACGAAATTCTTTTTCGTCCATTTCTTGAAAATCACTCGACTTCCTTGATTCACACGAATGCCAAACACAAAGAAATAGACCAATATGGCTGAAACTTGGTGTGCGTTCATTCAAGAGATGCTACTAACTAAACATGACCTCGATACGCGCCGGTGGTGCCATCTCTCGGACTTTGCACGGACTATTCAAACCAGCCTCGTATATATATATATATATATATATATATATATATATATATATATATATATATATATATATATATATATTTATATATATATATATATATATATATATATATATATATATATATATATATATATATGATACAATAGAGGTTTTCACCGATGGTGGAATATAACACATTAAAATTCCGGGTTTCAATCCGTTCGTCTAATAATGAATTTTCACGACGTTTTGCCAAAATCTCATTTGGCATTTTTAAGTGTTTTTGCCACTGGTGCTACTCCATACTGTGATCGTGCCTCCGCCGCCGTCGAAGCCAACTCGAGACGAGACGAGAACAACGAGAGTTGGCTTCATGCGGTGGCAGCGACAAGATCACAGTATCGAGTAGCAGCAGCAACAAGAGCACTTGAAAATACCAAACGAGATTTTGGCGAAACGTTGTGCAAATTCATTGTTAGACGAACGGATTGAGACTCCTAATTTTAGTTTAATTGGCCTGGGCGGTTCTGCCACACAGTCGTTATTTGTAACACTTTATTGAATTTTCAAAAATATGATAGATGCTTTTTAATTTTTAAGTTTTTTTTTTATATTTTTAGTGACTCATGGGTATGCAAAATAAAATCATGTGAGAAGTGTATTCAGAGAGAAAATATAAAGATTCATAATTGTATTCTGGTTCTGGTACTTTTTAACGTTGTTTGGTGTAAGTTTGTTTTAATTATAATATCGTGGTTTCTTTATAATAATTTTATAAGACTTAGTAAAGTACTAAAGTTACATAGTAATTTCAAGTAATTGTATTTTAAAAATAAAATTACTAATTTAACACGTACACAAACCAAGTATCATCTTACGGACAGTACTTATACTATATATACCATATCACATCAGTAAGTACATTTCATTATTTCTTACCACTGTGTTTAAAATAAATTTTATGTTGGCGGAGTTTATTATAAACTAAATTTAAATCCAAAAAAATTAAACCAAGATTCGACTTTTGCTTAGTAACCTATCCCGAATTTACCTCACGTAAATAGTAAAAGGATGGTCAGAAAACTTTATAATAAATGGTAAATTTTTTTATTTGCAATTCTACTAACTTTAGTTGTCTAAAAAAACTTCTGAAAAATGTACAAGAAATGATCTGGCAAAATCAAAAATACTTGAAATTGACATTGCAGCATACCATTTTTTTCCAGGAGATCACAGTTTATATGGATTTGAACCAAAATATACTAGCAACACACACAGTAATTTCTACAAAAATTTATTTTGGGACTTTCTTTATTGCATTTTTATAGATTTTAATTTCTGTTTCTGTTTAAGATCACCAGTTATGTTTATTATATTATTGCTGAAAATTGTTTCGACACACTGTGTCTTCTTCTGGAGCACGATGTACATTTACATCGTGCTCCAGAAGAAGACACAGTGTGTCGAAACAATGATCAGCAATAATATAATAAACATAAGTGGTGATCTTAAACAGTTATTTAAATTTTTATTCCTAGTTATTATGGATCTCCATCAAGTAACGGCTAACTCAGTGCAGTACTTTTAATTTCAGTCTAGATCTCAAGTACAAATATTCTTTTGTTATATCTCATGTTTTATCTTTTGTTTACTCGATAAATCTTTGAATTCAAAAAGCGTTTTCTTAATGCACCAAATTTTTGTGAAAACTAGAGTTTTCAAAAATCATCAATAGAAAATTTCCCAACCTTTTTTGACTGGCCTATGTAGTCAGATTTAATTTTGTATAAACTAGAAAATAATTTGCACACATGTGAATAATAAATGATTTGGTGAATGATATTCACCTAAATATTACAGTAGAAGTAAAATCCCCGACCCAATCTTTAGCATATTTTTAGCGTGGTCTTACTTTCTGTAAGAGATTAAATTTCTTAATTTTACACCATTTAACTTTGTCCATAAGTTCTTACTTGGCTTTTTAAAAAATACTATTTTACTATGTTGTCTCAGTGAACCAAATTAAACAAAAAGCTGTCCTAAATAAAGCCCCATTGTGTCCTTTTGATAAAAACTCTCGCGAATAGCAACTGGTAGCCCATTCAATACTACAAAACGGCGACGTAAATCAATACTAATTTCGCTCCAAATAAACCAAAATCGGAATAAGTGCTCGATTTCCAAACGGTGCATAATTCAGCGTGCCGTTTTATCGTCGATATCGTCGATCTTTATGCAAAGCAGTTTCCTATATAATGACTATCAGAGTGTCGCAAATTTTTATATTATTTACGCGTTTCCGCGTCTAAACGCTCGTTTTACGACTCATTACTTTCTCCGGAATTGATAAGTTGTTACGATCATGATCATTTTGTAAAAAATAGAAATCTGTCTTCGTTTTTAAGGTGGAAATAAATCATGCGGATTGATTTACAGTTTACTGTTTACCCTTATATATAGGGCAATCTTTCACAATCACACACGACGAGTTTTCACATTCACCAAAGTATTTTAATGTAACTTTAGAGATATAATTTATCGTTTTAAACTCTTCCAATTTGAGGAGTGGGAGAAAATTTCGAGATTCTGAATGAGATGGTGCAGTTTTCAATTCAAATCTACATCAAAATCAATATATGTGAATGCACAAAAAACTGCATACGCACATCTCTTCAATGCTGAAAATTTCGACCGATTTTTTAATCCTTCTTTTGTTTTAGAACAAAACAAACAATTTGGTTTCTTTTATATTGATAGTGAGTCCTGTAAAAAGCAGATGTTCAGTAATAGCTGATTTTCTGATTAGTTTTTTAAATGATTCTTCATGTTCCCTAATTCTAGTGAATATGGATCTTTCAGTTTCTTTCATATAATTTGTACAGTTTGTAACTGAATTCAACGACATACGAACTTGGTAAATATTTTGCATAACTCTTACATGTCTTCACAAGAGAAATTAATTATTTTATTCATAGTTAAACATCATAAAGATGAATCTTGGTGGTCAGTTTGACGCTATATATATTATATTTCATTATCGATTCAGTTAATACCAGAGATATTTAGATTTATTTATGGTAGAATTAATAGGAACATGTCTGTTAGCTACATATTACATCTTCCAAGAAAAGTTTTATGAACTGAAACTTCAGGAGTAGCCATGGATTTTGGCTATTTTTGAAAGTAGTGAATATTTTTATAGAACCTTTCAAAGAAAAAATAATTCTTCGCAGGTAGAACAGAACCATTTCTCTTAAATCCAACTTTTCATGTAGTCGTATGAAGACGAAAGTTTTGTTTCCATACATGCCTTATTGGATCTCTTCAATCAACAGCATCTGAACATAAAATTTACAATAGAAACTGATTTGCGTGGTATCCTCGTCTTTTTAGATGTACCGAAAGAAAAGAAAAGTAGCCTGGGATAGTCAGTTCTTCGAATACCAATTTATCAAGTAGATATATGAATACTAACTCACTCGTTTGTCTCCTTAAAAACTCTATTTGTTATTTTATCTCATTAGAAACAGATAAACTGGTCTAAAACAAGAGTGACATATTGGGCTGACAATATCATACGTTCATTTAGGTGGTTTAAAAACTTAACTTTCATACAAATTTTTAATAAAAATTATCCACACCATGGGTTTACAGACAAAATAATCAAATTATTTAAAACATCTAAGTTCGTACAATTTTTAACATGCTTCAGAAAATGTAAGTAATACTTGGGATTGATAAGACACAATTCCTTAACCAAAGGAAGGGGTAAAGGTGTTTTCCTATTCCTGTAGTACGGTGAATGAGCGAGAAACAGAGAAAATTTATGCTACAATCTCCAATTTCTATAAACGATACTAATAAATCAATCTAAATTTACAAATATCCTAATGATATTAATACAGATGCAGTTTACGATCTTTTTCATAAAAAGAATTTTACACAACCAAAATAGTGGCCAGCGTGGGCAGCAAGAGGATTGCTGGGTGAACAGCAACATCAGATGCGGCACACACACACGGTGTAATATATAGTATGCAGAATTTGCAAGTGGAAGTGCTAATCAAATAGGTGCCTTTAAAGTTCTTACGTCTTCTAGGGTTTTTTTATTTCCTTTTGGATAACGGTCGTTTGAGTGAATAGTCCATGGTAAAATATATGTGTATTTATATGTGTCAACTTAGAACTCGAAAACCAACAATTCAATTCGATTACAATTGGTAAATAGCGGAAAAAATACGATGCTGTGATTTTATACTCCGATTATAGTGACAAATAATTAACTTGAATCGAAAGTGTCCAAAAATAACATCCCGTCGCTCTATACTTAAACCGTAGGAACATATACTTTTATATATAGGAGTAGTGAGAAATATATACCACTAATAGTGATTTGAGATTAAAATAAAATTTGTTATGTTACTTTTTTTTTCCCGGGAACAACTTCTTTCTAGAAAATATTTAATATTCAAGGCCTACCTATATGAGTCAATGTATCTGCGTTTATAAATCGAAGTCGACTGATGCAATTTTCATGAAGTTTCTTCAACGTATGGGTAAGTTATCCTGCAATGTTTGAAATTTAAAATTAGTTAGATAGTTTAGAGGTTTTTCATCGTTTAAGAGAATAATATCGACCTTGATATATACTCGTAATTACGAAAATGTAATAGTATATAAATGAGTATGTTGGAACTTTGTCCGCGTCCTTTATAATGTCAATGATCCGAATCGTGTAGTCCACGAGTATAAAATCGCCGGTATACACCAATATTTGATAAAATTAAACCACTAGAACACTGCTACATTATGAACCAATATTTTGTGTTTGGTAGAGCCTAATGAATTTTACGGTCTACTTTTTCTTTTCTGATACTATCGACACTCGAATTCATAAGGTCAAGTACAATATTATATTTATTTATCTCCAAACCACTAGGATCTGTTGTATATAAATATACAGCTCATCATATTCTCCGAAAAAATGTTATCTATTGGAACTTATTTTTAAGCTTCCAGAAACACTCTGTTATCCCTGTTATTCAAAATCAAACACCAAAGTATGTGTCTGTGTCAATTTGATTCAACGTTAATTATATTAATTAGGATAAGAGGTTAAATAGTTATATATATATATATATATATATATATATATATATATATATATATATATATATATATATATATATATATATATATATACACAATTATTTAACCTTTTATCCTAACTAATATAATTAATACATGAATCAAATTGACATTGACACATACCTTGAGGTTGAATTTTGATTAACAGGCATAACAGAATGTTTCTGGATGTCTAAATATAAGTCCTGATAGATAAAAATCGTTAATAGAATACGATAGGTTGTATATTCATATAAGACAAGATCTGTCTAGTTGTCGGGAGATTATAACGATATATTAGAATAAATAAGTGTAATATTGTACTTGATCTTATGAATTCGAGTGGCGATAGTATCAGACGAGAAAAAGTAAACCGTAAAGTTCATAAAGCACTATCACCAAACACGAAATATTGGTTTGTAATGTAGCAGTTTTCTAGTTGTTTTATTTTACTAAATACTAACATATACCAGCGATTTTAGGCTTAGACTTTATAAAGGACATCAAAAAGGTACCAAAATGGTCATTTATCTAACTACATCGTCTTAAATATATATGAAAGTCGGTATTACTCCCTTAAATGATGAAAAACCCCTAAACTATCTAACCAATTTTAATTGATTATAAATTCAGACATTGCAGAATAACTTACCCATATGTAGAAGAGGCTATATGAACATTAAGTCAGTCGACCTCGATTTATAAACGGAGATACATTGACATATAGGTAGGCCTTTAGTATTAAATATTTTCTAGTAAAAGCCAGCAGCTTTCTCGCTAGAAAAAAAGTAACATTGTCTCGACCTAATATATAGAGATAAAATAAACAACTAAATTCAAACTTTTATAACATTTATTCAGGAAATTTTGTTTTATACGCAAGTCAATATTAGGGGTACATATTTCTCACTACTCCTATGTGTAGAAGGATATGTTTCTACGGAAACAATTGTGTACCCTCAAGCATTACTTACATTTGCTTACGAATGTTAAAAATTGGACGAAGTTAGATATTTGAAGTAATTTGGTTATTTTGTCTGTAAACTCATTTTACAAACCGTACTGTCTATGGATAGATTTTTATTAAAACTTTGTATGAAGATTGAGTTCAAACCACCCAAATGAACGCGTGACAACTTCAGTGCAATAGGTTTTGTTCTAGATCAGTTTATCTATTTCTAATGGAATGAAATAACACATAGAGTTTTTGAGAAGGAAAGCGAGCTGAGCTAGCATTCATATATCTACTTGATAAATTGAGGTTCAAGGAACTGATTATCCCAGACTACCTCTCTTTTCTTTCGGTACGTCTAAAAATGAGAGGGTACCATACAATTCAGTTTATATTGTAAATTTTATGTTTAGATGTTGTTGATTATAGGGATCCAATAATGCATATGTGAAAAAACAACAAAACTTTTGCCTACACACGATTACATCAAAAGTTGGATTTAAGAGAAATGGATTCCATTCTTCCTAGGAAGAATACTTTTTCCTTTGAGAGGTTTCAGAAAAATATTCACCACTTCCAAAAATGGCGAAAATCCTTGGCTGTTCCTGAAGTTTCAGTTCACAAAATTTTCCTTGGAAGATGTAATATATAGCTAACAGACAAAGGCCTATTAATTGTACCATAGATAAGTCTAAATATCCCCACTATTAACCAAATCGGTAATGAAATATATATACACAATCATATTAGATCAAAACTGACCACCAGGATTCAACTTTATGGTGTTTACCTTTAAATAATTAATTTCTCTTGTAAATAGATGCAATAATTTTAAAAAATATTTACCTATTTGGTATGTCGCTGAATTCAGTTAGAAACTGAATTCAGCGACATACGAATTACATAAAAGAAACTGAAAGATCAATATTCACTACAATTAGGGAACATGCGGAATCATTTAAAAGAAAGCATTTACAGGACTCACTACCAATATAAAAGAAACCAAAGTATTTATTTTGTTCTAGAAAATCTGAAAACGAAAGGCTAGAAAATCGATTCGATCGATTTTGTTGTCGTTGCACATTGTAACGCACCATCTCATTAGGGGGAATTTTCTCCCACTCCTCGAATTGACAGTGTTTAAAACGACAAATTATCCGTCTAAATTTACACTAAAATACATTGTGAAAGATTGCACTACATATAAGGATAAACAGAAAAATGTAAATCAATTCGCATAGTTTATTTTCACCATTAAAATGAAGACAGATTTCCGTTTTTTGCAAGATGATCATAAAAACTTATCAATCCCGGAGAAAGTAATGAGTCCTAAACGAGCGTTTAGACGATATATATATATATATATATATATATATATATATATATATATATATATATATATATATATATATATATATATATATATACGAGGCTGGTTTGAAAAGTCCGTGCAAAAATGAAAACTACTTATGTGTTTGGGGTAAACCTTTTTTATTTTTCGACATAGTCTCCTTTTAGGCTTATACACTTCGTCCAACGATGTTCTAGTTTGTTGATCCCTTCCGAATAATAGGATTTGTCCAAGTCTGCAAAATATCCATTAGTGTCTGCAATCACCTCCTCGTTTGAATAAAATCTTTGTCTCGCCAGCCATTTCTTCAAATTGGGGAATAAATAGTAGTCCTAGGGAGCCAAGTCTGGAGAATAGGGGGGATGTGAAACGAGTTGGAATCCTATTTCCATTAATTTTGCGACCACAACTGCTGAGGTGTGTGCTGGTGCGTTGTCGTGATGGAAAAGAACTTTCTTGTAGGCCAATCGCGGGCGTTTTTCTTGCAGCTCGGTTTTCAAACGGTCCAATAATGATGAATAATATTCACCTGTAATAGTTTTACCCTTTTCCAGATAGTCGATCAGGATTATCCCTTGCGAATCCCAAAAGACAGTCGCCATAACCTTTCCGGCCGAAGGAACGGTCTTCGCCTTTTTTGGTGCAGATTCCTCCTTGGTAACCCATTGTTTAGATTGTTGTTTGGTCTCAGGAGTATAGTAATGTATCCATGTTTCATCCACAGTGACGAAACGACGCTTAAAGTCCTCCGGATTCTTCTGGAACAGCTGCAAACCATCCTTGCAACACTTCACACGATTCCGTTTTTGGTCAAGCGTGAGCAATCGCGGCACCCATCTTGCGGATAGCTTTCTCATGTCCAAATGTTTATGCAAAATATTATGTACCCGTTCAGTCGAGATTCCCACAGCACTAGCAATCTCACGCACCTTAACTCTTCTGTCATCCATCACCATATCATGGATTTGATCAATGATTTCTGGAGTCGTAACCTCCACAGGCCGTCCAGAACGTTCAGCGTCACTTGTGCCCATATGGCCAGTCCGAAAATTTTGAAACCACTTATAACCTGTTCTAATCGAAGGTGCAGAGTTACCATAATGTTTATCAAGCTTCTCTTTAGTCTCCTGAGGCGTTTTGCCTTTCATAAAGTAATGTTTAATCACCACACGAAATTCTTTTTCGTCCATTCCTTGAAAATCACTCGACTTCCTTGATTCACACGAATGCCAAACACAAAGAAATAGACCAATATGGCTGAAACTTGGTGTGCGTTCATTCAAGAGATGCTACTAACTAAACATGACCTCGATACGCGCCGGTGGTGCCATCTCTCGGACTTTGCACGGACTTTTCAAACCAGCCTCGTATATATATATATATATATATATATATATATATATATATATATATATATACATATATACATATATATATATATATATATATATATATATATATATATATATATATATATGTATATATATATATATATATATATATATATATATATATATATATATATATATATATATATACATATATATATATATATATATATATATATATATATATATATATATATATACACATATATATATATATATATATATATATATATATATATAATATATATATATATATATATATATGTATATATATATATTATATATATACATATATATATATATATATATATATATATATATATATATATATATATATATATATATATATATGTATATATATATATATATATATATATATATATATATATATATATATATATATATATATATATATATATATATATATATATATATATATATATATATATATATATATATATACATAAATATCTTTTTTGCATAAAATTTGATACGCCAACATTGGCAAGGCAAATCATTAAAAAATATTAATCATTTAATATTATTTGAAATAGTAATTTACCTTCACGTAGGTTCATCACAACATAATTTTTTGTATAATTAATCATTATTAGGCAAGCAATATTTCTTCTGCCTACTTAGTTGTGTAAGCTTGGTCCAGGAACGTAATACTTGATTTCTTTTTTACTGACATCACGATGTTAGTCCAGTCAATGTAAAATTGTTTTGAGTATACTTATTATCAGTCACTTACCTTGGCATTAACTTATAAACCAAATTAGTAATAGGAGCACTGTTACCTAATTTTTTAGTTTTAATTAAATTCTGAGGACTTTTATACGAAGTTTAATTAAAAAATACAAGGAATTTTCAAATTTTCCGGACTGTAAACTCCTCCTGCAAAATTTCTGTTTGTGCATTTGTCCCTGATGTATCTTGATATTGGCGGCCATATTGGACGCTTAGTTTAGTGCTGGCTGGCAAAACGGTAATACGTTTTCGTATACTCGGCGATTTTTTACTTGTGGAAAAAATTAAACAAAAAACTTGCATTAAATTTTACTTTAAGAATGATGTAAAGGATACCACCGTATTGGAAATGTGAAAAATCAAAATTGCTTTTGGCTAGTCTTCTTTGAATAAAACACGCGTTTAGAAGTGCTCCAAATCTCCAAGAGGGCCGTGAAGACATTGAAGATAATGAGCGCGCTGGGTGCCCCAGCATATCAACAACGGATGACAAGGTCGAAAAAATAAAAAAAAAGGTTATGGACAACCCTCGGATCACTATTAGAAAGGTTACTGATGATGATGAAAATTTTTTAATTTCAACCAAAAACAGTGCGGAATGGGCATTGCTCAGGAGTTGCTGAATGAAGTCAACGATGAACCAGTACTGCTCAAACGAGTCACGACTGCTGACGAAACATAAGTGTATGAATATGGCCTCGAAACTAATGCCCAATTGTAAGCTTCCTGAAGGATTAAGATCGAAAAAAGCTAGTTATGTTTGATAGAATGTGATTTTAAGGGCATAATATATATATATATATATATATATATATATATATATATATATATATATATATATATATATATATATATATATATATATATATGTATATATATATATATATATATATATATATATATATATATATATATATATATATATATATATATATATATATATACATATTATAAGTGTTAAGTTAAGCTGGGATGCCTTTTGGTGAAAAATCTCCCTATGATCATCGATTTTTAACTTGGGAGTAAGCTGTTAGAGTTTCACTGTAGGTAGGGGTTATTTTTTGTGGAAAATCCCTCTCCTCTCCCGTCATTGATTTTCAGTTTATTGTGTTGTAAGGTGTCTAAGTTTTTAGAGTTCCGGTGCTAAAGGTTCTTTTAGGGTTTCGCTGTAGTTTGACGCCCTCCATCTATAAATAGCTTCATCTTTAGTATTATGTTTTTTTTCTTTCTGACCCTCCCTTAAACCTGGCTATACCACTGATCGTTTTTTTTCGTACATAAATTGCGTGGCATCCCTAAAACTTAAATTATGGATATTATGAGAGCATTTATTAAGGCTATTTCTGAATAAAATATATACTGTTATATTTATCAATCTAATGTAAATTTTCAAACTTTTTTATTATGTGTTTATCTTTAGCTTGTATCTGTTTTATTGCTATAAAAATTATAATTCGCATATGTACAGCTAAAATTCATTAAAAAATATATATTTAAAAAAATCGGAAATAAAAAATAAAATTATTGATTACAAAACGTTAACATCAACGACAACGCTTCCAAAAAAAAAAATTACAGATATGTAATGTATGTCCATTCTATCTAAGTTGTTTAAATATAACAGGGTTGTCATTGCCATCTGAGCTTTCTTTGGCAACATATGAAAATTTTCTATGCAAAAGATTAACAAGTATTTAAAAAAAAAAGAAAAAATTACAAAAAAAAAGAAATACTTCTAAACATTGCGACTTCTCGGTAGTATTTAAAAAGAATCCAATCTTAATATTGTCCGTCTTTACTTGCATAACGATTCAATTACTATGTTTTTTTTATACACATAATTTTTATTATAGGGTTTGCCCAAAAACCGCACACTGCAATCTTTTATTATTTTTTAGCTAATAATAGAGAGATTTTGCAAGGCTCTTTATCGTTATTTGAAGCATGCGCCCACCATTTGGAGCTTGCGCAGTATTGAAACAAAATAAGAGAAACTTTTATTAAGGAACTTATAAGAGAGATTATTTGAAGTTCTTTATTGTTATCGCTATTATGGTAGGCCCTGTTTTTTTTCCTACTTAGGTATACAAACCACTAAGGAAATACAGTAAAATTGAAATGCTAACTGGCAACAGTTAATTAGTATTCAGATTATGTTGAGATTTTGCAATTTTTGACACAATGGCATTACAGTGTGTATAGTGCTAATTTCAAATGAAATATTACGCTGGTCAGCACTGAAATTTTATATTTATTATAGGGTATACCTGTGGCATTGATTACGGAAAAAATACTAGTTTAATACTATCAGCTCTACTTTTTTACTTATATGAAATTACAATTTTCTTTAAAAATGGAACAAAAATACAACACTTTTTCTATATTTGTTATAATTACACACTATGAAACGTTCTTCTATACGATTTTCTTGAATGTGTGGCTTGAGGGTCATCTCTTTGCAAACTCCAACAATAATCAACCATCATATGGATGTCCCACCTTCCTTGATAACGCTCTCCTATTGTGCGTATATCTTGGTGAAATCTTTCACCCGGCTCTTCACTCAAATCGCCAAGATTTTCTGGGAATCGATTTAAATGAGAATGTAAGTAATGAGTCTTAATATTCATGTTGCAGCCCATATCTTTCAAATTGGATAACATGCACTCAACTAACTCAGAATAGTTTCCGGACTTACTGTTTCCGAGAAAATTTTTAATCACCACAACAAACGATTTTCAAGCTTTAGACTCGACTTCATTCATTGAATTCAAAAAATTTGGGTCTTTCACAAGTTGTCTGATTTGTGGCCCATCAAAAATACCCGCTCTCAATTTTTCTGTGCTTAATCCTGGAAACTTGCGTGAAAGAAAAGCAAAAGATTCTCCGTTTTTGTCAGACAAACTGTTTCATAATGCCCAGTTTGATATGAAGTGGTGGCAGTATAATGCGATCTCGTTTTACTATGACGGTGTTTGTTGCGTCTATCTTACAGACACATAAAACATGGGTATTTCGTGAATCCACCCTGTTGTCCGAGAAGAAAGTTAACCATCTTTAATTTAAGTCTACACAAATGACCCAGTTGTGGTTTTGATACTTAATTTTTTCCATTACTGAAGAAACAGTTGTATACTCTTCTTTCATAGTAGTAGAGTGTGCAATAGGTCTAGAACCATACTTGCCGTTATGAAGTAGCACACACTTTAAGCTTCTCTTGTTACTGCCTATAAAAAGACGTCAATCAGTTGGTTGGTATCGTTGTGAACTCCTCTTCTCCAAAATACATCTGACATCATTACAAAAACTAAATCATTTTCTCTAGAAAACTATGGTAACAAATTCTTTTCTCGGGTCCGATATGAAGTAATTCTGGTTCCTGGTGCAAGTAATTTCTTTCCTTTTAAACGAGATACCAAAATCTCAAAAGTTTCTTTTGACAAATTTAGATTCCTTACTAAGTCATTCCATTCTTTTTGATTAGAGATTGAGGATCTGATAACTGACTACATGTGAAATCCGAATCAGTATTACCCATTGTGTTGTCTTCAATTTCCTTAAGATCTTGTTCTTTAGAGCATTTAGATCATGCTCCTTGTATCTCACCAGAGTATAGAAGAGGTCGTTGAGCAGAGGGTAAGTTAGAATATGATCATTTATTTCGATTTCCAGATTTTATGCCGTTATTATTTACGACGCAAAAATACCAGTCGTCACGGTGATTTTGAGGTTCCTGCCAAATCATCGGTGTTTTAAATTTGAAAGCACTTCTTTTCCCATTTGAGCATTGCCGCAGACACACAATACAGTTCTGGCACACAATATGAGGTGTGCCAGATTGCTTATCTTGATTGCACAATGTTATTTGAAAGTGGTTAAAATAGAGAAAAACTAATATCGGATTCAAAATCAGAACACTACAATAAGCCCAAAACTAAAAAAAAAATTATTTGTTGCCCAGTGTTGTTTATCGCACATTCACATTACTTTGGAAATATTGAAGGAAGTGACAGAAACATGCTATACCAACTTTAATTTAAAAACTTGTGTTGACCCGTCAAATACTAATAACCGCTGTGCTTAACCATTAAATAAATAAAAAAATTCTCGTAGGTTTTTAGAAGACGAATACTATCCTAACCTTGCAATTCCTTTGCGTTAATATGGCGCATGCTTGAAATAACGATAAGGACCAAGGTATGTGAAAAATAAGCTTTGCAAAATCTCTCTATTGTCTCCATTGCCGTAACTCCATAATAAAATTTTTTTCTTAGCTAATCATTTTAAAATCCGGGATCTTTGACACGCATCGTTTTTTTGTTTAAAGAAGATAATTTTTCCTTTGGCTTATATTATACTTATAATATTCCTTTCTACTGGGCTACTATAAAATTTAATATTTTCTTTTTCGTGTTTGTAGGTATATGGCCAGATGCATAAGACGTAATTGTGTGGTTTGAATGGCCAAAGTCGTGATGATCATTTGATGACTTGTACCTTTAGGGGCGGCAATAAAAGACATTCTCTGACTTCTTCGGATTCTGCCGTGACGGGTAATTATTATAAACGAATTCATTTTATTTGATGGCTGATGGTTTTAATAGTGACGTTTAGGTAGCTTTTACTCGAACTTTAATAAATTATAGAAAGGTGCTTGAACTCAATGTATAGAATAGGCAATATAAGGTAACTATCGAATGATATTATGGAATACTTTTTGTGTACATATTTCTAATTATTGTTACAATTAATACAATAATCAAAATTAAGGTTGTTGTTTGCTATAAAGTGATATTATGCAAAAATAAAAATTAAGAATCTATAGTTTTGAAACAGTTTTTTTTTTGTCATCACCAATACATTTTGTTTTATTTCTGCATTCAGTTCCATTTTTAATAAATTAAGTGTTATCTTGAAGGAAATTAGTAAAAAATAGTTAAAAAATTAATATTAACTAAAATACATAGATAGATTAATATATCTACACAAAATATAACATTAGTCGTGTCCGCGGCTCCGCTCGAGTGGACTTGATTGACTATTATCGTGACTGCATATTCCTTATGTTACCTACCTACTTACTTACTTACTTACTTAGTCCAAAGCATTTCTACCGTTAAGTGTAAGGCTGAGGGAGTTGAGTTTTGCATTTTTGTCTCCATTGTTGTCTGTCTTGGGTTAATGTTCATATTTCGCTCTTCTTCTCTGATTTTGTCTATCCATCTTGCTCTTGGTCTTCCTATCCTATTTCTTCCCGGCACTTGCGTTTCGAACACTGTTTTGGTGAGTCTATCGTTCGGCATTCGATACACATGTCCCAACTATCTGAGCTGTCCCTCTATAATTTTCTCGTTGATGGGTTCGATTTGTAAGTTTCGTCTGAATGTTTCATTTCTTATTTTGTCTCTTCTGCTCTTGTTTTCGATTTTTCTCAGGAATCTCATTTCCACTGCGTTGGTGCGGGATTCTTGTCTTTTAGTTAGTGTCCATGACTCACTACTGTACATAAGTGTTGGTCTGACCAATTTTTTCATAACCTCCGTTTTGATATTTTTCGGTACGTCTCTTTTTCCTAGAAATGTTGTCTTCATTGCATTGAATATTCCTCCCGCTCTTCCCACTCTTTCGTTCATTTCTCTGTCCATTCTCCCGTTCTCTTCTATATTCGCGCCCAGGTACTTAAAATGATCTACTTGCTTATATATCAGTTCATTCAGTTGTGCGGGTCTCATTCGCCGGTACCCTAATGTCAACTTGTTCATCTTTTTCTTGGCTTTCTTCATTGCATCATCCAGTACCGTTATGTAGAGAAGTGGGCTCAATACACATCCTTATTTGACCCCCTGTCTTGTTTCGAATTCTTTTGATTCTTCATTGTTTGTTCTAACTATGTTCGTATTTCCCTTGTACTTATCTTTTAATACTTCTATGATGTTTCTGTTTACTCCTCTTACTCTCAACGTCTCCCACACGTCCTTATTTCGCACTCTATCGAAGGCTTTCTCCATGTCTATGAAGCACTCGGGTACTTGTCTGTTCTTGATTGATATCTTTTCACTCATTTGTTATGTTACCTAACGTAATAAAATATATCCTATAACCTGGCCAGAGAACATATGTATTTTATAAAAAAAACACGTAAATCGAATAAGTGGTTTTTGAGTGCTAAGCGTACTAACGGACAGACAGACAGAGAAACGTTGCGTTTTATATATATTATATACATATTTTTTGAAAAATATTAAGTTAAGAATTAAAAAAAAACATGTAAATCAGATAAGTGGTTCTCGAATGATAAGCACACTAACGGACAGATAGAGAGACGTTGCGTTTTATAGATATTATATAGATTGTTATTATTATTATATAACCTGGCCAGAGAACATATGTATGAATTAAAAAAAAAAAAAACAGGTAAATCGGATAAGTGGTTCTCGAGTTTTTAAGCGCACTAACGGACAGACAGACAGAGAGACGTTGTATTTTATATTTATTATAGATAACCTGGCCAGAGAACATATGTTTGTTTAAAAAAAAAGCACGTAAATCAGATAAGTGGTTCTCGAGTGATAAGCGTACTAACGGACAGACAGACAGAGAGACGTTGTTTTTATATATATTATAGAAGATTAATCAACCTGGCCAGAGAACAAATGTATAAATTTAAAAAAATATGTAAATCGGGTAAGTGGTTCTCAAGTCATAAGCGCACTAACGGACAGACCGACAGACAGAGAGACGTGGCATTTCATATATATTATATTTTTTGCTACATGATATTGTTCCACATTTAATGGTTTAGGCAGTGTATTGCAAGAGAACGCGCTAGCGGCAAACTTTTTTCCGACTTGATGCACTATTGTCGTCACTGCTTATTCCCTATGTTACCTAACGTAATAAAATATATCCTATAACCTAACCAGAGAACATATGTATGTTTTTTTTTAAAAAAAAAAAAAAACATAAATCGGATAAGTGGTTTTCTAGCGATAAGCGCACTAACGGACAGACATACAGAGAAACGTCGCATTTATATATATTATAGATGATTTTAGTACTTTCGTACTAGAACAAAACATATGTAAAAAACAAGAATTACCCTTAAAAAGGGTTAATACTATACCACTTAGGTTTACTTTACTTTCTTGGTAATGCCTGCATGAGAATGTATTATTATAGACATTAAAAAAACAATTGGGTTAACTTTCACCCGCATTATTCAACAGGTACAAAAAAGATAAATAAAAAACATGAGAATACTTCTCAAATTATCATGTAAACTTATCTAGGCTTTTAATTTGGGAACCGCGCAACCAACTTGTTTAGGTTTACTCAAGTGAAATCGAGAACTCAGTCTTTATAATTGCGGTTGGAATTCTTATTTGTAAGGGCGGTTTTAAGATCAAACATAACGATATAGGTAGGGATCTGAAGAGTTTGTTGTTTAATTTTTGTTTTATTTGCCCGTATACCTGAAATTCATGCTCCCTTTAAATTTCTTCTATAATAAAACTACACCTGAGGCAAATCTAATTTTAATTTGAAACTTTTTACTTGAAACACACCAGCAAAATTCAGAAGTGAAACGAAAGAAAATTGTCAACTTTTCTGGTGACTTAATAGTGTGTTTGTTTAAAAGTTATTTACACGTAATACCTAAAACAAACCTACATATCAAAGAAAATGTTAAAAAAAAAACAAATTTCTTCAATATTGAAAAATATTTGTTTTCTGATAAAAGAACGGATATCGCATTGCCGGATTTACAAAACATCAAAAAAAGAACTTTTTTAATTTACTTCACAAACATTCGCCTTAAACTGATCTAACATACTTTTTCTTGTCCATTATCTATTCATGTCTTTTAAGAAATATCACACGATATTTATTAAAAATTAAAAGTTACTATTAACTAACATATTCTTTTAAGATTATGTTAGTACTTCTATAATTTCCATACACGAGTCATCTTTATAATTCGCATCTATATATATATATATATATATATATATATATATATATATATATATATATATATATATATATATATATATATATATATATATATATATGTATATATATATATATATATATATATATATATATATATATATATATGTATATATATATATATATATATATATATATATATATATATATATATATATATATGTATATATATATATATATATATATATATATATATATATATACATGTATATATATATATATATATATATATATATATATATATATATATATATATATAAATTTCTTTTTGAACTTTTTTATTTTAATTTTGTTGTGTAAGTTTTGATATTTTATATTTTCAAAATTAAAAGTTTGTGGCTACAGTATTTGGAAAATGTTCTATTATAGTTTTCCCTTTTTGATTAATCTGTCTATGTATATGATTTATGTTTATTGTGGCGTGTTTTAGAGAAAGTTTAAAATACTTATTTTTGTTTTATTTATGGTTTTATTAAATTTATTCTCAACCTATGAATTTTAAACGTGAGACATTAAAATTTTCAAATGTTGGAAAACTTTCCAGCTGCTTGAATTGTAAAAAAAAAAATTGTTGATTCTTCTGTATTGCCAGTTTTGTATAAAATCTTGCTATTCCTTTTAGGACCAGAATACTTAAAACCTTTTATTATGTTTTATATGTTAGAAATGCTTCTCTACGCATTAAGATATAGCGCACTCCTAAACTGTGTACAATATTATATATATACATGTATATATATATATATATATATCTGTACTATATATATATATATATATATATATATATATATATATATATATATATATATATAGTACAGAGCTTTATGAGTGAGCTATATCTTAACGAGTAAAGAACCATTTGTAAATATATAAAACATAATAAAATGTTTTAAACATTCGGGTGAACTCTGAGGAATATACCAGCATTATTTTTTTTTGCTTCCTGGTACTTAATACATATAAACATTAATAAAAACATGACATAAATAATATAAAACATTACTACTCACTTATATTATCCTTTCCTTGAAAATACAAGGTAAATATATATTTTTTAAATTTTACCCAGTAATTACATTTACATTGAGCTTGAAAATGCAAAAATTACATGATTTTGTGATTTTCCTAAACCCCAGAAAAGGTTATATACCATCATATATTCGAAACCCTTCGATCAAGATATATGTTGGGCCGTAACTAATGCTAAAATTTGACCATTTTCCATCAAGAAACTAGGAACACTATAACACTATTGAAACTCTATAAAATCTGTTGACCCTTCACCCTTCATCCCACCCAAAGCAGTAACAAAGGAAAACCAACAAACAACAATTTAGTTGTAGTAGGTGATCTAGGGACCCTGAAACATAAAAAATCACAAAAATCTTGGGTGATATTTTTTTTTACTAGCCTTTGGTTAGGAAAGTAAAAAAAGATGAGCACATAAAATATACTGATTTATTTAGTTCTAGTAATGCATTTAACAACTACGTGGATTGAGTGATAAAAAAAAATTGTGAATTCGACTTTCTCACCCTAAAGAATAACTTAATCCAAGTATTACAACTATATTTTAAATTACAGTTTCTTTGTGGCGAGCTATTATACTAATCGTCTCAAACGGTTTGCTTCATTTTACATCGATCCTTGAATATAATTTTCAAACAGTGGTATTATTTTTGGTATCGCTGTGCAACGGTACCTGAGCCAGTCAGCTGTCTTCAGAGTCTACAGACGTTACCAAGAGACTACAGCCTTTACACAGAGACTAGCATCAGGAAGAAGAAGGTGTACCTCGGAGGAAGACAACCGCTTTACTGTCAACACAACTGTAAGAAATCGTCACTTGACCGGCGTTAAGGTTCAGCAGGAGCTCCGACAAGTTCGTGGTCGGGCTGTTAGTTATTGGACAGTCAGAAGAAGACTTAAAGAAGCCAACCTAACTTCGAAGAAACTAGCTTACGGACCCAAATTGACAGCAGCCGATCGACAAGCGCAACTCAGATTTGCCCGAGAACATGTCGACTGGACCTTACAGCAATGGCGCTCCGTTTTATTTTCCAGTGAGTCCTGAATATGCCCACATGGCAATGATCAGAAAAGACGAGTCCATAGGAGTCTTGTAGAGCGCTATGCGGAGTGCTGCATTACTGAAACAGTAGCTTACGGAGGACGTTCTGCCATGGTATGGAGAAGCATCTTATTGGATATGAAAACCAATTTGGTTTTCATGACTGATGAGACTCGTAGCGGTGGATTAACTGCTCACCGGTACATCGAGGAGATTCTGCAGGAATACGTCGTTTCTTATACTGAGTTTGTTGGCGATAGGTTCGTGCTAATGCGCGACTTTGGGAGGTCACATACTGCTGCGTCGGTGCAGCAATACCTGGCGGAAGTGGGAATACCCACATTAGACTGGCCTGCGCGGAGTCCTTACCTCAATCCAATCGAGCATATGGAGAATGAGCTCAAAAGAAGGGTTCGAGCCAGAAATGTAGCCCCTGCATCGCTGAGGGACTTAAAGGTTGCAATGGCGAAAGAGTGGGGAAGAATCCCACAGAGAGTGGAGAAAAAGCTCTCCCGCCCCATGAAAAAACAGGCTGAAAGTAGCAATAGGGACTAGGGGGGGCTAATACAAAATATTCATTTTGGTTTTTATTAATAAACTAGCCGTGCCCGCGGCTCCGCTCGCGTGGACTTGATTCACTATTATCGTCACTGCTTATTCCTTATGTTAGCTAACGTAATAAAATATATCCTATAACCTGGCCAGAGAAAATATGAATATATATATATATATATATATATATATATATATATATATATATATATATATATATATATATTATATATATATATATATATATATATATATATATATATATATATATATATATATATATATATATATATATATATATATATATATATATATATATATATATATATATATATATATATATATATATATATATATATATATATATATATACATATATATATATATATATATATATATATATATATATATATATATATATATATATATATATATATATATATATATATATATATGTATATATATATATATATATATATATATATATATATATATATATATATATATATATATATATATATATATATATATGTATATATATATATATATATATATATATATATATATATATATATATATATATATATATATATATATATATATATATATATATATATATATATATATATATATATATTATATATATATATATATATATATATATATATATATATTTATATATATATATATATATATATATATATATATATATATATATATATATATATATATATATATACGAGGCTGGTTTGAAAAGTCCGTGCAAAAATAAAAACTACTTATGTGTTTGGGGTAAACCTTTTTTATATTTCGACATAGTCTCCTTTTAGGCTTATACACTTCGTCCAACGACGTTCTAGTTTGTTGATCCCTTCCGAATAATAGGATTTATCCAAGACTGCAAAATATCCATTAGTGTCTGCAATTACCTCCTCGTTTGAATAAAATCTTTGTCTCGCCAGCCATTTCTTCACATTGGGGAACAAATAGTAGTCCGAGGGAGCCAAGTCTGGGGAATAGGGGGGATGTGGAACGAGTTGGAATCCTATTTCCATTAATTTTGCGACCACAACTGCTGAGGTGTGTGCTGGTGCGTTATCGTGATGGAAAAGGACTTTCTTGTGGGCCAATCGCGGGCGTTTTTCTTGCAGCTCGGTTTTCAAACGGTCCAATAACGATGAATAATATTCACCTGTAATAGTTTTACCCTTTTCCAGATAGTCGATGAGGATTATCCCTTGCGAATCCCAAAAGACAGTCGCCATAACCTTTCCGGCTGAAGGAACGGTCTTCGCCTTTTTTGGTGCAGATTCCCCCTTGGTAACCCATTGTTTAGATTGTTGTTTGGTCTCAGGAGTATAGTAATGTATCCATGTTTCATCCACAGTGACGAAACGACGCTTAAAGTCCTCCGGATTCTTCTGGAACAGCTGCAAACCATCCTTGCAACACTTCACACGATTCCGTTTTTGGTCAAGCGTGAGCAATCGCGGCACCCATCCAGCCGTCCAGAACGTTCAGCGTCACTTGTGCCCATATGGCCAGTCCGAAAATTTTGAAACCACTTATAAACTGTTCTAATCGAAGGTACAGAGTCACCATAATGTTTATCAAGCTTCTCTTTAGTCTCCTGAGGCGTTTTGCCTTTCATAAAGTAATGTTTAATCACCACACGAAATTCTTTTTCGTCCATTTCTTGAAAATCACTCGACTTCCTTGATTCACACGAATGCCAAAGACGAAGAAATAGACCAATATGACTGAAACTTGGTGTGCGTTCATTCAAGAGATGCTACTAACTAAACATGACCTCGATACGCGCCGGTGGTGCCATCTCTCGGACTTTGCACGGATTTTTCAAACCAGCCTCATATATATATAACATATATATATATATATATATATATATATATATATATATATATATATATATATATATATATATATATATATTGAATGCTAAGCGGACTAATAGACAGACAGACAGAGAGACGTTGCGTTTTATATATATTATTAATTTTTTTTTGATAAATATTAAGTAAAAAGTTAATAAGAAAAAACACCTAAATCGGTACCTTGATAGGCGATGCAATGTTTTGAGGAAATAGGGAATTTTGATTAAAAAGAAAACTTACAAAGATTACTTTTTATGAAAAATAAACTGATATTCGAGAGCAATCTAAGGTACACAAATTAGGTTACGAAGCATAGAAAGAGAGACTAATATCGGTAAAACAACAGTGTTTCGAATTTAAAAAAAAGCATCTATATTAAATATGGTTGCTGCAATTATTATATGATAACGATTATGAAATCCTTACTTTGTGCCAGTGTGTTAACTCAAATTGAATGCCAGGCAGATTTTTTTAATTAGATACTTTTACAAAAATAACAATGTAAATCAGCATCATCTTTAACGCAACATCCTCATTTTATAAGAACATACAGTCAGGCGAGATGGTATTTAAGTGCGTAGAGCAGAATTTTAGGGGATTTTATAATAGGACTATTTTTCTTAGAAGAAAAACGGAATGCACAGTGTTATCTTTAATTTTTGCGAGAGGATTGCAACTACTGAGTTATATTCTTAATGATATTAAGGAAACACTTTGCCTCTTGCATGATAGTGTCTCAATTTACTACACGGGAGATACTCTTGATTTCTGTAATAATATATTCCCAAGAAGACGAGTTAGGAGAAGTGGGTTGGATGTTTCGCTGCCAAGGTGCCCTAATCTTACAAAACACTGATGTTTTGTGAGGTTAGGTAAATGAGTTAGTTTATAAAATTCCCTTAACAACTAAGAGAATAGAATGGGCTTTTAAATGATAATAAAATCTAGGATCCGTGCTATAGTTTGGGTCGATTTTTTTGCTCACCAATGTAGTTATAAAAGAAATAACAGAGAAAGAGCCTCAGATATATAATCGAAAAGATATCACAATTTTCAGATTCTTCGACTCCGGAAATCCTGACAAAACGTATAACACGATAATCCTTTCCCTCGCCCTTTTAATTCCTTTAAAATGTGTATATTATCCTAACCAAAAACCATGAAAACTTTGGCGTTACAGATATATAGACCTTTTACCAGCTTTCTTTGAACTGCTCAGAAACTCTAGGTTCCATTCCGACTACAAACATATACCTATATACATAATATATATGTACCAAATTTGAAGTCAAAAACATTTCATTCAAGAGATCACAAGAGAGCGATAAAGAGACTGACGGAAATAGGGTCTACATTTCTAGTGAAGAAATGTAGACATTTCGAATACTTTCTTTAGCAAAGGGATTAAAAAGGTTTTACCAATATCCTGTATACAAGGTGGTATATTAATGCGATAAATGACAATATCGCCTTTATTGGTGAAATAAGTAAAAAATTTAATACAAAAGTCTAGCTGCACATTCTTAAAATATAGATATACAGAAAAGTCCAAAAAATGATACGAACATTGAATAATGTTTATTTTTTGAATTCATAGATCAATTCTAGACATATTTTGTGTAGCATGTACTACACCAATATCTATTTTTTTTTTTTTTTAAATATTTGTTTTTATAATTATAAATTTCACACAACTCAACTCATTTCAAATATATGGTTTTAAATTACTCGTGGGGTAAATAAATTCTCCATGAGAAGACAATTTTTTTAAATAGTTTTTAATTAAAGCTATTTATATAAAAGATGAGTAAAAAATTTTCAGTTTTTTTTAATGTAACTCTGTATATACGAGGGCTACCTTTTAAGTTTTTACAAAAACAATGAAAGAAAAAAAAATTGGTACAAATCGTTTTATTGTTTCTCACAATATTCGCCTTTAAGATTTATACAATTTTTCATGTGTTCGAACCAATTCTCGAGACATTCATTTTTTTAAACTCTGAATCTGATATCTTAGAAATATGGTTTTGGAAGGATTCAACAACTTCTTGAGGTGATGAAAATCGCAGTCCACGTATTTTTTTTTTTGACATTCGAGAACAAAAAAAAGTCATTAGGCGATAAATGGGGTGAATACGGACAATGAGACATTAATTTGATGTTTTTCTCCGTCAAATCAATTATTTGACGTGCTGTGTAAGAGCTGGCATTATCATGAGGAAAAATGATGCGTCGTTTTCGGTCGTTTTTCCTGATTTTATCGAGGACTTCTGACCAACAAATCGTTGTATACCATTCAGCATTAACTGTTCTTCGATCCTCTAAAGCAATAGTAGCAATATGTCCAATATAACCAAAGAAACAAGCGATTATTTTCTTAGAAGTGCTTCGCGAACGAACCACTTTTATTGGATTCCATTCACCTTGGAACACCCAAACAGTTGATTGTTGCTTAGTTTCCGGCTGGAACGAATATATCCAAGTTTCGTCTTCTGTTACGGTGTTGTATATTCATCGCTGAGAGAAGTATGATCATGACGAAATTCCACAAACCAATTATAAACAGTCTTTTCTGATGGTGATTCATTACCAAAAGATGAACGAAGCGCTTCGAGGTATTATTTTGAGTTAGGCCTTTGTTAAAATCGTAAAAAATCATCCAACGAAAACCTTCACGTGAAATTGTCATTCGTTCACAAAACTGTTTTTTTTTTTAAATGCTCACTCACTCAGACGATTTCTGAGCTGCCACTGTTTTAACAATAACAAATGTTAAACTTTGATAATGTCACATCTCAATAGCACCTAGCGGTCATTTGTAAAAACTTAAAAGGCGGCACTCGTATTTTTTAATTTTTGTATTAGTGATAAATTTTTGAAATGTTTCTGATATAATTGTAAAAATTAATATAGCAATGATTGATATGATATATTTTGTGTGCGTATATTGTAGGAGTCCAAAATTCTTTATTAGCGACCAGCAAAAGTTGAATAGGAGTTGCAGTGTTTTGAGGAAATAGAGAATTTTGATTAAAAAAAATAACTTACAAAGATTATTTTTTATGAAAAACGAACTAAAATTCAAAAGCAATCTGAGGTACACAAATTAGGTTATGACGCATAGAAAGAGAGACCAATATCAGTAAAACAACAGTGTTTCGAATTAAAAAAAAGCAACTATATTAAATATGGTTGCTGCAAGGATTATATGATAACAATTATGAAATCCTAACTTTGTGTCAGTGTGTTTTAACTCAAATTGAATGCTAGGCAGATTTTTTTAATTAAATACTTTTACTGAGGAGAAAACATTTTACAAAAATGACAATGTAAATCAGCATAATTTTTAACGCAACATCCTCATTTTATAAGAACATACAGTCAGGCGAGATGGTATTTAAGTGTATAGAGCAGAATTTTAGGGGATTTTATAATAGGACTATTTTTCTTTGAAGAAAAACTGAATGCACAGTGTTATCTTTAATTTTTGCGAGAGGAGTGCAACTACTGGGTTATATTTTTAATGATATTAAGGAAAGACTTTGCCTCATGCATGATAGTGCCTCAATTTACAACACGGGCTATACTCTTGATCTCTATAATAATATATTCCCAGGTTTCGCTGCCAAGGTGACCTAATCTTACAAAATACTGATGTTTTGTGAGGTTAGATAATTGAGTTAGTTTATAAAATTCCCTTAACATCTAAAAGGTGCAAAAAAAAATCCATAATATATTTGAAAATATTCCGATGAATATGCTAACAAATCACATACAGCGTCATATTAATCAAAATAGTGATCATATTTATACTTACCAGATTTTTTCATCATTTAATTATTATTTATCGCATGTTAAATGTGCATTAATTATTTTCATTTAGTAATGAAATATTTTAATTTTACATTTATTATTATATTTTTTGTCGAATAAATTTTTATTGTTACATTAGTTATGGAAAATTGTTTATTACACTGAAAGGTAATCTATTTTATTATTAAAAATTATGGATGTAGGGAAACAATTAAATCCAAATTTTCGTCACAAAAAGTTTAAAATTCGTTCTTTAATTTTTGAAATAAAATATAGAAACCCAAATTTGAGAAAACTTTTTGTTATATTGTTAGTTACTTTAAAAGAGAAATAATTTACATGTAATAATATGTAATGCCATGTCACAGAATAATCGTTTTCGTAAAATCCTCGCATATAAAAGGCACCTTTCGTTCCCGTAAAACGCTCCACGGCAATTAAATTTTTAATGATAGGGGTTACACTCTGTGCCTCAGCTTGCCCTCCCGCCCATCTATAATCTATAATATATATAAAATGCAACATCTCTCTGTCTGTCTGTCCATTAGTGCGCTTTTCATTGGAGAACCACTTATTCAATTTACGTGATTTTTTTTTAAAACATGCATATGTTCTCTGGCCAGTTTATAGGCTATATTTTATTACATTAGGTAACATAATGAATAAGCAGTGACGATTATACTGAATCAAGTCGGAAGAAAGTTTGCCGCTAGCGCGTTCTCTTCCAATACACTGCCTAAACAACTAAATATGGATCAATATCAACTAGCAAGGAATATCTATAATATATATAAAATGCAACGTCTCTCTGTCTGTCTGTCCGTTAGTGCGCTTATCACTCGAGAACCACTTATCCGATTTATGTTTTTTTTTAGTTCACACATTTGTTCTCTGGCCAGGTTATTTAAAATCTTCTATATTATATATAAAATGCAACGTCCCTCTGTGTGTCTGTCTGCCTGACCGTTAGTGCGCTTATTATTGGAGAACCACTTATCCGATTTACGTACTTTTTTTTTAAAACATACATATGTTCTCTGGCCAGCTTATCTATAATATATATAAAATGCAACGTCTCTCTGTCGGTCCGTTAGTGCGCTTATCAGTGGAGAACCACTTATCCGATTTTCGTGTTTTTTTTTTTTTAAACATACATATGTTCTCTGGCCAGCTTATCTATAATATATATAAAATGCAACGTCTCTCTGAATGTGTGTCGGTCTGTTGGTGCGCTTATCAGTGGAGAACCACTTATCCGATTTACGTGTTTTTTTTTTTAAACATACATATGTTCTCTGGCCAGGTTATCTATAATATATATAAAATGCAACGTCTCTCTGTATGTCTGTCTGTCCGTTAGTGCGCTTATCACTGGAGAACCACTTATCCGATTTACGTGCTTTTTCTTTTAAATCATACGTATGTTCTCTGGGCAAGTTATAGGATATATTTTATTACTTTAGGTAACATAAGGAATAAGCAGTAACGATAATAGTGAAACAAGTCGGAAAAAAAATTGCCGCTAGCGCGTTCTCTTTCAATACGCTGCCTAAACTATTAAATATGAAACAATATCATGTAGTAAAAAATATAATATATAAAATGCAACGTCTCTCTGTCCATTAGTGCGCTTATTACTCGCGAACTACTTTTCCGATTTCCGTGTTTTTTTTAATTCATACATATATTTTCTGGCCAGGTTATAGGATATATTTTATTACGATAGGTAATATAAGGAGTAAGCAGTGACGATAATATTGAATGAAGTCCACGCAAGCGGAGCCGCGGGCACTGCTAGTGGCTGGCTAGTGGCCAAATAAATTTAAACCTATTTATACAAAACGAAAAATTTTGAAAAATGGAAAAAGTTTTGGTATTATATTGACAAAATAAAGAATTAAATAATTTGATTTCCAATCTTATCAAACCTCTTATGAGCCTTATCAAATTCATCCTTTAAAGTTGACCAATTACGTTTTTTAGCTAGGACCAGTACGAGTTTATCTATATAGAAAGTGTCGTGGGTATAAACTACATAAAGACAAAGCAATGGTAGTAATTTCACTTATGTAACATGGTTAAAATTGTGTAAATATAGAAAAAATTAAAAATTATTCGAGGATTAAGTTTGTAAGATGCTTTAATAACAGTTTTGGAAAAACGAAAGCAAGTCAAAGAGGTATTAAAATGTAGTAGCAATGTTTTAAGGAAATAGGGAATTTTGATTAAAAAAAAAACTTACAAAAATTACTTTTTATGAAAAATAAACTAAAATTCGAAAGCAATCTAAAGTACACAAATTAGGTTACGAAGCCTAGAAAGAGAGACCAATATCGGCAAAACGGTGTTTCGAATTAAAAAAAAAAGCATTTATATTAAATATGATTGCTGCAAAGATATGATAACGATTATGAAATCCTTACTTTGTGTCAGTCTGTTTTAACTCAAATTGAATACTTTTACTGAGGAGAAAAGATTTTACAAAAAGGACAATGTAAATTAGCATAATTTTTAACTCAACATCCTTATTTTATAAGAACATACAGTCAGGCGAGATGGTATTTAAGTGTATAGAGCAAAATTGTAGGGGATCTTATAATAGGACTATTGTTCTTAGAAGAAAAACTGAATGCACAGTGTTATCGCCAGTTTTTGCTAGAGGATTGCAACTACTGGGTTATATTCTTAATAATATTAAGGAAAGACTTTGCCTCATGCATGATAGTGCCCCAATTTACTACACGGGCGATACTCTTGATCTCTATAATAATGTATTCCCAGGAAGATGACTTAGGAGAAATGGGTTGGATATTTCGCTGCCAAGGTGACCTAATCTTACAAAACACTGATGTTTTGTGAGGTTAGGTAATTGAGTTAGTTTATAAAATTCCCTTAACAACTAAAAGGTGCATAAAAACAAGAATCCATACTGTATTTGAGAAAATTCGGATGAATATATAACAAATCACATACAGCGTTATTAATCAAAATGGTAATAATATTTATACTTACCAGATTTTTTCATCATTTAATTATTATTTATCGCATGCTAAATCTGTATTAATTATTTTTCATTTTCGTTTATTAATGAAATATTTTAATTTTAAATTTATTATTACATTTTATGTCGAATAAATTTTTATTGTTACATTAGTTATCGAAAATTGTTTATTACACTGAAAGGTAATCTATTTTATTGTTAAAAATTAGAGGATGTAGGGAATGAACTAAATTCAAATTTTCGTCACCAAAAGTTTAAAATTCGTTCTTTAATTTTTGAAATAAAATACTGAAACTCACCTTGCCCTCCCGCCCATCTATAATCTAAAATTTATATAAAATGCAACCACTTATTCGATTTACGTGATTTTTTTTAAAACATGCATATGTTTTCTGGCCAGGTTATAGGCTATATTTTATTACATTAGGTAACATAAGGAATAAGTAGTGACGAATAATACTGAATCAAGTCGGAAAAATGTTTGACTCTAGCGCGTTCTCTTCCAGTACACTGCCTAAACAACGGAATATGGAACAATATCAAGTAGCAAAGAATATCTATAATAATATATATATATATATATATATATATATATATATATATATATATATATATATATATATATATATATATATATATATAAAGCAACGTCTCTCTGTCTATCTGTCCGTTAGTGCGCTTATCACTCGAGAACCACTTATCCGATTTATGTTTTTTTTTAGTTCACACATTTGTTCTCTGGCCAGGTTATCTATAATCTTCTATATTATATATAAAATGCAACGTCTCTCTGTGTGTCTGTCGGTCTGTCCGTTAGTGCGCTTATCACTGGAGAACCACTTATCCGTACTTTTTTTTTTAAAACATACATATGTTCTCTGGCTAGGTTATCTAGAATATATATAGAATGCAACGTCTCTCTGTATGTGTGTCGGTCCGTTAGTGCGTTTATTACTGGAGAACCACTTATCCGATTTACGTGTTTTTTTTTTTAAAAACATACATATGTTCTCTGGCCAGGTTATCTATAATATATATAAAATGCAACGTCTCTCTGTATGTCTGTCTGACCGTTAGTGGGCTTATCACTGGAGAACCACTTATCCGATTTATGTGCTTTTTTTTTAAAACATATGTATGTTCTCTGGCCAGGTTATAGGATATATTTTATTACTTTAGGTAACATAAGGAATAAGCAGTGATGATAATAGTGAATCAAGTCGGAAAAAAAATTGCCGCTAGCGCGTTCTCTTGCAATACGCAAGACCAAATAAATTTAAACCTATTTATACAAAACGAAAAATTTTGAAAAATGGAAAAAAGTTTTGGTATTATATTGACAAAATAAAGAATTAAATAATTTGCTTTCCAATCTTATCAAACCTATTATGAGCCTTATCAAATTAAATCTTCAAAATTGACTAATCACGTTTTTTAATTAGGACCAGTACGAGTTTATCTATATAGAAAGTGTCGTGGGTATAAACTACATATAGACAAAGAAATGCTAGTAATAATATTCCTATTCTTAATTAATTTCACCTATGTAATATGGTAATAATTGTGTAAATATAGAACAAATTAAAAATTATTCGATGATTAAGTTTGTAAGATGCTTTAATAACAGTTTTTTTAGAAAAACGAAAGTAAGTCGAAGAGGTATTAAAATGTAGTATATTTATTATTTATGTCTGGGTATATTACATTAAATAATTTAAATAAAATCAGGTATTAAACTTTAAAGTAAATCTATTGCAAACCTAATAATTCGAAAGAAGCGATTCGAGGCATTATTTTGAGTTAGGCGTTTACTAAAATCGTAAAAAATTATCCAACGAAAACCTTTACGTGAAATTTCCATTTGTTCACAAAACTATATTTTTTTAAATGCCCACTCATTAGGCCAATTTTTGAGCTGCCACTGTTTTAACAATAACAAATGTTAAACTTTGGTAATGTCACATCTCAGTAGCGCCATCTAGCGGTTATTTGTAAAAACTTAAAAGGCGGCACTCGTATTTTTTAATTTTTGTATTAGTCCTAAATTTTTGAAATGTGTGTTATATAATTGTAAAAATAATATAGCAATGATTGATATATATTTGTGTGCGTATATTGTAGGAGTCCAAAATTTTTTATTATCGACCAGCAAAAGTACCTTGATAGAAGATGCAACGTTTTGAGGTAGTAGGGAATTTTGAATAAAAAAAAAAACTAACAAAGATTACTTTTTATGAAAAATAAATTAAAATTCGAAAGCAATATAGGGTACACAAATTAGGTTACGAAGCCTAGAAAGAGAGACCAATATCAGTAAAACGATGTTTCGAATTAAAAAAAAGCATCTATATTAAATATGATTGCTGCAAGGATTATATGATAACGATTATGAAATGCTTACTTTGTGTCAGTGTGTTTTAACTCAAATTGAATGCCAGGCAGATTTTTTTAATTAAATACTTTTAGTGAGGAGAAAACATTTTACAAAAATGACAACGTAAATAAGAATAATTTTTGACGCAACATCCTCATTTTATAAGAACATACAGTCAGGCGATATGGTATTTAAGTGTATAGAGCCGAATTGTCTTGGATTTTATTATTATAAAGTCCTGTTGGACTATTTTTCGTAGAAGAAAAACTAAATGCACAGTGTTATCTTTAATTTTTGCGAGAGGATTGCAACTACTGGGTTATATTTTTAATGATATTAAGGAATTACTTTGCCTCATGCATGATAGTGCCTCAATTTACTACACGGGCGATACTCTTGATCTTTATAATAATATATTCCCAGGAAGATGAGTTAGGAGAAATGGGTTGGATGTTTCGCTGCCAAAGTGATCTAATCTTACAAAATACTAATGTTTTGTGAAGTTGGGTAATTGAGTTAGTTTATAGAATTCCCTTAACAACTAAAAGGGGCATAAAAACAAGAATCCATACTGTATTTGAAAATATTCCGATGAATATGCTAACAAATCACATACAGCGTTTTATTAATCAAAATGGTGATCATATTAATACTTACCAGATTTTTTCATCGTTTAATTATTATTTACCTTATGCTAAATCTTTATTAATTATTTTTTATTTTCATTTATTAATGAAATATTTTAATTTTACATTTATTATATATTTTTTTGTCGAATACATTTTTATTGTTACATTAGTTATTACACTTGTAATAAACAATTTTCCATAACTTTATTATTAAAAATTATGGATGTAGGGAAACAATTAAATCCAAATTTTCGTCACCAAAAGTTTAAAATTCGTTTTTTAATTTTTGAAACAAAATACAGAAACACAAATTTGAGTAAACTTTTAAGATAAACTGTATTGTTAGTTACTTTAAAAGAGAGAGAATTTACATGTAATAATATTTAATGCCATGTTGCAGAATAATCGCTTTTGTAAAGTTCTCGCATATGAAAGGTACCTTTCGTTCCCGTAAAACGCTCCGCGGCAATTATATTTTAAATGATATGGGTTACGCTCTGTGCCTTACCTTGCCCCTCCCGCCCATTGCCAAATAAATTTAAACCTATTTGTACAAGACGAAAAATTTTGAAGAATGGAAAAAAGTTGAAATATTGACAAAATAAAAAATTAAATAATTTGTTTTCCAATCCTATCAAACCTATTATGAGTCAAATTAAACCTTCAAAGTTGACCAGTTACGTTTATTAGCTAGGACCAGTGCGAGTTTATCTATTTAGAAAGTGTCGTGGGTATAAACTACATAAATACAAAGCAATGGTAGTAATAATATTCCTATTCTTAATTAATTTCACCTATGTAATATGGTAATAATTGTGTAAATATAGAACCAATTAAAAATTATTCGATGATTAAGTTTGTAAGATGCTTTAATAACAATTTTAGAAAAACGAAAGCAAGTCAAAGAGGTATTAAAATGTAGTATATTTATTATTTATATCTGGATATATTACATTAAATAATTTAAATAAAAACAACTTTAAAGTAAATCTATTGCAAACCTAATAATTCTCCCCTTAAAACTAACAATTTTATTTTTAAGTAAATTTTCACACAAATCAATGTAACTTAATTTTCAAGAAAAACTTCCCTTGGTCGTTCAACCAAAGCTGGCACGGCGCGTGAGGGCGTCGAATATCGACGTGCAGCTCCCCTACGTGAGTTCCTTTCCAATTCGTTTCTTTCACGTCTTCAACCATTCCCTATTACTTCTGTTACCAGATTACGACGGTGAAATATTAAAGACCTTTTTCAATCTTACTGGTAAAAAAGCACATGTAAAACGAAATTAAAAATTTGCTTTGTTACAAAGATTAACTATAGGTTAAATAGTTAAATTAAATTTTTGTAAAAACTTAATATAGAGATAGTCATATTTTTAAGATATCGTACCAAAAACTGTCAAGTAGAACCCTTGTGGAATGGTAGTTTATCACTCTTTTTGCCTTATTTCGACATGTAATATCGAAAAAAGACATGATAGATGATTCAGTTTTGTAACATTTAGTGGAAGTTAATTCAGCCAGTAATCTTGTTTACAAAAGCTCTATTAAAACTGAATTATTATTTTTTATATCTCATGTGAGTCATTTTTCTTTTTCACAATGTTTAAAAGTCAGAAGTTCTGGTACAAGCTAACCAAAATTTGCCACTTTGAAGGACACAGAATAAATTATGGACAAATCTTAGCACCGTCTAGGATAGTTCGAGGAGCTGTTTGAAGTTTATCATTATTTTTTGTAACATAAGGGACTTACTACGACATAGCCATGAAAAAGACGCCATACAAAAAAATATTTGGTTATCAAATTCCTGTAATTGTACGTACTTTTCCAAAAAAAAATGGGTGATTGTAATTTGTAGCAACGCGCCGTGATAAGCTTTCTCAATATAGAGGGAAATCGTCCAAAAGTTATTTATGAAAGCATGTCCTAGATATACAGCAGTGACATATCATTTTATTTCCAAGATAAATCTTACTTTAAACAATTTTGATGGGGTTGAGATTCAATTTAGAATTCCCCAGATCATAAAGATCGGTTGAGGCAAGAACTGAAGAAACTATCAGACCTTTTGAGGATTTGTTGCTGTCAGATCGAGGAATGAAGATTCTGGTGCATGCTAAGCTGAAGTATTGAAACTATATTTTTCAATCACTTTTGGACTAGGAAGGAATTTTGCTTATTGAATATATACAAAAAGGATCCACAAATAATAGAGAGGTTAATGGAAGGACGATTCAACACCTGAATAAAAAATAATTTCCGAATTCACGGAGAACGAAACATCACATAACGACACATCAATGGATTATCGAAACCTTAGATTTACCTAGTTACAGCATTCATCCTATAACCTCGATTTAGCGCCTTGCGACTTCTTATTGTTCAAACAACTTCCCTCAGGGGCTCAAAATTTGCCTTTGGTAATAAGTTGAAAGCGTCGTTTTTTAAGACGCAAACAAAAAAAAAATTTAATAGAATGAGTAGATGGTAGTTATCCACAAAAATAAGAACGTATAACATGATATATTAAAAACAACCACTCTAAGAACATCCCCCGCCAATTTAATCCCTTATGTACTAAATATACTGACGATAAATAATTATGATAATAAAAAAAACACATAATGATTTAGAAAATAAACCCCCTTTATCGGCCTCGCCCATCTCATCCCCTTTCCTTTAGCAATATTACCTAAAATTATAGGTTCGATGCCTAAGTCCCTGTACCGAATCTGAAATCGATATTTCATTTTGGTCGGAAGTTACCATACCAGCAGTGAGACAGACAGACAGATCAAGGGAAATAAATGACTATGCTATTGGTAATCTGGGTACCCTAGGTACATGAAGAAATGTAATAATTTCAGAGAGTAATTTAATACTTCTCTTTAGCGATAGAAGAAATTAATGAAATAAAATCAGATAGGGACAAAATTTATTTTACTGTTTATATATATATATATATATATATATATATATATATATATATATACAACATATATATATATATACAGTAATACCCCGCTTTACGCGAGGGATACGTTCCGAAAAAAATCGCGTTAACTGAAATTCGCGTATATCGAGGTTTATGATTAAACATAGTCAAAATTTAATACAAAAAAATACAAATCATTTTAATCAATCACTTTAATTCTAAGAACACTTTATGCAATACATACTCTTATTTTTTACGGAAAAATACATCTATTGTCTTTTGGGTAACGTTTTGTTTACGTTCTTGTAAAATACGTTCATAACACCCAACACTGTTTTTAATTGTTTGACACACGGTCAAGACACGGTCATCATTATTGTCTATACTCTGCAATATGTCCAAACCTGAATA
>CM032447.1:133912002-134024502 GCA_019049505.1 Pachyrhynchus sulphureomaculatus
TACTTCATTCAAGCGTCTTACCATACGACTTATTGTGGAACGATGTTTGCCTAACAAATTGGCAACATAACTCTGACAATATCCCTTGTCCAATAAAACTGAGGCTCGCACTACCTCGTGTTCGATTAAATTCCTTGTTCGATTTATTTTTCTAATTCTTGGGGTCAAAAATAAAACAGTCTACCACAAAAACGTATTACTTTGAAAAAGGGAACAATTTATAAGCTTACTTTTAAAGAAAATCTATCGCATTATTACAGAAAATTGTTTATCTTCTAAAACATTCTTTAAAACTGTAAATCTAAACGAATTGTTTTGATTTCTGTCATGAACAACGAAACAAAATATGCATAGCCTACTGTTCATATACTCGATAAATTTTAAAACTGACATAAGAAAAAGATAAATTAATTTTCAGATTGTTGCGTTAATTTTGTCCAGGAATTTTATATATATATATATATATATATATATATATATATATATATATATATATATATATATATATATATATATATATATATATATATATTTATAAATGTTATTCTACAGAAATATTAATTCGCTGCACATCTCGAATGCAATAAAGAACCAGAATCATTTATGCATTTACTTTCAGCATGAGCAGTTCGCACAGTATCATCGTACATCCTATCGTTACAACATAACGGTACCTGTCCTATATCACCATTTTCCAAATTCGTACCGGTATTGATAACTCTGGATGCATCAATAGACATTACATTGGAAAAAAAAAAACAACAAAGGGCAAACATGAAAATGTAATACTAACAAGTGGACAATGGAAAAAGTATATTGAGAAGGTAATTTCTAGGGAGAATAGATAGATAGATACATAGATGGATAGATATATATATATATATATATATATATATATATATATATATATATATATATATATATATATATATATACATATACATATATATATATAAATATATATATATATATATATATATATATATATATATATATATATATATTACAATAGTGGTTTTCACGGATGGTGGAATGTAATACATTAAAATTTCGGGTTTCAATCCGTTCGTCTAACAATGAATTTGCACGACGTTTCGCCAAAATCTCATTCGATATTTTCAAGTGCTCTTGCTGCTGCTGCTACTCGATACTGAGATCTTGCTGGTGCTGCCGCTCGAAGCTAACTGAGAAACCGACGTCGGTTTCTCAGTTAGCTTCGTACTAGAATTTAGTGTTCTTATATTTTTACGGATTTTAGTATCATTTGAAAGCCCTTTCTATATATATATATATATATATATATATATATATATATATATATATATATATATATATATATATATATATATATATATATATATATATAAATTTGTAATTTACTTATTTTTTGTGTGCAATATAGTTAATGTCTTTGTTACCTTTAGTAAATATGAATTTAATAGTTTTCTTTTCTTTTTTTACAATAAAATTGTGACGTTTAAAAATCAAAAACTTCAAACTGTAAAGTAAAAATATTAGATAGTTGTCCAAGCCATATTTTCGGATTTACGAAAATTATCATTTTGTAATTATTAGTTGTGAAATACGTAAAACATGACTTGATATCAACAAATTTTAACGTTTTTCTGTCAATCTAACTAATGTGTTTCAAATTTAAGAAATAAAAATATCTTTGCAGTTATATACGATTTTTGTCAAATTGATCCAAAATTTTACAAATTACCATTAAATGCAATTCTAATCACTTTTTTCCAATAAATGTTTTCGATATTTTTAGAAACAGAGGACTTTTGCGTTTTAAACTTGAAATTCAAATTTTCCGCCAAACGACAAATGACAATCGGTACTGTAAAATCATATTTAGGTTTTAAGTGATGCTGACTCCACTTATAAGCTCACTTTCTACCAAATTTAGTAATAAAGGAAAATCTGATATGTCGCACACTTTCATATGTATATATATATATATATATATATATATATATATATATATATATATATATATATATAAAATTAATGAGTAAAAAATTATTCAACCAATATTATTTTTTTCTAAGTAAGCAAGAATTTTACCTTTTTCTTTATTACAGAAAATAATAACTAAACATATGATTTTCAAATGTATTTTATCAAATATTTCCGTTTCATGCAATTAATCCATCCGCTTCGCAAAAACTAAATTTGATCGGAGAGCGGGGGCGGCGACATTGGCAGTGGCCTGCCTAATGCCTCCACAGCCGGAACGAAACAAGCGGCGCTAGGGCCTAATCCCTCTTATCCCGAAAGTAATTTTGAGTCTTTTGAAACCTGCCCCCGGATGAAGTGAAACCCGAGCGTATCTCGCACCAGGCAGCCGTCACCCTCAATCCGTCGACCGAGCGGGAAAGGAATTTTCTCGGTGGAATGAAATGTTAAAATTTTTGCTAAGACCTTTATCAGAGGCATACTGACAGATAATTATAAACGTATTTTTCTTGCTATGACAATTTTCTTTTAATATTTATATATATTTTTTGTCGATTTGCTTGTCAAGTTTGCAAGTGAAAATTATTTGTATTATTTACATAAAGTTTCGAGGGAAAAAATCGTTTCTAAATTAAGTAATTTAAATTAAACAACATTATAATAACAAGACACTATTTCACTGGTGGAAATGAATGGAAGAGCAATGCAACAATAAAAATTAAAGAACTAAACAATAAACACGATACGAACAATCTACATAGGAAGTGAAAAGATGTTACAGGTAACACAAGAATAAGAATACCTTGCGTAACAAAAGACAGACAGAACAATATAGTGACAGAAGAAGAAAACCTAAAAAAGTGCTGAGAAGAGTATGTTCTTCGATTATTCAACGACAATAGACGCGATAAAGTAGAATCCGCAACAACATGGGATTATTATGAAATTTTGGAAACCGAAGTTAGACATGCACTCAAGAACAGCAAGAATTAAAAGGCACCAGGCCCTGATGAAATATCAATGGAACTGCTAAAGATATTATAAAAAAGGAACATAAAGGCCTTCACAAAACTACTCAACAAGATGTATAACGACAGAAGGAGACTCTTCTGTGGTTATATATCTCAAGAATGGTTGCAATCAGCTCTTATACCCATACCTAAGAAAAATAATCCCATATCATGCGAAAACTACAGGTTGATCAATCTCATGAGTCACCCTTTGAAATTTTAATTAAAAATTATATAAAATAGAATCTACAAGAAATGTAAAGAACAACTCGACAGGTCACAATTTGGATTCAAGGGTGACATGGGAACAAGAGAAGCTCTTTTTGGAATGACAGTCCTCCTTCAAAAAAGTAGAGAGTACAACAAGACCATCTATATAAGCTTTCTAGACTATCAAAAAGCGTTTGATAAAGTACAGCACATTAAACTGATAAAAGAATTAAAGAACATCCAACTTGACCAGAAAGGCATAGAAATAACAAAACACATCTATTAGAATTAGACTGCTGTAGTACAACTAAATGAAATATTAACAGATGAAATACCGATTCGGCGAGGAGTCAGGCAAAGCTGCGTACTGTCACCTGGATTGTTTAACTTCTATTCCCAAGTCATCGTTAAGAAAGCATTATGGGAACGAAGTAAAGGAATCAGGATAGGGGTGAAGTGATAAACACCATTCGCTTTGCCGACGATACCGTGATCTTAGCAGAAACATTAGAGGTCCTGCAAGTATTGGTTGAAAACGTGAATAGAGAAAGTGTCGAAATGGATCTGACGATAAACACGGAAAAAACAAAATTTATGGTTGTTACGAAACATCAAACCAACAATTGTCAATCATTCTCTGAAGAAAAACAAATAGAACCTGTAGAAAAGTACAAATATTTAGGCACCTATATCACATCCGACATTGGCCAAGATCCTGAAATTAAAACAAAAATAGAGATTGCAAGAAAATTATTTTTAAAATTTCAGGAACTTATTGCTGGCTCTAAGACTACGTTTCTTGGAATGCTAAGAGTGGTCTCAGTCTTGTACGGAGTCGAGACATGGACGTTGAAGCAATATGGTACACTACTAAGAAGCTATTAGCATTTGAAATGTGACTCTATCGACGAATATTAAAAATCCCATTGACAGCCAGGATCACTAATGAGGAAGTTCTACGAAGGACGGGCCAAGGCAGAAACTCTTGACAATCATAAAATTAAGAAAAACATCTTCCTTAGGTCATATACTCGGAAACGACAAATATTCTCTATTGCAAACTACCATGCACGGAAGAGTTGACGGTAGAACAGGTGTCGGAAGAAAGAAGGTCTGGGCTGGGAAACATCAGAGAATGGACCGGGATGGATGTAGGGGAGTTGTTTCATGTTGTTAGGGACCGAGAAACATTTAGAGAAGTGGTGGCCAACCACCATTAGGGGAAAACATGAGAAAAAGTGAAAGATCTATGAGAAGAAGTTCATATAACTTTTATTTTTATGAGATGTCGTTTATGATAAAAAAATACCTTTATTTTCTTTAATGAAATAAGTTATATTTTTTGAAATATTGAAGATTTCATTCCATTCAGTTGTTCAAATTCTTTAATTTTAATGTTTTAATTATTAAGGTCTATAAAACTACCTAATCTCCTAAACCAACCATGGGGAAAAAAAGCAAGACAGGGAAAGGATTGGCATTGTCTTTATTAGCGTACAAGTAAGTCATAGCCTCTTACTTATATTAATGATCGTTTTTACTACAGGGTATGAAAGATTACTTATTCAAACTTAATCTAAGCATTTACAATAGTGATTCTATACTAACTTAATCTAGGAATTGTGCTTATTTCACATGATTGTGATCTAACCTAACTTAACCTAGGACTTAGGCTACCTTAACCTAGCTTTGCAATCTTTTGTCATGGTGGGTGTGGTGGGACATCGTCTTCATCAGAGAATGAGTCTACGGGTCTCGAGTAGCAGGGAAAAGAGGATGGGGAGAGGAAGTCAGAAGAAGAATTAGAAATGCATATTGTTATGTACCGGCATAATTAAACATTTTATGTAGCAATTTTGTATAAGAGTATTATTGAAGTAGATGTCCATTACCTATAGAAGAACAATTGACAATCACTTTTGGTTTCATCAGAATTGAGATATACTTTTTTATTTTAAATATCCTATCATATATATATTTTAAGGCAAATTCAGGACATCTATAATAAGAAACAGTAATTCTCTGACGACTATTAAAAAAGGCCGTGTTCAAAAATTAAATGAAAGTCAATATTAGTTGATTTTCAGAGAGCATTATCTCAAAAACTATTCATATTGATATCGGAAATGGTACACAAAAGTTAATCACATGTGTTAATAATGTATAAGGTATTTTATTTACAATAACATGTTGCTTGTGAAACGAGCACTAATAGTTCCTTCCTATCTTAAATAAATGTTTGGCTTAATTATTTTATTATACCAAAATTAATGTGTACATGTATGTATATATATATATATATATATATATATATATATATATATATATATATATATATATATATACTAGCCGGGCCCGCGGCTCCGCACGCGTGGACTTGATTCACTACTATCGTCACTGCTTATTCCTTATGTTACCCAACGTAATAAAATATCTCCCATTATTTCTCCTTATCTCCCAATATTTCTCCTTATCTCCCATTATCTCTACATAATTTCCATTATCTAGGCTTATCTCTGCTCATCTCTCATTATTTCTCCTTATCTCCCATTATTTCTCCTTATCTCCCATTATCTCACCTTATTTCCCATTCTCTAGGCTTATCTTGACTTATCTACCATTATTTCTCCTTATCTCCCATTATTTCTCCTTATCTCCCATTAGCTCACCATAACTCCCATTATCTAGACTTATCTCTGCTTATCTCCCATTATCTCACCTTATTTCCCATTTTCTAGGCTTATCTCGACTGATCTCCCATTATTTCTCCTTATCTCCCATTATTTCTCCTTATCTCCCATTATCTCACCATAACTCCCATTATATAGACTTATCTCTGCTTATCTCCCATTACCTCTCCTTATCTCCTATTATTTATACTTATCTCCCATTATCTCACCTTATCTCCCATTATCGAGGCTTATCTCGACTTATCTCCCATTATTTCTCCTAATCTCTCATTATCTCACCTTATCTCCCATTATCTAGGCTTATATCGAATTATATAGAACATATGTATAAATTTATAAAAACACGTAAATCGGATAAGTGGTTCTCGAGTGATAAGCGCACTAACGGACAGACAGACAGAGAGACGTTGCATTTTATATATATTGTATTCTTTGCTACATGATATTGTTCCATATTTAGGGAGTGTATTGCAAGAGAACGCGCTAGCGGCAAACTTTTCTCCGACTTGATTCACTATTGTCGACATTGCTTATTCCTTATGTCACCTAATAAAATATATGCTATAACCTGGCCAGAGAACATACGTATGTTTAAAAAAAAGGCACGTAAATCTGATAAGTGGTTCTCCAGTGATAAGCACACTAACGGACGGACAAACAGACAGACAGACAGACAGACGGACAGAAAGACATTGCATTTTATATATATTATAGATATTCTCTGCTACATAATATTGTTAAATATTTATTGGTTTCGACTGTGTATAGCAAGAGAACGCGCTAGCTGCAAACTTTGTCCGACTTCATTTATTATTATTGTCACTGCTCATTCCTTATGCTACCTATCCTAATAAAATATAGTCTATAACCTGGCCGGAGAACATATGTATGTTTTTAAAAAAAAAAGTACGAAAATCGGATAAGTGGTTCTCCAGTGATAAGCGCACTAACGGACAGACAGACAGACAGACAGAGATACGTTGCATTTTATATATATTATAGATGTAATAAAATATATACCTATAACCTGGTCAGAGTATGTATGAATTTAAAAAATCACGTAAATCGGATAAGTGGTTCTCGAGGGATAAGCGCATTAACGGACAGACAGACAGACAGAAAAACATTTCATTTTATATATATTATAGATATAGATTATTATTATTATTATTATATAACCTGGCCAAAGAATATATGTATGAATTTAAAAAAAGACAGGTAAATCGGATAAGTGGTTCCCGCGTGATAAACGCATTAATGGACAGACAGACAGACAGACAGACAGAGAGACATTGCAATATAAATTTATATTATAGATTATAGATTACAGATATTCTTTGCTACATAATATTGTTCCATATTTAATGGTTTAGGGCTGTGTATTGCAAAGGCAGGCGCTAGCGGCATACTTATTTCCGACATCATTCGCTATTTTACGTCACTGCTCATTCCTTATGCTACCTATCGTAATAAAATATAGCCTATAACCTGGCTAGAGAACATATGTATGTTTTTTAAAAAAAAAACGTAAATCGGATAAGTGGTTCTTCAGTGATAGGCGCACTAACGAACAGACAAACAGAGAGACGTTGCATTTTATATATATTATAGATATATATATATATATATATATATATATATATATATATATATATATATATATATATATATATATATATATATATATATATATACATATATATATATATATATATATATATATATATATATATATATATATATATATATATATATATATATATATACATAAAGCAACGTCTTTCTGTCTGTCTGTCCGTTAGTGCGTTTATCACTGGAGAACCAATTATCTGATTTACGTGCTATGTTTTAAACATACATATGTTCTCTGGCCAGGTTATAGGATATATTTTATTACGTTAGGTAACATAAGAAATAGGCAGTGACGATAATAGTGAATCAAGTCGGAAAAAAGTTTGCCGCTAGCGCGTTCTCTTGCAATACACTGCCTAAACCATTAAATATGAAACAAAATCATGTAGCAAAGGATAATAATATCTATAAAATGCAATGTGTCTGTCTGTCTGTTCGTTAATGCATTTATTACTCGAGAACCACTTATCCGATTTACGTGTTTTTTGTTAATTTATACATATGTTCTATGGCCAGATTATCTATAATCTATAAATATATATAAAATACAACGTCTCTCTGTCTATCTGTCCGTTAGTGCGCTTATCACTCGAAGACTACTGATCCGATTTACATGCTTTTTTTTTAAACATATGTATATTCTCTGGCCAGGATATAGGATATATTTTATTACGTTAGGTAATATAAGAAATAAGCAATGACGATAATAGTGAATCAAGTCGAAAAAAAGTTTGCCGCTAGCGCGTTCTCCTACAATATACTGCCTAGTCCATTAAATATGAAACAATATCATGTAGTAAAAAAATATAATATATATAAAATGCAACGTCTCTCCGCCTGTCTGTCAATCCATTAGTGCACTTATCACTCGAGAATCAGTTATCCGATTTACGTGTTTTTCTTTAATTCATACATATGTTCTCTGGCCAGGTTATCTATAATCTATAATATATATAAAATACAACGTCTCTCTGTCTGTCTGCCTGTCGGTCTGTCCGTTAGTGCGCTTATCACTCGAGAACCACTTATCCGATTTACGTGTTTTTTTTAATTCATACATATGTTCTCTGGCCGAGTTATCTGTAATCTATAATATATATAAAATACAACGTCTCTTTGCCTGTCTGTCCGTTAGTGTGCTTATCACTCGAGAACCACTTATCTGATTTACGTGCTTTTTTTTAAAACATACATATGTTCTCTGGCCAGGTTATAGGATATATTTTATTACGTTAGATAACATAAGGGGTAAACAACAATATCATGTAGTAAGGAATATAATATATATAAAATGCAACGTTGCTCTGTCTGTCTGTCCGTTAGTGCACTTTTCACTGGAAAACCACTTATCCGATTTACGTACTTTTTTTTTTAAACATACATATGTTCTCTGGCCAGGTTATAGGCTATATTTTATTACGATAGGTAGCATAAGGAATCCATATATATGTTCTCTGGCCAGGTTATATAATAATAATAATCTATATAACGCGGAAACAAATAATAATAAGCTGACTTGGCTTAAGCCAGTCAGCCAAACATTGACCAAATGTGAGAAAGAAAAACAAAAACATAATATAATAAAATAAAAACCAACAACATTCACATCTCATTTAATACAATTGGGGCTCAACACAAACTTACACAAAAACATTCAGAAGTCAGTGATTTTGAAAATATGTAACATTGTCAGGTCAGTCCTTAATACACAATGGTAATGGCGTTTGTGCTGACTTGGCTTAGGCCCGCCAGCCAAATAGGGACCACATTGACCAAATGTGAGAAAAAAGAGCATCTATATAATATATATAAAACGTAATGTCTCTCTGTCTCTCTTTCCGTTAGTGCGCTTATGGCTTGAGAACCACTTATCCGATTTACGTGTTTTTTTTTTAAATTCATACATATGTTCTCTGGCCAGGTTGTAGAATATATTTTATTACGTGAAGGAACATAAGGAATGAGCAGTTACGATAATAGTAATCATGTCTACGCGAGAGGAGCCGCGGGCACGGCTATATATATATATATATATATATATATATATATATATATATATATATATATATATATATATATATGTATATATATATATGTATATATATATATATATATATATATATATATATATATATATATATCATACCTTTGATGCATAAGTGGATTTCTCTTTATACTGTTATGTTTTAAAATCCGGTCCTGTCCAGTATTGACAAACTCAACAATAATAAATATCAATAATAAATAAAGCTTCTTGCCGTAGTCGAAATAGTAATTATATATATATATATATATATATATATATATATATATATATATATATATATATATATATATATGTATATATATATATATATATATATATATATATATATATATATATATTATATATATATATATATATTGAATACATTAAAAAATACAATATTTACACTACAACACAATTTACAGGATTATTAGTTAAAATAGTAAGGCTATTTCAAACCTTTAAAAAAAATCGATTTCATAAAGATTATCGTAAATAAAATCCGCCACTGGTAAATTGATAAGACAGCCATTAAGCCGTTAGTAAGTTAAAGTTATATAGTGACAAAGGTAATCGCTGCGACACCCCATTTGTACATGTAAACACACTCGAATAGATTGAAAGTGCATGTGTAACCCTTAAAATAAACAGCACTTTGTCAATTAGCGACAGCAACGTCCTACAACTTCTCAAACTGTGCGCGCCCTGAGGCTCTGTGTGTATTGTTATCCTGTAATGACAGTACAATACTTCGTATTGAACTTGGCGATATCTAATAAAACGCTTTTTTGTTACCATAAATGTATGTAAGTTAAAGTATTATGTTATATAGATTATTTTGTAGATAGGTAATAATGTATTTTTTTGTTATCAATAAGTTCTGGAAAAGCTTTTTATAATAATGAAAATGTTTCTTTTGCATTAGACAAACTCAAAAATATATCCAATTTTTTCCTAAGTCAATATTGCTAACAAAATAAATTAAGTTAATAACTAGATAACCTCAATTGCATTAAAAAATTGAACTTCCCTTGCAAATGTAAGTTTATTGGTTAATATATTCTTCTGAGATCCCTCTATAATTCCATTATATTACATATCACTTCTACTAAGATTGCAAATAATGAAAGGAAAAATCGACAAATTGGTTTCTTAGTAAAGGGTGTTTTTTATAGAGGTATAGAACTTTGAAATGGAATAAAACAAAGATGAATTTTTAAATTGACATGAAATTTACTTTATTCGAAAGATAATCTTCTGGCATTATAATTTAAATATGACTTCTGGCATATGACCGCCACGGCTGGCTCGGACGTAGTCTAATCTGGAGGTCCAATTTTCGATGACTTTTTCCAACATTTGTGGCCGTATATCGGCAATAACGCGGCGAATGTTGTCCTCCAAGTGGTCAATCGTTTCGGGCTTATCGGCGTAGACTAGCGACTTCACATATCCCCACAGAATAGTCTAGCGGCGTTAAATCGCACGATCTTGGAGGCCAATTCACGGGTCCGAAACGTGAAACTATGCGGTTACCAAACGTTTCCTTCAATAAATCAATTGTGGCACGAGCTGTGTCACATGTTGCGCCGTCTTGTTGAAACCACAGCTCCTGCACATCATGGTTGTTCAATTGATGAACGAAAAAGTCAGTAATCATGGCTCTATAGCGGTCACCATTGACTGTAACGTTCTGACCAGCATCGTTTTTAAAGAAGTACGGACCAATGATTCCACCAGCCCATAAAGCACACCAAACAGTCAGTTTTTTCTGGATGTAACGGTGTCTCAACATACACTTGAGGATTATCATCACTCCAAATACGGCAGTTTTGTTTATTGACTTATCCATTCAAACAAAAGTGAGCTTCATCGCTAAACAAAATTCGGGATCAACGGCAATCTTGTTTTGGGCCTATTCACCGAATCTACGCCTTGCTAGGTGATCGTGTGGCTTCAGTTGTTGCACGAGTTGGATTTTGTAAGCACGCAAACCAAGATCTTTCCGCAAAATCTTCCATAAAGTAAATGAACACATATCCAATTCCTGCGCACGATGGCGGATAGACTGATTCGGGTCTTCCTCTACGCTACGCTCTACAGCAGCAATGACTTCTTCTGTACGCACTGTACGACGTCTCTGTGGATGCGTATTATCATTTAGAGTAAACGTGGTGCGAAAACGTTCCATAGTTAATCAAATTAATTGCTCTGATGGACGATTATGTTGACCGTAAAATGGATGTAGTGCGCGATACGTATTTCGAACAGAACCATGGTTTTCAAAATAAATTTGTACAATTTGGAAGCGTTGTTCAGGCGTCAGTCTATTCATGTTGAAATGCCAAACCAAATTAAACAAAAATCACTTGACAGCTGACAAAATGGCCGCCAGTTAAAAAAGTGTTGTCAACTTAAAGTTTTATACCTCTATAAAAAACACCCTTTACTTCGGTTGCAAACACCTAGTTGACTTGCTCGTACTAAAGAAAAACTTCTTTCAATCACTACAAGTCGATAATTTAAATAAAAGGTATCTTGTCGCAAGACATTAATCAGAATTTCAAAATGGATTTTTGCAACATACGAGGTTTAAACACGAACATAAATTCAGTGCACCAACACCTGCAATCAAATAAACCTCATATACTCGCTCTCTGTGAAACTAAGGTCAGTTCATCGACCAGCACAGTAAACTATCTTTATCCTGGGTACGACTTCTATTCCCGATTTAGGCGTAACTTTGGAATCTGTCTTTATGACAGAATCGACCTCTCTTGCCAACGAGAAGAGGCTTTGGAACCCTCAAACTTTGATGTTATGTGGTTAAAAATAACCCAACCAACCACAAGATTCGTCTGTATCCTCTATCGACCACCAAGTGATACTGACTTTAGAATACTTTTCGCTTCCCTTGCAGACATCATCGATCATTTACAAATTAACTATCCAAATGACGAAATTGCCATCCTGAGCGACTTTAATGTCCACAACATCAACTGGCTTAAATATTCAAATGCTACCGACGAACAAGGTCATGAAGCCGAATCATTTTCAATCAGTTGTGGCTTAAACTCAGCTTATTGACGAACCAACACGGATCCCTGATCGAGACGGAGAGTTTGCAGTCTTCTTGATCTCTTTTTAACCACCAATCCGGAGATTTACACAGTCAGCGTAAATCCGCCGTTAGGTTCTTCCGACCATAAACTACTTTCGACATCGAGTATTCTACCAATCAATGACAGAGAGGCGCCTAAACCGCGCAAGATTTGGCACTACAAGTCTGCTAAATGGGAAGATCTCATGGAATATTTTGGAACTTTCCCTCGGTTAGGCGTTTGTTTTCGATCCGACGACCCATCTGACTGCGCCAGGGAGGTTTCCGATGTTACTTTGGCAGGTATGGAGGCTTATATCCCTTTTCCGAAGAAATGTCCTTCCAACGGCAAGCCTTGGTTTGACCGAAAATGCAAAGAAGCTGTTGCTTCTAAACATCTTGCATACCGACAATGGCGTGAAAATCCTAACACCATATATCGTAACACATTTGTTCGTGCCAGGAACAGATGCAAAGAAATTATCGACGAAACCAAGGAGGTACACAATCAACGAATTAGAAACAAACTTCTCGCCTGTCCCGGCAATTCAAGGTCCTTTTGGTCGATCGCTAAGGCAGTTAGTCAAAATTTCACCAAATCCACCATACCACCTTTCACACGGCCAGATAATTCTATTGCAACGACACCTGTTGAGAAAGCGAAGTTGTTGGCTGAACTCTTTGCTTCACATTCTACTGTCGATTTCCAAGGAAAAACACCACCTACTATTCCCATAGGGCAGTCAAGGATGCCCGATGTTGTCTTCAGACAGCGTATCATAAAGCGTATTCTGATGAAGCTAGACACCAAAAAGGCTTCTGGCGCTGACGGAATACCTGCCTTAGTTCTTAAGAACTGTGCGAGGCAACTAACACCAGTTTTCTGTAGACTTTTCAACCTATCCTACAGGAAGGGAATATTTCCGTCCTGCTGGAAATGTGCTACAGTTCAGCCGATACCTAAAAAAGGCAAGAAGACCTTGCCAAATAACTACCGACCAATTTCACTGCGTTCAATAATATCGAAACTCATGGAAAAGGCTATTAATCAGCATCTTCTAAAATATCTTGAAGGATTCAACATTATTAGCGATCACCAATATGGCCTTCGTAAAATAGATCAACAGGAGATCTTCTGACTTATGTAACACATGTTTGGAACAATGCAATTGAACCCTTTGGAGAATCTCGAGCGGTTGCTCTTGACATATCCAAGGCATTCGACCGTGTTTGGCACGATGGGCTGTTGGCTAAGCTACGTTCTTATATGTCGGAAAAGTTCTGTTTGTGGCTCTCATGTTTCCTCAGAGAGCGTTCTTTACGAGTGGCAGTCGACGGATTTCTTTCTAACACCTTCACTATCAACGCCGGTGTACCCCAAGGCTCCATACTGCCTCCTACTCTCTTTCTCATTTACATTAACGATCTGCTGGAAAAGACCGCGAATCCAATCTACAGCTTTGCAGATGACAGTACACTTATCTCTTCATTCACTTTGAACGCTCGGACATCGGCTACTCAGACGAATATCCGCAGACAGCAGGAAGTCATTCAACTTAACAAAGACCTGGAAGACATTCTATCTTGGGGTGACAGTAACCAAATGGAATTTAACTCTACAAAAACCCAGGCGGCAGTTTTTTCTAAAAAAGTTAACGTTGCTGAACCCGACATAGTTATGTCGGGGCACTCCATTCCTCTAACATCGTCACTCAATTTGTTGGGCGTTAATTTGGGAGCAAATATGTCCTGGCATGAACATTTTACAGGCATAGCAAGGAGAGCTTCTCAAAAGTTGGGAATATTATTTCGAACCAGAAAGCTTTACACTCCACAACAACTGTTAATTCTTTCCAAAGCTCAAATTCGACCAACTATGGAATACTGCCCCCATGTTTGGAGCTCCGCTCCCAAACATACACTGCATTTGTTGGATTCTATTCAGAGAAGAGCTGTTCGTCTGATTGGAGACCCGGAACTGACCGTCGGCCTTGATTCGCTGGAACATCGAAGAACGGTTGGAGACTTGAGCCTATTCTACAAGTACTTTCATGGAAAGTGTTCGAAGGATGTGGCTCGCTTAATTACTCCCAGAGCGGTGCATGTTAGAAGTACACGTCGCGCTAATTCTTCACATCCGTATGAAGTTCAGCTTGTTACTCCTCGTACAAACGCTTTTCAAGCAGTCTTTTATATGGAGAACATCATCCCTTTGGAATAATTTGCCCAGGACTGTATTTCCCACCGAGTACAATCTACAGCGATTCAAGAACAACGTGAATCGCTTTCTCCGCACACGTGTCGCTCTTGTAGCGCTTTAGGGACTCCCCTGTAGCACGTGTGCTAGACCCACAAAAAAAAAACAAGAAAAAGTTAAGCAGAGAAAGGACTTCAGAAATGAAGCCTGATATTTTTCTTTACATAATATTTCTGTTAAAATTAACAATAATGGCAAAATAATAAATTATTCAGCTCCAGAGACCTCAAAAATATATAAAAGGTTTATACGAAGCAACCCCTTTCACACCCTCTCTTACTTTAACCCCAATAGTATGATTATTAATAATTATAATAACAGAACATGGCTTCAATATCAGACACCAAAAAATGAATCAACATAAAGTAAACCACCTCCTATATATGGATGACATAAAACTCTACGCTGCCACAAAAACACAGCTGAAAGAACTCCTCAAAATCACAGAAATATTCACCTTAGATGTCAATATGGAATTTGGTATAAGTAAATGCAAAGTGCTCCACATCAACAAAGGCCAATGGAAGTGCCACCATGAGACAGAAACCATCAACAATGAAACACTCGATAACATGTTCAACAAAGAAACATATAAATATCTAGGCTTCCAACAAAGCACCAAACTCAACCACACTCACATCAAAACAGAGCTCAGAACCGAATTCAAAAACAGTATGACGAAACTTTTACAAACAAAACTCAACTCTAAGAATCTTATTAAAGCCATCAACACGTTCGCTATACCTATACTCACATATTCATTTGGTATCATCAAATGGTCACAAACAGACATAGAAAATATTCACATCCTTATACGATCTCAATTCACCAAATACAGGAAACTGCACCCCAATGCATGCAAAGAAAGACTTACCATCGAGAGGAAGGCAGGAGGAAGAGGAATTATAGACATCAGATCATTACACACAAAACAAATACAAGCACTTAGGAAATTCTTTCACAGCAAGCAAACCAGCCTCCACACAGCGACAGTGAAAGCAGACAAAAACTACACACCTCTCGACTTATCCCGAGCAGACCACTCAGCAGACACACATAGTCACACCCAATTACAACAGGAAAAGATGAAAACGTGGTCAGAGAAAACACTCCACGGAAAACACAGATACCACATAGAACAAGACCACGTAAATAAAAAAACAATCATACACCTGGTTACAGGATGGGCAGCTATTCCCTGAAACAGAAGGCTTCTTACTTGCCATCCAGGATAAAGTCATATTAACCAGAAACTACCAAAAGCATATCATCAAAGACCCAACTATTACAGAAGACAGATGCAGGAAGTGCCACCAGCAGAAAGAAACGATCGAACACATAACAGGCGGATGTAAAATATTAGCCGGAACAGAATACACAGCCAGACATGACTCAGCTGCCAAAGTAGTTCACCAAGCACTAGCCACAACATACAAACTCATAGAAAACACAGATCCCTACTACAAATACACACCAACATCCATACTTGAAGATAAAGATTACAAGCTCTACTGGGACATTAGTATCCATACGGATAAAACATTCTCCGCCAATAGACCCGATATTACTTTTCAGTGCAAAAAAGGAAAAGTCACCTATCTAATTGACATAGCGGTCCCAAACGACACAAACATCCAAACGAAATACACAGAAAAAATTTCCAAATACACAGACCTTGCAATGGAAATAAAAAGGCTATGGAAACAAGAAAAAGTCATCATTGTCCCCCTCATTATATCAGCCACAGGCCTTACACCAATAACATTCACACCACACTTAGTACGGACTCAACACAAACATACATAAAAAAACATTCAGAAGTCAGTGATTTTGAAAACATGTAACATTGTCAGGTCATTCCTTAATACACAATGGTAATGCGTTTCTGCTGACTTGGTTTTGACCCGTCAGCCAAACATGGAACCACATTGACCAAATGTGAGAAAAAGAACTTTTTTATAATTATAATAATAATAATAAAACCAAGAAATATTCTTAAAATGATATTGAAAATATACAAAATTTATTGGCCTCTACCCCTTCCACCTCCTTTTTATATAGAAATATCGCTCAAAAACTATAGGTTCCTTTCCTACTTTTAGTGTATGAAATTTGAAGTAGCTAACTCCTTCGTTTGACGGACTCTGAAACGTGAGGAACTGTAAACATTTCTGAGGGTGATTTTCTCAAGTACAACTCAGCAAAAGAACTAATAATATACTTGTATATGCATTAACTGATACAATTAAGATATTAAATTTTATTTTATTTGTAGGCATTTGCTTGGAAAATTGAAAGTACGATTTTATCACACAGAAGCGTGCCATGGATATCAATATTTCTTTTCTGCATGTGAATTTTTTTAAAAAATATTTTTCTATTATAATAATAAATTCTTATTGAAGAGAGAGAGAACTTGATTGGTTACCACAATGACTTTTAACCTAGATCCTTTAGTTTTATGTACAATTTCTATATTAATTTATACGAATGTGCAATATATGTTGTAAGCGACATAACAGGAAAGTAGGAGAATTGTAGCAGGACTTGTAGGCCTACTTACTCAGACTTACGCATACCACTCGATAAAGTTGATATTTAAATAACTAGTTTGAGTATTTGTTCTGAAAATTAATACTTCCTAAACAATTCCTTCTCCAGAAAAAACTCTTTACTGCATTACTGCGAAAACTATAATCTATAATATATATGACTGTCCGTTAGTGCGCTTATCACTCGAGAACCACTTATCCGATTTACGTGATTTTTTTTAATTCATACATATGTTCTCTGACCAGGTTATAGATATATATTTTATTACGTTAGGTAACATAAGGAATAAGTAATGACGATAATAGAGAATCAAGTTGGAAAAAAATTTGCCGCTATTTTTTTATGGGTCTAGCACACGTGCTGCAGGGAAGTCCCTAAAGAGTTACAGGAGCGACACGTATGCGGAGAAAGCGATTCACGTTATTCTTGAATCGCTGTAAATTTTACTCTGTGGGAAACACAATCCTGGGCAAATTATTCCAAAGGGATGAAGTTCTCCACATAAAAGACTGCTTGAAAAGCGTTGTATGAGGAGTAACAAGCTGAACCTCATACGGATGTGAAGTATTAGCGCGACGTGTACTTCTAACATGCACCGCTCTGGGAGGAATTAAGCGAGTCACATCCTTCGAACACTTTCCATGAAAATAATTATAGAATAGGCTCAAGTCTCCAACCTCTTCGATATTCCAGCGAATCAAGGCCGCCGGTCAGTTCCGGGTCTCCAATCAGACGAACAGCTCTTTTTTGAATAGAATCTAACAAATGCAGTGTGTGTTTGGGAGCGGAGCCCTAAACATGGGAGCAGTATTCCATAGTTGGTCGAATTTGAGCATTGTAAAGAATTAACAGTTGTTGTGGAGTGTAAAGCTTTCTGGTTCGAAATAATATTCTCAACTTGTGAGAAGCTCTCCTTGTTATGCCTGCAATATGTTCATGCTAGGACATATTTGCTCCCAAATTAACGCCCAACAAATTGAGTGACGATGTTAGAGGAATGGAATGCCCCGACATAACTATGTCGGGTTCAGCAACGTTAACTTTTTTAGAAAAAACTGCCGCCTGGGTTTTTGTAGCATTAAATTCCACTTGGTTACTGTCACCCCAGGACAGAATTTCTTTCAGGTCTTTGTTAAGTGGAATGACTTCCTGTTGTCTGCGGATATTCGTCTGAGTAGCCGATGTCCGAGCGTTCAAAGTGAATGAAGAGATGAGCGTACTGTCATCTGCAAAGCTGTAGATTGGATTCTCGGTCCTTTTCAACAGATCGTTAATGTAAATGAGAAAGAGAGTAGGAGACAGTACGGAGCCTTGAGGTACACCTGCGTTGATAGTGAAGGTGTTAAAAAGAAATCCGTCGACTGCCACTCATAAAGAACGCTAGCGCGCTTTCTTGCAATACGCTGCCGAAACCGTTAAATATGGAACAATATCATGTAGCAAAGAATATAATATACATATATAAAATGCAACATCTCTCTGTCTGTCCGTTAGTGCGCTTATCACGCGAAAACCACTTACCCGATTAACGTTTTTTTTAATTCATACATATGTTTTTGGGCCAGATTATATAATAATAATAATCTATATAATACATATAAAGCACAACGTCTCTCTACCTATCTATCCGTTACTCCGCTTATCATTCGAGAACCACTTATCTGATTTACTTGTTTTTTTTTTTAATTCGTGCATAGGTTCTCTGGTCATGTTACAGGATATATTTTATTATGTTAGGTAACATAAGGAATTAGCAGTGGTGATAATAGTGAATCGAGTCCACGCGAGAGAAGCCGCGGCTAGTTTTATATATAACTTCATCGAGAAGCAGTAAGTCATTAGATGTGTTTGTCAATATTTCGTATCTACCATTCAAATTCGGTATTATAAATAATTATTAATTTTGTACTCGTCTTGTTTTGAAAGTGGTAATGCAGGACTCTTAAACTTTTACGGCTCGCCGAGTAATTCTTTTTGAAATCAAATTTAGGTTTGTTTATATTCAGCGTATTAATAGTGGGTATGTTCGTATTATGAATACTATACCGAAATATTTAACTGATTTCCGAAATTATTGACTAAGGATTTTTAAATTATATGCTCTCCCTTTTAACTAGTGATGCGACGAGCGTAAATACAGTAAAAAAGTCTTGGTTTCGATGAAGTTTTGCTGAAATTTTTGTTTTCATCACGTCTTGTCTGATATAATTTAACCGGTTAGCCTCCGATCACGTTCCTGAGTCGTATTTCAAAAACGTCTTTATCTTGTCTTTACTGTGCACCAGCGTCTGAAAGTACCTTAATATTCTAGGGTAGTAATAAAAGTTTTTAATTTAAATATACTCTGTTTAGTTGATGACTAGTTAAATTATTCTTGAGCTTGTAAATAACTGAAAATGGGGTCTATTAAAGGTCCAATTAAAAATTATTTTTAAAAAAATCGAAATTTTATTGAGAAAAGGCCTATTTTCTTGAATAAATGCGTTATACGAAAATTCTACTAATATTTTTATTGTAGAAAAAAGCGCCCACGGATGGTATTGAGAATATACAGATACCTGTTGGCTGAACTCTTTGCTGCACATTCTACTGTCGATTTTCAAGGAAAAACACCACCTACTATTCCCATATTGCAGTCAAGGATGCCCCATGTTGTCTTGAGACAGCGTATCATAAAGTGTATTTTAGTGATGCTAAACACCAAAAAGGTTTCTGGCGCTGACGGAATACCTGCCATAGTTCTCAAAAACTGTGCGAGGGAACTAACACCAGTCTTCTGTAGACTTTTCAACCTGTCCTACAGAAAGGGAATATTTCCTTCCTGCTGGAAATGTGCCACAGTTCAGCCGATACCTAAAAAAGGCAGGAAGACCTTGCCAAATACCTACCGACCAGTCGCACTGCTTTCAATAATATTGAAAGTCATGGAAAACGTTATCAATCAGCATCTTCTAAAATATCTTGAAGGATTCAACATTATTAGCGATCACCAATATGGCTTTCGTAAACATAGATCAACAGGAGATCTTCTGACTTATGTAACACATGTTTGGAACAACGCAATTGAACACTTTGGAGAATCTCGAGCGGTTGCTCTTGACATATCCAAGGTATTCGACCGTGTTTGGCACGATGGACTGTTGGCTAAGCTACGTTCTTATGGTATGTCGGAAAAGTTCTGTTTGTGGCTCTCGTGTTTCCTCAGAGAGCGTTCTTTACGAGCGGCGGTAGACAGATTTCTTTCTAACACCTCCACTATCAACGCCGGTGTGCCGCAAGGCTACACACTGTCTCCCACTCTCTTTCTAATTTACATTAGCGATCTGCTGGAAAAGACCGTGAATCCAATCTACAGCTTTGCATAGGTAGTAGTTGTTCGCATAAATGCAATAACGCCCAAGGCAGCACTACCGTGTTGTCTAAAAAGTGCTGTGAAATACAGAAATGTATGTTTCGGCACTTTGACAACTTTGTCGGGTATTACGATATCCTTAGGATATGAAAAAGGGTAAAAATCCCTACTCAGGCGGGGAGGTGAATGATAAAAAAAAAAAACAGTACGCTTATTTCTTCATTCACTTTGAACTCTCGGGCATCAGCTACTCAGGCGAATATCCGCAGACAGCAGAAGGTCGTTCAACTTAACAAAGACCTGGAAGAAATTCTATCTTGGGGTGACAGTAACCAAGTGGAATTTAACGCTGCAAAAACCCAGGCGGCAATTTTTTCTAAAAAAGTTAACGTTGCTGAACCCGACATAGTCATGTCGGGGCACACCATTCTCCTAGCATCGTCACTCAATTTGTTGGGCGTTTATTTGGGAGCAGATATGTCCTGGCATGAACATGTTGCAGGCATAGCAAGGAGAGTTTCTTAAAAGTTGGGAATATTATTTCGAACCAGAAAGCTTTACAAAGCTCAAATTCGACCAACTATGGAATACTGCTCCCATGTTTGGGGCTCCGCTCCCAAACACACACTGCATTTGTTGGATTCTATTCAGAGATGAGCTGTTCGTCTGATTGGAGACCCGGAACTGACCGGCGGCCTTGATTCGCTGGAACATCAAAGAACTGTTGGCGACTTGAGTCTGTTCTACAAATATTTTCATAGAAAGTGTTCGAAAGATGTAGCCCGCTTAATTCCTCTCAGAGCGGTGCATGTTAGAAATACAGGTCGCGCTAATACTTCACATCCGTATGAGGTTCAGCTTGTTACTCCGCGTACAACGCTTTTCAAGCAGTCTTTTATATGGAGAGCATCATTCCTTTGGAATAATTTGCCCAGGGCTCTGTTTCCCACCGAGTACAATTTACAGCGATTCAAGAACAACGTGAATCGCTTTTTCCGCACACATGCCGCTCCTGGAGCGCTTTTGGGGATTTCCCTGCAGCGCGTGTGCTAGACCCATAAAAAAAATATACAGAACAAATTTTAGGTATGATACTCTTAAATTCACTGATGATTTATTGAATAAATTTCCTATTATAACATGACAGGTGTTAATTTTTGTCATTTCTAGGAATAAAATAATAAGAAAAAATAAAAACATTCTTATTTTTACTTGCGTTACGCTCTTGGTTGCTTGATTGGTTGAAGGCGGCGTAGACGTTTATCCTGTTTGTGCATGTTTGTGTGCATTGCTTACATGAGCGTCGTCTCTTTAATTAGATTTATTGGCTTCCTTCTAAGCCCTTCATGTGGTAATTTGTCGACACGATGTAGATCTCCAAACAGTTTATGTCTATTCTGAGATAAAGCTGCACATTCATATAGAATGTGCATAGAGGCTTTTTCCTCTTCACCATATAACTTGCATGTTGTGGTATCATTTTAGACACCCATTTTCTGTAAATATTCCCTCAGGTGATCAGTCTACCAGTAGTTTGGTCTGGGCCATTGTTAAAATGAAGAACATCAGTTGTTAATATCCTTGAGGGGCCTTCATTACGCTCCTCCCATATCTTTAGCTAGATGTTGCAAGCCAACAATCTAGATGTTGCTAATAGGAAAATGTGTTTATATTGGTATACCAAACGTTGGTTCTGGACCCCTATACGATCGTATCCATCGTAATCTTGGGGCTGGCCTACGAGGCATCTAAAGCATTTAGAGCAGCTTCACTATCTGAGGGAATATATATTTCTGAGTTGCGGTAGTCCCGTTTAATATTCTCGTTCATCAGCAACACACAAATCCACCGTTACCTGCAGATGGCAACCATCCTAGAATTTATGAGTAACGCTCAGCTTAGATTCCTGGATAAGGTCACCGGTCACCTCATTCCCACCGTCAGAAATACATATGAAATTTCACCCAACTACAGAACTCGGTACCCAAGACCCTCAGATCTCCTTCCCCAAAACCACTAACAATGGAACTAAACCAGGTTTAATTTAAATAGTACCTCATGAAATATCTCAACTTTCAGATATCTTAAGATCCATATTGTAAGTGAAATATCTGAAGTCTCAGATATCTTAAGTTTTTATCTCATTTATATGAAACCCTTACCTTGGTTAAGTTAATTAGGTTACTGACATCTTAAGATCCAAATTGTATACCCATGTATTTTAGCTCATATAATAGTGTACCTAATTAATCAATAAATGAGATCTGAATTGTAAGCGTTGGTAATAATTGGGAAATTACGCTAATGACCGAGCATTGTTTGATAACAGTACAGTAAAATAAATCGTTTTTGATCTTTTTTTTGCTTGTATCCTTACAGCAGGAAAAGAAACTATAATTTTTGAGCAATATCGTTTCGGGAAACAGGGTGAAATGGTATAGTTTCAATAGAATTATAAGAACTTTTTCCGATATTTGGTTGTGCTAATGCATGATGTTTACAGTTAACCAAGAAGTTAAAGAGACAGACAAGAGCTTTAAAAGGTTTGCTTTGAATATTTTGTTTTATATGTCCTTTTCCCAATCCCAAAATTATATGATTTTTTACAATATATAGTGCCCGCGGCTCCGCTCGCGTAGGCATCATTCACTATTATCGTCACTGCTTATTCCTTATGTTACCTAACGTAATAAAATATATCCTATATCCTGACCAGAGAACATATATATCAATTAAAAAAAAAACACATAAATCGGATAAGTGGTTCTCGAGTGATAAGTGCAATAACGGACAGACAGAGTGACGTTGCATTTTATATATTATATTCTTTGCTACATGATATTGCTCCATGTTTAATGGTTTAGGCAGTGTATTGCAAGAGAACGCGCTAGCTGCAAACTTTTTTCCGACTTGATTCACTATTATCGTCACTGCTTACTCCTTATGTTAGCTAACGTAATAAAATATATCCTATAACCTGGTCAGAGAACATATGTATATTTTAAAAGCGAAATATGAACATATTTATTAATTAAATCAAATAATATTTTTTCTCTTGAATTGCATATGGATGTGGGAATAACCCAAAGTTATTTTAATAGAAAATGATCTAGTAGTTTACGTTGGTCCATTGTTAGTCATTTAGGTTCTGTATGAATTGAAATATAATGTGCAAAACAACGTTGTTTTTTCGGACGTACAACGTAAGGAAATTTTTATATGATACAGTAATACCCCGCTTTACGCGAGGGATACGTTCCGAAAAAAATCGCGTTAACTGAAATTCGCGTATATCGAGGTTTATGATTAAACATAGTCAAAATTTAATACAAAAAATACAAATCATTTTAATCAATCACTTTAATTCTAAGAACACTTTATGCAATACATACTCTTATTTTTTACGGAAAAATACATCTATTGTCTTTTGGGTAACGTTTTGTTTACGTTCTTGTAAAATACGTTCATAACACCCAACACTGTTTTTAATTGTTTGACACACGGTCAAGACACGGTCATCATTATTGTCTATACTCTGCAATATGTCCAAACCTGAATAAATTTTTGAAAGTGCATTTTGTATTTCCCCTGAAGATAAAACTTTCTCTTCTACTTGTTCTTCCTCATCGTAGATAGGATTATTCTGTAACTCGATCAGATCTTCATTGCTAATAGGATCGTCGTGCGTTGCTACAAGTTCTACGAGATCTTCTACCGTGACATCTTCAAGTTCAGACCCCTCAATCATTGCAGCAATGTCTTCAAGCACTTGTCTCTGCATCTGGACAATTCTTCTAGGTGCTTCCACTACATCTGGCCAAAGATTACGCCACACCCCATTCATACAACTCATTTTAACTTCCTTCCAAGCCTCTTCTATGTTGTGAATAGACTTCATAATACATAGTGGGTAGACTGCTTAAATATGGGCTTTTTGCCTATTTTAAGTTATTTTACGTTAAACCACATAAGGTCTGAGGTTGATTCCTCGCAAATCTCGCTGCCTGCCTTTAGTGTTGGCTGTGCCAACCACTCTGTCGGCTTGCGGCTGCTGTGTCAGCCTCCGATTGAGTACTAGGTGTGCGTATTTGGTACAATTCGTTGTATCTTACCGTTGTGTTCCGTAAGTGCCGGAATAAAGTACTTAAAATTCTGTTCTCTTCTTCGTCGATCCTAGCCCGACTGATGAGCCGTGATACGGCGAAACGCGTCTCGGGATGGATGGACGAATAAGAGAACAGTGGGTAGACTGCTTAAATATGGGCTTTTTGCCTATTTTAAGTTATTTTACGTTAAACCACATAAGGTCTGAGGTTGATTCCTCGCAAATCTCGCTGCCTGCCTTTAGTGTTGGCTGTGCCAACCACTCTGTCGGCTTGCGGCTGCTGTGTCAGCCTCCGATTGAGTACTAGGTGTGCGTATTTGGTACAATTCGTTGTATCTTACCGTTGTGTTCCGTAAGTGCCGGAATAAAGTACTTAAAATTCTGTTCTCTTCTTCGTCGATCCTAGCCCGACTGATGAGCCGTGATACGGCGAAACGCGTCTCGGGATGGATGGACGAATAAGAGAACAGTGGGTAGACTGCTTAAATATGGGCTTTTTGCCTATTTTAAGTTATTTTACGTTAAACCACATAAGGTCTGAGGTTGATTCCTCGCAAATCTCGCTGCCTGCCTTTAGTGTTGGCTGTGCCAACCACTCTGTCGGCTTGCGGCTGCTGTGTTAGCCTCCGATTGAGTACTAGGTGTGCGTATTTGGTACAATTCGTTGTATCTTACCGTTGTGTTCCGTAAGTGCCGGAATAAAGTACTTAAAATTCTGTTCTCTTCTTCGTCGATCCTAGCCCGACTGATGAGCCGTGATACGGCGAAACGCGTCTCGGGATGGATGGACGAATAAGAGAACAGTGGGTAGACTGCTTAAATATGGGCTTTTTGCCTATTTTAAGTTATTTTACGTTAAACCACATAAGGTCTGAGGTTGATTCCTCGCAAATCTCGCTGCCTGCCTTTAGTGTTGGCTGTGCCAACCACTCTGTCGGCTTGCGGCTGCTGTGTCAGCCTCCGATTGAGTACTAGGTGTGCGTATTTGGTACAATTCGTTGTATCTTACCGTTGTGTTCCGTAAGTGCCGGAATAAAGTACTTAAAATTCTGTTCTCTTCTTCGTCGATCCTAGCCCGACTGATGAGCCGTGATACGGCGAAACGCGTCTCGGGATGGATGGACGAATAAGAGAACAGTGGGTAGACTGCTTAAATATGGGCTTTTTGCCTATTTTAAGTTATTTTACGTTAAACCACATAAGGTCTGAGGTTGATTCCTCGCAAATCTCGCTGCCTGCCTTTAGTGTTGGCTGTGCCAACCACTCTGTCGGCTTGCGGCTGCTGTGTCAGCCTCCGATTGAGTACTAGGTGTGCGTATTTGGTACAATTCGTTGTATCTTACCCTTCATAATGTTGTATGACTTCCACCACTCTCGCATAGACTGTCTTCCTTCCCCGTCAGTTTCATGAATTAGTTGGCTAAAAAGTGCGGCGATGGTAATAAGCTTTGAAGTTTGCTATTGCTCCCTGGTCCATAGGTTGTAATATTGACGTAGTGTTTGGTGGAAGGAACTTTACGTACACTTTTAAGTCTCTGGGCGTATCAAGTGAGGTTGGATGTCCTGGGGCATTGTCTAAGAGTAATATAACTTTAGGTTCAAGCCCATTTCTGTCACAGTATGATTTGACTGATGGGCAAAAAACTATTAGAATACCATTCTTGAAAAATTTCCCGTGTAACCCACGCCTTTCTGTTTGATCGCCACACAACTGGTAGACTTGTCTTGTCTGTGCCTCGCTTTGCACGGGGTGTTTCTGAATGGTACACTAGTAAAGGTTTCAGTTTGAAATCACCAGTGGCATTACCACCCAGCAGAAGTGTTAGTCGATCTTTCGCAGCTTTGAAACCACTGGCTTGACGTTCTTCCTTAGAAATGAATGTTCGAGATGGCATTTTTTTTCCAGTAAAGTGCGGTCTCATCAACATTGAAGATGAGACAAGCAGGAATTTTCTCTCGTCTAACGAAGTCTTGAAACTTGTCTGGAAACTCAGCTGCAGCTTGAATGTCCGCGCTGGCCGCCTCGCCTGTTATGTGGATATTGTGAAGATTAGAACGCTGCTTGAACCGATGGAACCAGCCTCTGCTGGCAGCAAAAGTCGGAGTGGCACTCCCTTCTCCTTCTTTTGTTTTCAGCATCTCATACAAAGATTTTGCTTTTGTGCATATGAGATCTTGACTTAGTGGTGTGTTCTTCTTATTCAAATCTTCGATCCAGACTGACAGTAATTTCTCCATTCTTTCTAAGATAGATGATCTCGAACGAGAAAGTTTTGTTGCACTTATAGGTGTTGAACCTTCGCTGGAGATTTTAATTTTTTCCCGATTTTTATAAATCGTTCTCACAGTCGATTCTGAGAGTCCAAAATCTCTCCCAACAATTGTTGCTTTGCCTCCATTTTCCATTCTTCTTAACACTTTCATCTTCAATTCCAAAGTGACGCTTTTACGCTCTTTTTTCTTTACAGGCGGCATTTTTAACGTAGGGTTAAATTATGTATGTATGTATCTCCAATAAATATTAAAACAAAACTGCCAGCCGACCGAACTAACATTACGGAACAAATGAACACACGAAACGAACGAGGAAATCCCCATAGAACAAAGTCGAAGGACAGGGAATTCCCAATTCTTCAAAGAGAATATTCAGAGAAAGCGGGGATCCCCCCGCGACCATAGAGAAGTTAATGACTACATGAGCGCGAAATTTGAAATTCGCGTTATAGTGAAACCGCGCGTAACGGGGTCGCGCTAAGCGGGGTATTACTGTATTCACATTTCCGTTTTACATACAGTATTTTTAGTGTTTCGTACGGACAGTTATGGGATCATTTAGGTGTCTGTCGATTTTCACCGAAACTATTTGACATATAAAGTTGAAATATAGCCCAAATATCGGAATTGATGACCCAATCAGAGCCGTATAATTTTAAAACTTAAGATTTAACTTAAGGGGTTAGTTTTGGGGGGTGAAATTAGAAGTGAAAAAAAATATTTACGATATCATCGAGTGGGGGTCAAATGAAAATACAAGTTCAAAAATATATATGATCACACACTTTTTGTATTATTTTTAAAAAACTGCCTAAAATCGCTGTTCCCCGAACCCTATGTCGAAAAGCACTGATCAAAAAATTTTGAAAAAATTCTTGAATAGTTTTCATAAAGTTAAGATTGAATCAGAATTATCACGAGTGCATTACGTTTGATAATTCATCTGGTATAAAAAAACATAGGCCTTGATAATATGGTGGAGGTTTTTTTAACATACTTTTCACTACATTACTGCGCGTGTCGCTCCTGTACCAGAGCAAAATAACTTTATTTTATTTGTTTTTAATTAAACAAATATTTAGGTAGCAAATATTCCTTTTACACTTTTATTACTAGATTCGAGATTGAGCTAGAGTGATTTATTAGCTATTAGGTAACTAAGATGCTATACCTATTATACATTATTGACTAAGAAAAAACGTGAAAATACATATTGGATCTTAAGATATATACATGTCAGGGATCTAATTAACTTAACCTTAGCTCTATTTTATTTTAAAAGCAATCACCTTACGAAACACTAATTTCGCAAGTCCGACTTGCACTTGCCCTTTTTTTTATTTAATGAGTATAAAAAATATCCTATTGGGAGTACTACGATTTTATTTAACATTTATTTCTGTTCAATTAATTCATTTATTATGTCATTTTACTTTTTCCCAAAGAGGCTTGAAACTTAGGGGAGAGAGCCAACAGAGGACTGATACTTCGGCAATTGACAAAAATACGTATATGGTGTTAACAAGATTTAACCCTCTTCCTAGTTTTATAAAAAGGAAAAGAACAAATATAATTTATCACTCCTGCCAAAGAAAAAATAACATTTTTGCGGCAATACTTACTTGTCAAATTACGTTTAAAATAAGGGTTATTTCTGAAATAGGTATAATTTTGCATTTTACATATTGCCAGGGCTGTGGAAAACTAATTTTTTGCGTTTATTGAAGCCATGAGGCAAAAGTGTCTGCTGTAGCAAAAAAAGCTTATATTAAAAAAATGCGACCGCGCATGAGGAAAATGTCTCGAAAGGGGGTAAGTATATACTGGTCACACAAGAGAATCTTCTTGAGTCATTAAATACATCGTAAAGGCTGCAGCCCACATGCATTTTGAAAACTGACCAAATAGTTAATATTATATATTATAAGGGTTCATCCTAAAATTCTAAAAAATTTTTCTCTCTGTTGATACACGTACATCCCCTTTATAATATTTTTTTTTAAATTATACTTACAGTAATAATACCATAAGTTATATCATGTATTATTTGGAAAATAAATATCTTTTTCTATTAATTCGCTATAATCAAAGAGGTAAACACTACATGTTCAAATAACACCGTAAATCGTATAAAAAAAATGTACGGCTCATATTTCAGGCAATCCCCAAATTTATTTTTCGATTCTTAATTTTAAAAAAGCAACAAACCAAAATGTGAAAGTGTGTAATGAAATCTTGGGACCCTAAAAAGACTACCTAAAGCATTAAATCAAACGGAAGGCTCATGTTCTTTCGCGCCAACTTTTCGAACACCTTCGAAAACATATTTGTGCCGTTTATACTTAACGGTATCCTCATTCTCCCCGACCATTCCGGTACAATGCTGTTTTCCCTTAATATTACAATAAAATGATAATAAATAAAATAATAATAAATATATTTTTTTTGCCATTTCTTTAAAAACATTAAATTTAAAGGCTGTATAAATATTATTTCCAAGTATTCATTTTGTTCATTGTTAGATACTACTAATGTAGAATGTAATGTATTGAAATAATATTAAACAGTGTCTGGATAAAATAATACGGTTAGCAAAGTAATTTATCGGTGATTAACAAAACTTATTCTGGCCTATATTTATTATGTAAAAAAATAAGGCCCTTAACAGCAGCTTACAATGAAGGATGTTTCTTTGTGTGCTATATATTATGATTTTTTACTAAATTGAAATGTTAAGATAAATTGTTTTTAATATTAAGTCATTCACATGATGAACTTATCTCAAATCGCGACTCTTATACGGGTTATTGAAAATTAATTAGGTCAAGGTACTTCTGATCATTTGGTAAATATGTGCCAGTATAGTGTTATAAGAGGAGGGTAGAGGTGTTGATATCGCGTTTAGGTATAAAAAAACCTAAATTATGATATAATTCTTACAACTGTTTAGTTAAACGTTTTTTTAAAACAAATTTATATTTAAGGGTTATAACTCTTCTGGATTTCTGCTATATCCAATGAATAAGTGCTATTGACGTTTCGCCGATCATCGTGCTGTCATCTTCAGAGCTCGTTTCGAGGACTCACTTTTTCGTAATTTAGCCCGAAATTGATTTAATTCCGTTTGCCCATACCTCTTATATTAGCAGACCGAAGTCGAGGGGGCTTCATGAACGATCCCTTCCAAGATTGGACAGAGGTAAAGACCAGTGTCACCAAAATCGGGTGTCCTATTTTATGTTGATGTGCTGCAAGTGCTAAAATGGAAATGTTACGAAGACATACTGCCCTTTGATGTTTTTTAATTCAAGTACATATTATGTTACTTGTCTCGCCGATATAGACCAAGGCTTTTGAGAGTGTTGTCACCACTTCAGACACTGGTTATATTAACTCAAAGTTATTTGTAAAATGGATGACACAATTTATAAACGTCGTAATGCCAACGCCTGAAAATACAGTGATATTTCTGCTTGATGGAAATACAACATATTCGAAGGACCTGGAAACGTTGATTATAGCAAAGGCTAATGCTATAATAATGTTATAACCTTACTGCTAACCGGTTTTAGCCACTGGACGACTCTTTTTTTATACCTATGAGCAGTTATTATATTCAAGCAACAACAAAATGGTCGAGGACAAATCCTGATCGTTAAGTAACGGAATATCAAGTTGCAACTTTGTTAACAGAAGTTTACTAAAGAGCTGCTATCACTGGCACCATTGCGAACGAATTTAAAGTGGCTGAAGTTTGACCTATGGACAAAAACTCTCAAACAAACTCATGTAATGAAAGTACATCGATCTTACAAAACCCTTCTATTATTATCAATAAAAAAAGCAAATTATTCAGCAACCTGATGTCTAAAGCTTAAAATAGTGCCCAATATTACAAAAATTGTGGAAATGATATCAAGTCCTTAAAAAAATATGTTGGAAGAATCATCATCAACCAAACCGAGGAAAAATACAACTAAAAAAGGTAAAGGCATCAATAAACAAGAGAAGAAATCAAAAAAAAAAGAAAAAAGCCAATAACAAAAATTACACGATTTACCCTCTCACTTTACCAACTTAAACTAAAAATCTGTGGACAGTCAGCGGATGCCGAAAATAAACCCATTGAGGCCGGCATTGGCCGCCGTAACAAACGAAGGTGTTCGACAAAAAATCCTTTGTGGCTTTTAGAAAAAAGTCAAACAAGGTGAACGACTTTAAAAATCTACTTTAATGATTTATTTGTTTTGCTCTCCTCATTAGAATGAAGCAAACAAAATTTTAGCGGGTTACATGTATTAAAAATTTTTTTACTTCTTATAGAAATATATTGAAATAGAAAACGTGTGTAATTAATATTTTATGTCAGGAAGTAATTATTTTAAAAGGCAACAATTTCTTATAATTTCTTTTTTTTATTAAATTCATCATCTCATCATCTCTTTAGTATCGATTTTTTCTTTATTATTAAGATCCGCTAAGTGAATTTTCAGCAATCAGTCTTGCCAATTCCAATATATGTAGTGAATTCCATAACATCCCTATATTATTGGATTGAGTAAAGAAACATTCACAATTTTTTTTTTTCAATTTTTGTCAAATATTGTAAAAGTACTATGTACTAGCCCTTGTAAGATCTGTGTTAATATTGTTGCAAATATTCATATTTTGAGTAAAATGATAAAATAAAAAAAAACTAAATTTGATATTTGAACCAAAATATTAAAAGTTAAACTTAGAACAAAATATTAATTTTAACTACCTCCAATGAAAAACCTTACCTGATTAAATCACTGACAAATATGCTGTTACCACCAGCTACATTTGAATTTCTACATTTCAATAACAAACACTAAGTATTGCACGTCTTAAGTTAAAACAAGACATTTATTGTCAGAGCACTCTAATATACCAAATCACCTGCGGTTATCGAAATCGAAACGCCATTTTAAAAACTCATTAAATAAAATGAGATATATTTTTTAGGCTGAAATGATTGTTCTTGAATTAGAATATTAAGAAAATACAAATATATTACTGAAATAAAAGCAATTGTGTTTCAATCCTAAAATCCGCACTAGGTAGAGTCACTAACTAGACATGACGATATTAATGCTATTTGACTTTAAATTGCAAGGGTGTTTTTTTTTTTAATTTTTTGCCCAACTATAAAGGAAAACTCGCAGCGCTTAACAAAATATTTTTTCTACGTGACTACCGTCTCACGCAAGCCTTGGTTCCTCTGTCACTCCTGAGATACTTCACTCCTCCCGACATCCTGTTTCTTCACTTTCGCACTTCATCTCCTCTCCAAGACATAGGGCAGCAGCTGTACTTTTATAAGGTTAAGGCTACGGAGAAATGATTTCCTACGAGGTTTGATACTGGATAATATCAGGCAGCTATCAGATATGGAATAATCGGCAGTTGCATTGCGATGTAGAAGGACAGGGGAATCCACTGTAGTAGTACTTCCCTCGAGAGTCAATGAGTGATGTCATCCAGTATAATGCCTCTGATATAGTCAAGCAGTCCGCTGCTTTGAATCCGAGTCAAGAAGTGAAAAGTTGGCTACCGGCCATACGGACGTTGGAAACCAGGCATCGTGTGAAGATTTAGCTACTGAAATGCAGCTTTCTGAGGGAGGAACTAACTCTAGCTACATGAAATTCACACTGGCAAACTGGTGATAATAGAGAGAGAGCTAAAGAAATACAGCACAGAAATAGCAGTCATCTACTTCTTCTACTTCTCTGGAAATGACCAACAAAACTATACAGGGGTTGCAGTTGTGTCGACAAGACTACAAACATGTGTACAGGATTTCAAAACAGTGTCTGACCAAATAATTGCCTTAAATTAAATCTTTTTACTTAAATTTTATTCAAGTATATTCACCGACAACTACACACACATACATAAATGACTAGGTTGAAGACTTTTCCCGCCAACTGGGAAACACCTTGCAATAGATCCCTAACAAAGAAATCATAATAATATTCACTCATTTTTCAGTACTATCTGCTCTTTTTTAACTGAAAAGGGTAAAATTTCTTTAATTTGTTATGAAATAAAATAGTAAACTGTTAATTTAACAATACGAGTATAGGTTATTGGCGTCAGTTGGTTTGATAAGATTATTTGCTAGTACCATGGGCGTATATACGGAAAAACCATATATAGAAATTGGTTTTTCCAACCAATAGGTTAGTTAATAGGTGTTGTTTAAAACACTAAAAAAATTAAATAAAAATATTATCTTATCTATCCTGGGTTATTGGTAAAATATTGTCTGTATATCATATATATATATATATATATATATATATATATATATATATATATATATATATATATATATATATATATATATATATATATATATATATATATACATATATATATATATATATATATATATATATATATATATATATATATATATATATATATATATATATATATATATATATATATATATATATGTATGGAATACTGATTCCAGAGCATTTATTAACCAGAGTATCAAAAAAATGTTTAAATAAAAATTATAGGGTATTATAGGGCGAACATGCTGACGTTAACAATAAAATGTTTTGAACTATCAGTTCGAAGAAATTACGCCATCTTAAATTTTTTTAAATGGAATGCCCTGTATATTATTTTATTTTAGAGTCCTACTAAAAATTCTAGATATTATTGGTCCAACATACTATATATCTAAATTGAACTGTTTTGGAATTATTGACATTTGAAATTAAGGAGATCAAATTAAAAAAAAAATCTTTAAGCTGGCTTGTGTCACATTTACTGTCAGGTAACGACTTAACGCGTCCAAAAATGGTTTATTGACGAAAACGTTTATTGCTGCATTTTGTGAAACTGCAATTTGAGCGTAATATCATAATGGTTCATTTCACAGAAACTGAAAGAATCACCTTGTTAATGATGGTTGATTACGGAGACCGCAGGAGAACACAACAGGAGGTGTGTGATCTTTTTAACGCAGAATATCCGAATCGAGAACTTATTGCCCAATCCGTAGTTAGCGAAACATTAAAATGATTTAGACAATCAAATCATGTTAAGGATCGTTCTAAATTTAGACCTCCAAAAGTTAAAACAAGCGATGATAAAAAGTTACATGTTTTATTGGAAACTACACAAAATCCCCGTACAGCTACTCGTCAGCTTTGCCTAGACCAGAACATAAGTAAAGATACCTTAAGTCGTATACTGAATGAAGAAAAATTGCATCCATACAAATCCATTCTATTTCAAGAATTATCTGAAGATGATATTGATAATAATGATCCTAACCTAATTCATAATATTGTTTTTTCTGACGAGGCCATATTTTGTCTTAACAGAAGAGTTAACCAGCATAACTGCCGATACTGGTCTACTGAGAATCCCCACTGGATAATCGACAGCCATTCTCAAAGACCACAAAAGATAAACGTGTGGGCAGGGATATGTGGATGTCATATCATTGGTCCCTTTTTTATCGATGGAAATCTTACAGGACAACGGTATTTACAGTTACTCCAAGAGCAAGTTACTCCAACTTGTGTAGGCCTTTTTCCCGATGAAAATAATTTGGATACCCCTAACAGGAATCTGTGGTATCAACAGGACCGAGCACCTCCTCACTATGAAATCAGTGTTCGTAGATATTTGGATGCAATTTTTTCTAATCGATGGATAGGCGGAAAAGGTGCTGTAGAATGGCCCGCAAGGAGTCCCGACCTTATTCCACTCGATTTATTATTTGAAAACCAAAGTTTACCGAAGTTGACCTGAAATTGTAGAAGATTTACAACAAAGAATTCAATAGGAAGTAGCACAGATCACCACGGATTCTCTGCAAAACTCTGTTCAGGCTGTTTATGACAAATTGGGTCATTGCATCGCTGTTAACGGTAGTCACATTGAGCAACTGTTACCTTAAAAATAAACCTAGAGTATTTATTAATAGTTTTTTTGTCTTCTTTTTATTTTAAATTTCAAATGACAATAATTCCAAAACAGTTCAATTTAGACATATGGTACGTCAGACAAATAATATCTAGAATTTTTAGTAGGACTCAAAAATATGGTAAAATAATATATAGGGCTTTCCATCTAAAAAAAATCAAGATGACGTAATTTCTTTGAACTGACAGTTCAAAACATTTTATTGTCAACGTCAGCATGTGCGCCGTATAACATCCTATAACTTTTATTTAAGCATTTTTTTGATACACTGATTAATAAAACCTGTGGAATCATTATTCCAGACATATGGGGTAATATATATATATATATATATATATATATATATATATATATATATATATATATATATATATATATATATATATGCTGGTTAAATTGTTGTTAGATCTTGCAAAAAATCGTTATAGTTGTCAAAAAAAAATGAGTATTTTTTTATAAAAACGACTGGTCAAGAAATCCATCGCAGCCTGATTGATTATTACTTATTTTACTGGTTCCTGTAGTACAAGAAAAAAACAAATACCCGAATGTAATGCTAAACAAGTACTAGTTAAAAATATAGGGTGACCTTACGGTTATTATGACGGATTTTTTTTACGAGAGTCACTCTGCCGCATTCTAAAATATATTTATGTTATGCTACTCTAAATACCTTACAAAATTTGTGAACTTTTTTACCTCCGGGATTCCTATACTGTGGGTAGTGAACAGCTTGTTTGAGTACCCGTATGACACGATAGATTTGAAACGCGAAAACTTAGTCAGTTTTATAGTATTATTAAAAATGAATCATCATTTATAAAATTCGGCAACAGTCTAAAATTTCTACAGTTGATCAAGATCAATTGCAAGTTCAAACTTGTAATAATGGTTATTCTATTAAAATCACCCTGTGTTTGTGGGCTTCGATCGATGGACGTAAATATATGAGCACAGGACGTTGCGTAATGGAAGAAAGGAGTCAGGAGTCAGTATCATTGTCGCGCCATCCCTCACTAAAAAGTATCATTAGTTACGGCAAGAAGTTGGACCCTCGTCTTTCCAAAAGGATTACTTTTCACCCGGATCAAGATTGATACATCAGCCTTATACATGCGGGAAATTTTGAAATGGGGCACTTAAAACCAGTAAAGTGCGTTTTAATAATGTGTTAGCGGTCTGGGGGTGTTCTTTTTGTAGTATTTTAGGACATTAAATATTTCGCAAATACTAGTTAAGTTTATGATTTTTAATAGGTTTAAGTTACCGATGCTTCTGTGTTTTCCTCACAATCGAAACTTATAAATAAGTTTTCTTTCCAGCCAGATTAGGTTTAAAAAGTAGCAATACATATTTCGGAAAAAACAATAGAAAACAACTCAAAGATTGAAAAAAGTTACAACATGAAAATTGATCTATTCAAAAACCCGACATACAATTTTTTATAATATAGCAGCAAATGATAATGCTTATATGCTACAGCGCTGCTTTATTGTACATGGTGAACAAAAAGTTTACAACTTTTCATTTAAAAAAAAATGTACTTGTAAGTAAAGAATAAAAATAGGATCTGACGTAATTAAAAATATATTAAATTAATATATGAGGGAAAGTAAAACTAGGGATCAAAGAAATGTAAATTAAAATATCTAATTCCATTTTTTCACAGGAATTCACATATAATACTTAAAGTGGCAAAAAAACCTATCGTTTTGGGTCATATAGCTTTAAAGAAAGAGGTGAGTCTCGATGAGTTTTGTATAGTTTCGTTACCAGTATTATCAGAATTTCTCTTGTTTTACGTCGAGATAATGAACAAAGGGCAGAAGGGGAGAGTTGGAAGAATTGTTTCATATATATCATATTATAAACCGTTTTTAGGATGCTTAAAGCTGAGGAATCTCAAAATTATATATTTTTTTATTATTTCCAATTTTAACAGATATAGTAAGTAGAGGGTCTGCTTTTCGTTGAAAATATCTCTAAGGCCCTTCTCGTACTTTTTGGTGATTAATATATAAAAGACGAGGATGGATTGACAAGTTCGCGGCCTAGACAAGAAAACAAAATAAAATACGTACAAAAATATTTTTATTTTTCGACTTAATCTCTACCTAGCTCTATGCACTTCTTTCACCTGCTTTCCAAAGCTTCCACACCTGTGTGAAAAAAGATTCCTCAAGGTCTTCAAAACACTGGTTAACTGCAGCTTCAATTTCTTCATTCTATAAAAATTTCTGGCCACCGACGTGTGTTTTTTTAGGTTTGGAAACAGATAAAAGTTCGAAAGTGCCAAATCAGGAGGATAAGCTGGGTGGGACAGCAATTTGAAACCACAATCACGAATTTGAGCCATAGACTCAACAGACGTGAGAACGCGAGCGTTGTCCTGATGGAATACAACTTTCTTTCTCAGTAATCCTGGGCGTTTTTCTTTAATTTATTGACGTAAACGACGCAAAAGGGTGCAATAGTAAGTCGAGTTTATTGTTTCGCCTTTCGGAAGGTAGTCCACCATAATAATACCTTTAGCATCACTTTCTTTGGGGTCGGTTCACCAGATTTTTTCCGCTGCTTGAATTGTTGTTTTGGCTTCGGAGTATAATGGTGAACCCAGGTTTCGTCCATTGTCACAAACCTGTTAAGAAAATTTTGCGGATCAGCCTCAAATATCTCCAAACAGTCGCAAGAAATCGTACGTCAAATTCGTTTTTGTTCAACTGAAAGCAATCTGGGAACCCACCTAGCGGAAACCTTAGAAAAATGCGAGTCGTTGGCAATGATGTTTTGTGTTGGTTCATACGAGATGCCTATAGTGTCTGCAATCTCCCTAATATACGGTCCTCCAATATGAGATCACACACATTGCCGATGTTTTCTTCAGTCGTAGTCGTCGTGGGCCGGCCGGAGCGAGGATCATCTTCAATGCCCTCTCGTCCACGTTTAAATTCTGCAATCCATTTTTTCACAGTGGTATATGACGGAGCCGATTCCCCTAGTGATGTTTTCATATCATCGTGGATCTCCTTTGGTGTTAATATTTTTTTAAACAGGTACTTGATGACCGCACGTTGTTCAATTTTTTCCATTTTTTCAAAAATGCTGCACTTGGTCTCACTAAACTCGTGCTAACCTAAAAATCACAAATCCTACAGCAACAAAATTTTACAGTGTGACAACCAAAGAAAGTATGATCTTATTACGGGGACTATAATAAAAATATTATAATTATTTTTTGGAGAGGCCGCGAACTTTTCAATCCATCCTCGTACCTATAATTTAAAATGTCAATGTGTAATGCTGGGATGAAGTTATTATTTAGTGCGGGGAAGTCCGAGTCAGTACTAATTTCAGAATTATGTGTGAAGGAAGTACTAGATAATCACTTTATCGATATTTCTATGTGCGAAATGTCACAATAAAAAGTACTTTTCTCGTAACGCAAAATTGTGTTTTAATAAAGGCTGTAAAGATGAAGTAATCTGAAAGTACTATTAGAACAACAGAAAAATCTTACTACGTAATACTAATGGTCATTCAGAAATGGTTTTAAATATAAAAATAAAAACAAGTAGGCATATATTTTAAGATTGATCTATTAACAAAAAAAAAAGAAATGTTAAAATGATTCTTAAAAAATAAGGTTTTGTATACAATATTTGCATGTCCATATTTTGGGTTAAGAATAGAACTTAAAATGACTAATTTTAATTTGTTATAAGGAAACGTTAAAATACAATCGATATTCAGTGTTCGGCAAAAAAGAATTGGTAAAATGATTTACCCAGCACTTCCTTCATAAACATGTACCTCTAAAATAGATAACAAATTTGATTTTCTCATAATAAAGAATATCTTAATTCGAACATTACAACTTCATATTTTTAACGATGAGGTGGGAAATTAATCACAATAAAATTTGAGAATGAGACTTTCTTCAGCTCTAAGAATCCTGAAATGATGAATTATACGATATAACAACAATATGTAACAAATAGGTAATAAAATAATTCGGAAATTATAAACTTCTGAATTGAAAGAAACAGCAAGACCTGATTTATTATAGAAAATATTTTGTTAACAAAATGTTTTTCTTTGTACAAATTTTATTTGGTTGCTTTATTTGGTTACTGTCTAACACAATATGGACAATTTTCAGGAATAAGACTTCATATCTTTGTGAAATTATAAAACCTCATTTTACCCTTTTTCAACAATGGATACTGATGACGGTTATATTGAAAAATAAGAAAGTTATAATGCTATATAAAAGCTACTGCAAGCCAAAAGAGTGCAATATATCTGAATATTGTTGTTTTAATAAGAAACTATGAAAATAAAGAAAGAATTTGTTTAATGTAATTTCAGTATGCTTTTGCAAGCGGTTATTATACATACATACAAACATATATATATATATATATATATATATATATATATATATATATATATATATATACATATATATATATATATATATATATATATATATATATATATATATATATATATATATATATATATATATATATATATATATATATATATATATATATATATATATATATATATATATATATATATATACATATATATATATATATATATATATATATATATATATATATATATATATATATATATATATATATGTATGCTTTCTTAATAATTGTACTATTTGTACAAGATTCGGTGCTAAGGAGTTTTTTGAGATGGGAAATCGAAATCAGCTCACAGTTTTGTTGTAAATCGTAGAGGGCGCCACTTATTGCGCTATGTATACTTTTAAATTGGCATGACTTTTTTATACCACTCTCTATGACATTTTTTTATTAAATACTCGTATTTTCTACCTCTTGTCTAAAAAAACTCTCTTAGTAAATGCAACAGTTTCTGAGATAATGGAATATTTGTTTTCATTTTTTAATTAGATTGTCATATTCACAAATGCTTCACACTTCATCTAGGCTTAGGACAGGTCCGATAGAATAGTCTTTAAAATTTGGAGCATGCTTAAAGGCAAACAGGCTAACATTTAAAGACCAACGGTCCAACAACAGTAAGAATGTAAAAGCCAACTGGCTAAGGGCATAAAAGATTACCCACAAATTGATAAATTCGAAAAGAACATCCCACTATCTCAGAAACTGTTGCTCGGAGCAACACTTGCCAAGAGAGCTTTTTTAGACAGGACAAGGCGGAGAATATAAATATTTAATTAAAAATATCATACAGAGTGGTATAAAAAAGTATTAAAAGTATACACAGTACAATAAGTGGCGCCCCAACAAAACTGTGAACTGACTTCGATTTCTCATCTCAGAAAACTCCTTAGCACCAAATGTATAAATAGTACAATTATTAAGAAAGCTACTTAAGAAAAAGTAAAATAAAAGTATAACTTTGACACTCTCTATTTCAAAAATTACGAATCTTTGGACTAAGATATGTTGGGTGAAATGGTCATATTTTCTTCCCAGAAATCCACAGTAACTCTATGTACACTGAATACTGGGACACCCTGTGTATATACATATATACATATATATATATATATATATATATATATATATATTATATATATATATATATATATATATAAAGGGTGATTCATTTAGAGGTACTTTTTTTTAAATACAAAAAAAATGAATAAAAACAATTTTATTTTATAATCTTTATTATCATATAAAAGAACCATTCTTTACAATTATTTCTTAAAGATAATTTCTTTCAAATGTTGTCCGCGACTACGGTTAACAACGTCCATTCTGAAGTTCCAATTTTCAATGACGCGCGTGAGTATTTCGAGTGGTATTTGGCCAATGACTCGAGTAATATTGGCCTCCAATGCCTCAATTGCAGCTGACTTATCCATGTAGACTTTGGACTTTACATAGCCCCAAAGAAAAAAGTCAAGTCAATTTTTCTCGAAAACAGTGGATCTTCTGCAAGCTTGTCAAGAGCCCAACGACTAAAACGGAAACGATTCGGAAGGTCGGTCGGCTTCAGTTGTTGCTCTAGTTGAATTTTGTATGCTTTTAAAGAAAGATCCTTACGTAAAATATGCCAAGTTGTTGAATATGACAGGCCAAGCTGTTGAGAACGGCGACGAATTGACACTTCACGGTCTTCGCGTACACTCTCCGCTACCGCCCCTATATTTTCTTCACTACGTGCTGGATGTGGTCTATTCGGTCGAGCATTATCCAATAATGAAAATTGGGTCTCAAACTTATTGATGGTAGAGCGAATTGTGCGTTCGGTAGGCCGATTATGTGGACCATAAGTTGCTCTAAGCGCCCGATACACATTCCTCGTAGAACGCCCATTTTCGTAATAAAGTTGAACAATTTGTAGACGCTGTGCCGGGCTAAGTCTTTCCATTATGAATTGTCAAACACTACTGAACAGGAATGCCACTTCAGTTGACACGACGCATGCGCAATCTGCAATTAAATCCCCATCACAAAAAGTACCTCTAAATGAATCACCCTTTTATATATATATATATATATATATATATATATATATATATATATATATATATATATATATATATATATATATATATATAGATATATATATATATATATATATATATATATATATATATATATATATATATATATATATATATATAGACAGACGGGTTTCAATCCGTTAGCTTCGAGCGGCAACAGCAGCAAGATCACAGTATCGAGTAGTAGCAGCAGCGGGAGCACTTGAAAATACCAAATGAGATTTTGGCGAAACGTCGTGCAAATTCATTGTTAGACGCACGGATTGAAACCCGGAATTGTAATGTATTATATATATATATATATATATATATATATATATATATATATATATATATATACATACATATATTTATATATGTATATATGTATGGTTTCCTAATTAATAATTACTGTAATGTGGTTTTTTGTTCAAAGGAATTATCCAAAAAGCACTACTTAGCAGTAAGTAGTTTGATGTTAATAGTTTTGGGTTTCTTTCCTGTTGTAAACCTTAGAATACTGATAATTTACTGTATTTGTGACCCTTAAGAAGAAAACAAAATATTTGCAGAAGCTTGGCGTACCTAAAAAGGTGTTAAAAACCTTTTAACCCTATTCCCATGACTGCTTACCCTAAGAATTTTAAGTTTGCTGTTTAACCAGTCGGTCAAGACTACCCTCCTCCTCTAAATATATATATATATATATATATATATATATATATATATATATATATATATATATATATATATACATATGACAACTAGGTGACGTTATTTGTTCTATTTCTGTTCACGGTCAAGCTGTCTTTCACCATTACCACATCTGGCAACAAGATAAAATAAAATCGGCTGAAAAATAAGTGACTAAATTAAAACTGCTAAATTAAAGATATATTTTTATATCCGCTGTTCAAATCATAACTAATACACCAAATGTCGATATTTATGATAACATCGGGAATATTTTTGTGAGCCATAGATCCTACTATATTTGTCCACTCGCTAATAATCAAACATTAAACTAATTTTAAGTAAGTTTGATAGCGCCACATGAGACTTTGGCAAAACAGTCAGAACAACCATATAATAAATATTTAATTTATAAATTCATTTAAAATAAATAACCTTACTCTCTATAACGATACAGGTTGTTTAATAGTTTTTTAAAAATCACTTAAGAGTCACCTTTTATTAAAACATAATTTAGGCCTTAGAATAGTGCAGCTGTTAATTAAGTTTTAAATGTAAGTTTGGATATTTGTGCTTAGAAATTTGCGAAAGTAGTTGAAACTATATTAATATAAATTTCAAAAATCAAATATCTTCAAATTTATATAGGAATATTATCACTTTATGGTAGCAAAATTGATTATTACGTAAATTAAAATAAATCACTAACAAATATAACGAATTATTAAAGTGATTTACATAGTTTTTTCCTTGGAAAGATGCAATCCTAAAATAAATTTGACTCATGCTAAACAATAACTTCATAGAAATATTTAAAGAAAAATTAAAGAAAATAATTAATTTTTATATATCTCGTCTCCAAGAACCTTGAACAGAATATATTACATGCTATATACAGAAATCCCTTTAACCTACTTTCCAACCCCTTTAATCCAATACATATTTGACTGTAGACAATATGCTTAAAAATCATTATTTTAACCAAAAACCCAGAAAAATTCTCGGTATATTATTGGCACTATACAATATTTAATAAGCCCCACCCCTTTCCCTGTTAATCTTGAAAATAATGAAAAAATAACTGCATTTTGAGGATTTGTGATTCCAAGAACCCTGATCCCTGAAAAGAACATATAACACGATATAGACGAAGCAACTCCCATCCCCCATTCCTTTAACTCCATACAACTACAAATTAGTACACATAAAATTTATTTATTATCTCAATAAAACAACAGGAAAAATGAGTATAAAAAATTATCGATAACATGGGCTTTATATTTCTTCTATATATATTATTTGTATACAAAGTTTAAAATTGATATCTTATTTTGCTCGAGAGTTATCGTGCCAACAGACCGTCGATAATGGGCGACTATGTTTTTCGTATCTAGAGACTCTAAGATATGAAAAAAAATTTCGGAGGGTGATTTGTTAACAAATATAATACTTTCTTTTAATGAGGACAGTGAAAGAGTATTTATTTCCGAAAAAGACTCCATGATTGTCAACCAAATTTCAGTTAATTAACATGAGAAAATCTCCGTTACTAGTTCAATGCGTCATTACCTCAATTCCTGAGATATTATTTCGTAATATTAAAACCATAACCGATATATCAAACTTACGATTACGAGCATTGAAATTATCATAAGAAATATTTGTACGAACCATAATCCGCCTACATTTTTCAGCATTAACGACCATTAGAAAAGGAGAAAAAATGAACTCATTACCATCCCGAGCCAGATACTTCCAGTCCATTTCTCGCGCTGATATTCCCGCATCAGTCGGGGTTATTAATTTATCTTTTACAACTACCGAAATTAATTTTCAGAGTCACATCCATAACAGGATGACGTGAATGCAGGTCCAATAAATTATGCAGCCACGGACGCTTATTACGCTGTACCGACTGGATCAATCATTAACGCGTTTGTACGTCTCTGTCGACGAGCAGCGGCCATCATTCCAACACAACTTGGATTTATGCTGATGAAAACAGATTAGTTTGGGCGGACGTGATTTATTATTTGTTTTAAAAATCTTGAATTCAAAAGTCAAACACTCAAATTCGTTTTATAAAACATATAAAATTATAAAATAAGGTCGAACACTGATAGTGATTAATTTGAATTGTTAATAATTTTAAATTAATTTTAAAATTGAAATTTCGTTTTATTATTCTTGTAACATTTATTTTGTTTTCATTTAATTCAATTAAGAGTTCTAGCTTATTTTTCAAAGTACTACATACGATGTTGATACAATACGTTGTCTTAATACAGAATACTTTTTTGAAGAAGTTTTATGGCTTCCGTAATTTAGATAACAATCGTCATTGTATTTTAGGAGAGAATATTATTTTTTTTTTAATATTGAAAAGCAATACATAAAATTATTATTTCCTTCGCTGAAATTATCGTGTTTATTATTTATTAAATTATAACTAGACAGAGTTTTTGAATAAAAAATAATTATCAATTTTTTTTACTTTATTTTAAAACTTTAATATTGATAATCGATGTGTGAGATTGTGGGAAACACTACAACAGAGTAATGTAAGCACCGAAATAATCAAAGCCGTAAAATCCTTATACCAAGACGCAAGAAGTAGAGTGGAAACCAAATATGGTGTAACAACAGGGTTCCAGGTCACAAAAGGTCTCAAACAGGGCTGCTATATATCCCCAACGCTATTTAAAATCTATTTGGAGAATGCACTGAAGAACTGGAAAAGAAAATGCAGCAGTATGGGATTACCACTGGATGACGATACTACATTGTACACGCTATTGTTCGCGGACGACCAGGTAGTAGTCGCTGAGGACATCGATGATATGGAATACATAACACGAAAACTTATGGAGGAATATGAAAAATTGGGCCTAGAAGTCAATATTAAAAAGACCGAGTACATGTGCGTCGGAGGACAAGAGCAGGACTTGAAACTGGCCACAGGACACACTATCAAACACTGTGCCAGTTATAAGTATTTAAGAACGAGAATATCTAGGGACGGAACACTGGAAGAAGCAATATTCGAGAGGAATATCCAAGGAAGAAAAGCGATTGCAATGCTTAATAGTATACTATGGGACAAAAACATAACCATTGAAAATAAGAAGAGAATTTACAACTCAATAGTGAAAAGTATAATAACTTACAGCTCCCAGGTGTGGCCATTGAAGGAAAGAACAGAAAAAATACTAAAGGCTACAGAAATGGATTTCTGGAGATGAGCAGCCAGAAAATCCAGAAAAGACCTCATACCAAATGACATGATAAGACGAGCCTTAGAAATAAAGCACGATATAGTGGATGAAATCAGAACCCAACAGTTGGTATGGTATTGGAATGTCATAAGACCGACTACCTAAAAAGATCTTAAATTGGAACCCTCATGGAAGAAGAAAGCGAGGAAGACCACGCCAAAGCTGGAGAGCAGGAATCAACAGGGAAGTACTAGAGAGAGATCTGGAGGAGGAGGGATGGAGAAACCGGGAGGAGAGGAAATTAGGCATTGGAAGACGTTATAAAACCGATTGATATATATATATATATATATATATATATATATATATATATATATTGATAATCGATGCGAAAAACTTTTAAAAAATTTTTACGATTAATTATAAATTAATTAAAATTTAAAAAAACTACGAAAGCGCCTCGATTGACTGCCATGTTTGTGACGTCATTCTGTTAAAGTGTTTTCACGTAAGTACTGTCAATAGCTTCTACCTGTGTATACGCTGTCAAATTTATTGAAGTTTAGTGCAAAAAAAATTATCGTTGGTTACTAATTTGGTAAAACATCGTTACGTAAGCGTACGAAAGTCTACTGTGCTATTGACAACCACTAATTGAAACTGTTCGGGAGAACTCGGTTCGTTTATGCGCCAAGATGATTATGCTACATTTGCATTAAAATTTTCCTTGCGGAAAACAACACGAAAAGAACAAATCACAAGGTTTTTTTTGGAAAAGGCCTAAAATGGTCTAATTTTGAAAGATTGACGAGAAAAAATCGAGGTAAGGCTGTTCTTGCTGACCTGAACTAGCCTTGGTCTCCAGTCACTATACAGCACGTTTTTTTACATTAAGGTAGGACATTTTTTTTTTCATTATTTAACGTATCTTGTAACTGCTGATTATTTAATTCAAGTTAGTTTCGGTTAATTCAGGTTAACAAAAACGGTTACTTCCCGATTTTTTCTCTTAAATTTTTCAAATTTAGGCCATTTTAAGCCTATTTAAAAAAAAATCTTCCTTTTTCTGAAAAGCCCGCGTACCGAAATTTTACCAAAAAAATGACAATAAACAATTTTGTGATAAGATTAGATTATAACTGAAAAAAATTTAATAATTTTTTGAAAAATTAGGCTGACCTCTACATTTCACCCATTAGTGTGAACGGAGCCTATTCTTCCGAAAACACCTGACAGTATCAATCAGTGGTTACCAACAGTTGTCAGTGATATAGGTTCATTTTTATTTATCAAAAAAAGTCTCCGATATTTTCTCGTAAGTCTTTCAAAATTAGATCATTTTAAGCCTATTCTAAGAAAAAAAAAACCTCTTTTTTTGAAAAGCCCGCGTAACGAAGTTTTACCACTAATTTAATTCAGTGTTAATTTATTATTGAATTTATTGTTTATTGAAACTTTTGTATCATCACGATTCTGGTTGGTTCTGATTTGGAATTAGTGTCCTTAAAACTTTATGTGATCTAACTCTTTGTATTATATTTATATTCTGATATGAATTAAATACATTATTATATTAAAGTACTTACATCGAAGTAATCTTCACAACAGAAAAAATTTGATGTCGTCTTAGGATTTACACTTCGTGCTGCTTGGAACCATTGATTTCGACGTTTAACATCTTGTGGTACATTTAAAAACATTGTTTCGGGAGTTGTTTTTGTAATATTCGTACAAAATGATACGAAACAGGCAGGATAACTTTTTAGATTAGACATGTTCCATAAATTTATCAATACACTGATGATAATAACAAGAAAAAATTGATTAAAAACTAAAACACTCGTATCAGCTGTCTGTGATTTTGAGGAAAAATTAAACATTGTGACGTCACACGCGCTGGGTTTTTTTTCGGCACGTCATGGGTAATAAATTTAAAAATTTATATTCAATTTAATATAACTTTTTAAATACAACGAAAAAAAAAAAAAATAGTTTTGTTATAAAACCTATAAATGATCTTTCCATTTATGACAATTTTTTTTTTCAAAACCTCAGTTCAGAAATTCTGCTCCTTCAGCAAGTTTTAGTTCATGGGAACGTTCTTAGATTGTAAGGATGATAAAAATGAAAGCATCTAAAGATTATTTTTTATATACCTTGCTGCCATAGACATAGAGGATGGACTAAGTGTTCCGTATCCCGCTGTAAAGTAAATATGGACGCAAAAGTGTGAGCGAGATAAAGCGAATGAGCGGCCAGTAGCTGTCTCTTTCTAGAATGCTGTTAAGCTACGGCGCTCTTGAAAATAATATTTCTAAGTGTTCTATTTCAACTAAAATCGGGTAAGGGCTTTTCTCGCCTTGAATTCCGTCTCGGGGTACTGCGCCTTGTTTATTACAGGCCAACAGAAAAGAGACAGATATTGGCCGCACAGTCGCTTTGTCTCTTTCTAGAGAGTGGTCAATTCCGTGAGGTTAATGCTCAGTCCATCCTCTATGTCTATACCTTGCTGCGAGTTCTTTGAGTTCAAACGAATTGGCGAGACATTTGCCATAACCAGTATCATAATAAAATTAAAGGGTTCAAATTACAAAGTGCTCCTAGAACCAAAGGTATAGCCTCGGAACGGACTGGATTAAATAATGACTAAACGCATACGGAAACCGAGTTCACTAAGAATTGGATGTTGGAATATAACATCATTTAACAACAAAGACCAAGAAATCATACTTGAAATAAAAAGACATAAATTAGACATATGTGCACTCTCGGAGACCAAAAAAAAAGGCAAAGGAAACAGCAAATATGAAAACTACATACTGATATACAGTGGCAAAGAAAAAAATGAAAGAGCTGCATCCGGGGTTGGCATACTGTTACATGAAAGATTTGAAAACCAAGTCAGCAAAACGAAATATATTACGGACAGACTACTACAAGTGATGATCGAACTACAAAAATCAAGATCAACACACATAATAAGTATATATGCACCCGATACCAGCAAACCTCAAACGGAGATAGACCTATTTTACCAGAACCTACAAACAGTTTTAGATGACATACCTAGTGATGATGAAATAATAGTTCTAGGGGATTTTAATGCAAGAATTGGTGATGAAGTTATACCTGGCATCAAAAATCGATTCAACGAAGAAACTATAAACGATAGTGGTCAACAAATGATACAACTATGCATACAAAATGAACTTAGAATTAACAACACCTTTTATCCACATAAACCACAACACAAATACACCTTGGAAAATACACGTGGACAAAGATCAACAATTGATTATGTAATCACAAATAGAAATATTCATCCAACAAGAATACAGGACATGAGAACTTTAGCTTCCGCCAATGCTGAAACGAATCACCATCTTGTAATAGCAAAAATACGAACAACCATGCAACGACTTCGTAGCGAACCCGTCGAACAAATAAGCAAAATCAATATAGAATCTCTATCCGACGACTCAACCACATATCTATATCAACAAAGGTTAACAGAAAAAATAGCCACAAATTATATTCGAGAGTCCGATGACGTAGAAACGGCATGGACAAAACTAAAAACTAATATGCTAGAAGCAGCAGAAGAAGGACTATAAAGAAAGGGGGAAAACCAAACACAAAGCTTTGGTTCAAACAAGAAGTTAAGACATTAGTTGAAGAAAAAAGAAAATCGTACCTACAATACAGATCCAATGCTATAACATACAATGATTATAAAAATGTAAGAAACAGGGTCAACGAGAATATTCAGAGAATCAAAAGAGAGCATTGGGAGAAATTTTCGAACGATATGGAACATGATCTGTACGGAGGACAAAAAAAAATATGGAATCTATTGAGAAATAGAAAAAACCAATAAATGAGTATATACAAAATACAAAAATTACGGTGGAAGAATGGGAAAGATATTTCGAAAAACTCTATAGTCCATCAGAAACTAATTCATTAACACAGGAAATACAGCATAAAGATGAAAATGTTGCACAACCAAATAGGACCATTTCCTTGAGTCAAATACAGCACATGGCAGCGAAACTAAAAAACAGAAAAGCCCTAGGCATGGACGAAATTAAGAACGAAATGATCAAATATGGAGGTAATAAATTATTAGAAGAATTACAGATTTTCTTTAACAAAATACTCACAGCCAAGATTATACCATCCGAATGGAAAGAAAGCATCTTGATACCAATTTTCAAAAAAGGAGAAAGGACAGATTCAAAAAACTATCGAGGTATCAGCTTAATGAGTGCGCTACAAAAATTGTTCACTAAAATTTTAGCAGAAGAAATAATGTTAACCGGAATCTGTGAAGAACAGCAAGGGTTCAGAAAGAACAGGTCTACTAGAGACGCCATATTTATAATCCGCCAAATTACCGAAAAAGCCATAGAGTTTAATAAGATTGCCTTTATGTGTTTCATTGATCTTACCCAGGCATTCGATAGGGTACGGTTAACTGATGTTATAACCCTACTACAAAAAAGGGGAATTCACCCGAATATAATAAAAACTATCGAAGAGTTGAACATCAACAACTACACATATGTAAGAGTGGCAAATAAATTAAGCAATAAAATACCTATGACAACCGGAATCAGACAAGGAGATAGCCTAAGCCCAATCTTATTTAACATCATAATGGATGAAATAATAAACGAAGTAAAGAAAACTGGGAGAGGATATCGATTGGGAGACAAAGAATTAAAAATAATATGCTACGCCGAAGATGCAGTAATCATATCAGAAGACGAAGATAACTTACAGAGACTCCTACATAAGTTCCAACAAACAGCAAAAGTGTTTAATATGCAAATATCTGTAAAGAAAACAAAATCCCTTACAATATCTAAAGAACCGAAAAGATGCAAACTCGCGATTTATGATCAGAGTGTAGAACAAGTGGTGTCCTTCAGATATCTAGGGGCAAACATAACAAGTGCCAGGAACCTTAAGGAGGAAGTAAAAACTCAAACAACAAAGGCATCATTAATATCAGGATACTTAAGAGATATAATTTGGAGAAACAAATATATGAACACCAGGAGCAAAGTAAGAATATACAAAACATGCGTAAGACCGATCAGGACGTACGCGATAGAAACCAGAGCGGAGAACACAATAACCAAACGACTCCTAAGAACAACAGAAATGCGAACACTTAGATCGATAACAGGACATACCTTATTTGACCGGAAGAGATGTGAAGAAATAAGGGAAATGTATGAAATGCAGGATGTGGTGAGATGGGCAAGGAATAGGAGAAGAGAATGGAGAGACCATGTGGACAGAATGCCAAATGACCGGTTGGCTGAGGTTGCAAAAGAGAAGCGACCAAACACACCTCGACCGCTTGGAAGATCACCAATAAGATGGTATGAGAGCTGGTCTTCATCATCGCAATTGTTTCTGGGAAACCTTTGAAGTGAACACAGGACATGGTCCTAACGTAGGAAGAAGAAGAAGAAGAAATTACTTCGCACCGGTAAACGTCTTGGCTTTATTCATCTGAGATAATAATAACGCTAAACCGATAAGTAAATTAAAAAACATAATTATTTTAAATGTTAAATATTTATGTTTTTTATTACTTCAAAATAAATTTCTCATAAGTTTAGAAACACTCAACATTTTAGCTCCCCAAAAACTCCAACATAATTTTAAAGAATACCTCTGCTGCTGAAAGTAAGGCGGTATTGTATAACTTTAACAATTTGTCATCCGATGTTTAACCTAACTTGGCTAAATATAATAAATCAGGATCCCCTCTTCTAAAATTCATACCAATATGGAAATATATTTCATAAGCGTTAAAACCACAACAGAATATAAAGTATCTGAACTTTTGTTACTTACGGAGACTAAATCGAAAAGTTTTGACTTGGGTAATGGGAGGAACAAGTTACAAGTTCGAAGGCAGTTTATAAACTACAAGTAAAAGTTACTGGAAATCTTAAGCCAACTATGGTTTTTAGTTGCACCAAAGGTTGAGTAATTTATTTCAAACGGCTCATAATACAATCAATTAGTCTTAAAATAATTTAAATAGACAAGAAGATATTGATCAGTGTCTAATCGTATCTATATATAAAGACATGACAATAAATATTAGTACAAGAAACACATTCCTTAAATAAGAAAGATCACAACGTCAATTAAACTAGTGTTCCAGACTTTCAGTATTATACTCATTTTGTTATATGGTTACGAAAGAATTCGGATACATCTTACCGCTAATTGTTTTCAAATGATACTAAGTTACGGTTCTGATTCAATCAACCATTATAATAATCAACTATAATAATCAGTTGTCGAATCTCATGGTCTCGTATCAATCTTGTCACTTCAAATCAACTTTGTCACACACTAACTTATGTAACACATGTTTGGAACAACGCAATTGAACACTTTGGAGAATCTCGAGCGGTTGCTCTTGACATATCCAAGGCATTCGGCCGTGTTTGGCACGATGGACTGTTGGCTAAGCTACGCTCTTATGGTATGACTGAAAAGTTCTGTTTGTGGCTCTCATGTTTCCTCAGAGAGCGTTCTTTACGAGTGGCAGGCGACGGATTTCTTTCTAACACCTTCACTATCAACGCCTGTGTGCCCCAAAGCTCCATACTATCTCCTACTCTCTTTCTCATTTACATTTAACGATCTGCTGGAAAAGACCGGAAACCCAATCTACAGCTTTGCCGATGACAGTACGCTTATCTCTTTATTTACCTTGAACGCTCGGACATCGGCTACTCAAACGAATATCCGCAAACAGCGGGAAGTCGTTCAACTTAACAAAGACCTGGAAGAAATTCTATTTTGGGGTGACAGTAACCAAGTGGAATTTAACGCTACAAAAACCCAGGCGGCAGTTTTTTCTAAAAAAGTTAACGTTGCTGAACCCGACATAGTTATGGCGGGGCACTCCATTCCTCTAAGATCGTCACTCAATTTGTTGGGCGTTAATTTGGGAGCAAATATGTCCTGGCATGAACATGTCGGGGATAGCAAGGAGAGCTTCTCAAAAATTAGGAATATTATTTCGAAACAGAAAGCTTTACACTCCACCACAACTGCTAATTCTTTACAAAGCTCAAATTCGAATAACTATGGAATACTGCTCCGATGTTTGGGACTCTGCCCCCAAACATACATTGCGTTTGTTGGATTCTATTCAGAGAAGAGCTGTTCGTCTGATTGGAGACCAGGAACTGACCGGCGGCCTTGATTCGCTCGAACATCGAAGAACGGTTGGCGACTTGAGCCTATTCTACAAGTATTTTCATGGAAAGTGTTCGAAGGATGTAGCCCGCTTAATTCCTCCCAGAGCGGTGCATGTTAAAAATATGCGTCGTGCTAATACTTCACATCCGTATGAGGTTCAGCTTGTAACTCCTCGTACAACGCTTTTCAAGCAGTCTTTTATATGGAGAATATCATCCCTTTGGAATAATTTGCCCAGGACTGTGTTTCCCACTATGTACAATTCACAGCGAATCAAGAACAACGTGAATCGCTTTTTCCGCGCACGTGCCGCTCCTGTAGCGTTTTAGGGACTTCCCTGCACGTGTGCTAAACCCATAAAAAAAACTTTCTAAAATCAGATTTCTTGAAATTTAAATCAAGACGCAAAATACCAGTACTAAAGTTAAAAACCTAAGGAGGTACTACGTAGATATATAAGTTGACTGATGATAGGTTCCTGTAATAATTGTAGTTTGAAAAGGCATGACGATAGGATTGTTTGGTATACGGTACGGATGTTCTCTCTCGAACGGTTGAAGGTCTCTTTATTTTGTTTCTTCTTTTCTTCTTTAATTTTATTTTATACCAGCTGGGCCTTAGGTGAATAATCCTGACTTCTAATATCTGGATTAGTTAATGTTACTCTATGTCCGCTATGCAATATCCGATTTGGATCTTTCTTCTTGCTTAGGACTAGGTGGTGGTTCTGACAATGCTTCTCATGTTGATGACAAATATAATACGCGGTACACATTTCGCCTACAGATGTTTTGTTATTTACATGTCTGAAAAGAATACTGCGTGTTTTATTTTTATGAGGAGCTCTCTCTATTTCAAATATTCTCAAACTGACGAGAGTTGCAGGAATTTGTGTGGAATTGTTAGCACGACTAAACTGAAATATGAAATAAAAGGGTATTTTGTAACATATTAGACATCATCATTATGATCACATAAATTTTATATCTCCAATATATGTTCAGACCGTTAAATCATCTTGCTGCAAATTTAAAGTTAAAAATATGTCATTTCGTTTTGTAACATTTCCGGTACACATCAAGTCAAGTGTAACCTCTAAACTGTGCAATATAATACATTTACCTACAATATTTATTCCACATATATCATACCCCTATGCCTAAGACCAGATGGTTCTTGTAGCGGTTGTGTTCAAAGTTTCAAACAGAATTGTAAGTAATCAGTGTTACACGTTTCGTAAAAATAGATAAAGCCGGGTATCGAGCAGTGACAAAACATTTTTATTTAAAAAAGTGGACTACGGCCGAGATAGAAAATGAACTGAAGGAAGTTCGTGATGACTCTGCATCAGTACTCAAGACTATTTATTACTGCATAAATGAATTTAAACGTGGCCCTATGAGCACTGCCGATGCTGCACATTCAGAACGTCTGATTGGGGTTACTTCTGAAGATATGGCCGATAAAATGTATGTCGTGATGGAAGATCGTTACATCGTTTGTTAGCTTCAGACTCAAACATCGACGGGAAAAGTGATGGCAACAGTTTTTTGGGACTTCCAGAGTATCATCTTGATTGACTATATGCAAAAAGTGTAAAACAGTGACTGACTCTTATTATCCAACCTTATTGGACCATCTGTATAATGAGTTGCATCAGAAGCGACCAAAATTAGTGCACAAAAAAGTACTCTTTCACCAGGATAAGGCGTCTACTCACACATTTACCATGCAATGGTAACAGTGCACGAACTTGGCTCCCAAAATAGTTCTCCACCCACTCTGTTCTACAAATTAGGCCTTAATTGTTTTATTAGTTCAGTTTTTTTTTTCTAACTTCAAAAATTGGCTTGAAATTTTCGTCAATTGAAGAGGTATGTGCTGTAATCGCGCATTATGCGCAGTTCAAAACAATTTTCTTTTCTAAGGGAATAAAAAAATTCGAATTTCGCTGGACCAAATGTATTTATGGAGATTATGTTCAGAAATATGGTAGGTTCTTGCTTTTGCAAAAAATGTCATTTACCTTGTTTTTTTTTGCAAGACTTTTCAATCCATCCTCGTATAATAATACTTGAAGTGAGAAGAGAACTTTTAGTACTTAAGTGATATCGCTTTAAGAGTAGAGCATGAAAGGGGTGGGAATAAGTAAATTTTTTGTTGTGTAGTATTCTGTGAATTTCTTCGGACTCTTGGTAGAAATAATAAACAGATTCTAAACAAAATTATTTAGAGTCAAACATATAAGAGATTAAAGGAGTGGGGTAGGGAGTAACCTCTTACTCCCTGTGTTTAATTTTAATACATTATGATATATGTCTTTTTCATCTTAAATAAATTTTAGTATCAATAATGTGCTCGTGGCCGAATTTCTTCATAGTTTGGGTCTACGGAAGAATCTTATGAAACCTATAGACTACCTATAATCAATCAATTTTCCTTTTAAATGATGTTTTGATAAAAACAAACTTTAATATAACTAGCTGCGTTAATTCTGTATAAGTCTTAAAATACGTCAGTACATAGCATCACCTAATTAGTAATTTCTAATTTCTTGTACTAGTCTAGGTGAAATTTAAATCTCTAGAAAATATTTGTTATTAAACGCTCCTTTTCTGTTAAAAAATTTCTCAGTACACGACTTGACCTACCGTTGGTGAAAAAGCAATTTTCTTGTTCCTAAAACTGATCAACGGTTGAACGCCGACAACAAACAAGGGCAAAGTTGGTTAAACTTTTCGCCCTGACTGTATTCTTTTGTTCTAGACAGTGATTGGTCGGCAGTTAGGTCGCGAGGGTTGGTTGGACCTGAACGCTGGCACACTCCCCATTTTCTTGCTCCCCGTCTTGTTCAGAAACTTAATTTTAAATTATAGATTGCTTGGCAGTATATTTTTTAACGGCTAAAGATAGATGCTTTAATTTATTAATTAAATAGGTAATTTTTGATAGCTGACGAGGATTAAATTTTAAAATAAAAACAAAAATAAGATGTGAAGAAATGCAAAAAACTCAGCGTGTGATTTTTTCCCAACTATATGTATGTATATATATATATATATATATATATATATATATATATATATATATATATATATATATATATATATACATATATATATATATATATATATATATATATATATATATATATATATATATATATATATATATATATATATGTATATATATACGTATATATACGTATATATATATACATATATATATATATATATATATATATATATATATATATATATATATATATATATATATATATATATATATATATATATATATATATATATATATATATATATATATATATATATATATATATATATATATATACGTATATATACGTATATATATATATATATATATATATATATATATATATATATATATGTATATATATAAATATATATATATATATATATATATATATATATATATATATATATATATATATATATATATATATATATATATATATATATATATATATATATATATATATATATATATATATATATATATATATATGCATATATATATATATATATATATATGTATGTATGTATATATATATATATATATATATATATATATATATATATATATATATATATATATATATATATATATATATATATATATATAAAACACTTAGGCTGAAAAGTTTTTGGTCTGAAATATAAATGTTGCCTTTTTCAAAAAATCCATATGACTTTTAGAAAGTATCAACCTTCAAACAATATGTGCCAGAATTTCATGACATCTCGGCTATTAGTTTACAAGTTACAGTGGTTTTAGTGACGCTACTGTTGATATTTTCAACAACACTATTTTTTGATGGGAAAAAATACTGTTCAAGCAAAGCAATGGCTTGATAAATGTTACCGAGACTCTGCCCCTGGAAAATCACTCATCATTTACTAGTATGCTGAATTTAGACGCTGTCGTACAGATACAAATGATGCTGAACGCTCTGGACGCCCAAATGAGGTGGTTATACCGGAAAACATCAAAACAATCCACAACATTGTTTTGAATGACCGTAAAGTGAAATTGCGTGAGATAGCTGACACCCTAAAGATATCAAAAGAACGTGTTGGTCATATTTTGCATGAACATTTGGGTATGAGAAAGCTCTGTTCGAAATGGGTACCGTGTTTGCTCACAATTGAAGTTCGAATTGCTTCCTCATCCACCGTATTTTCCAAATTTGACCCCCAACGACTATTATCTATTCGCAGACCTCAAAAAAATAATCGCAGGAAAGAGATTTGGCTCCAATGAAGAAGTTATCGCCGAAACAGAGGCCTATTTTGAAGGCAAAGACAAATCCTTCTAGAAGAAAGGTAAAGAAAAATTAGAAAAGCGTTAGACTCATTGCATCGCTCTTGAAGGAGACTATGTTGATGAATAAAGTCGAATTTTGCAAAAAAAATGTATTTAAAGTAGCTAAACCAAAAACTTTTCAGTCTATGTGTTTCTATATATATATATATATATATATATATATATATATATATATATATATATATATATATATAAAACAAGTGTCTTTTAATCATATATATATATATATATATATATATATATATATATATATATATATATATATATATATATGTATATATATATATATATATATATATATATATATATATATATATATATATATATGTATAGATATGTATATATATATGTATAGATATATATATATATGTATAGATATATATATATATATATATATATATATATATATATATATATATATATATATATATATATATATATATATATGATTAAAAGACACTTGTTTTGTGTAATCATTCATACCACCTGGCCAACAAAAATGCAAATTTCATTGTCTTCACCAGAGATGAACTAACTGCTAAATTTTTGTAAGTAATTTCACATTCAGTCGTACAATTCATTTAATCACATATTAAAAAACGAACGTTTTAGTTTATTTTCTGTACCTGGTTTGCATTTTTAGAATCCAGAAGAAGCTACCATTAGGCAGCGAAAGCTCGATAATAAAAATAAAAAGCAGATACTAGAGCCTTTAGATCTTTGATTGCTCATCTCTTCTCCTTACAAGTGCGTTTCCCAGCAGTTAAACTTAGGATTGTTTGTTGCCAGTGCCCTGTTACTGTCCTTCCTCTTTCTTTATATATATATATATATATATATATATATATATATATATATATATATATATATATATATATATATATATATATATATATATATATATACAGTCGACACTGTTTAGAGTGAAACTCTATACAGTGAAAAACTCTTTATAGTGCAATTTTTTGAAGACCTAGAATATTTTAATGAAATTTCATGTAAAAAGCCCTGCATATAGTGAATCTGTAAAATAGTAACACTCTATATAATAACATTTTTACCGGAATTTTATGTATAAATTTTTATGCATTTATTGAGATCTTGGCCATTTCGGGTTTCCCATTTTTATCTAACATTAGCACGAATTCCATTTTTATGACGCATTCTTTTAAAAAGGTTCTTAACGCGTTTATAACGCCTAATGGTTGGCAATAAATCAGGTAGATTTCTGTGAGAAACCCATTTTATAGAAACCCTGGGAAAAACCCATTTTATAGTCGAGGCCTAGTAATTCGCAAATTCAGGTTCAGTTTCTTTTTGTTTAAGAATCAAGTAAGATGTCCAAGCGAGTGTGTTTAAGTTTAGCTGAGAAAATTAAAGTTTTGGAGGAAGTTGATAAAGGCTGCAAAAAAATTGATGTTGCTGCAAAATTTGGTGTTTCTCCAAGTTGCGTCTCTGATAATAAAAAGTCGCGACAGTATCATCAAGAAACCTAGTGTTCCAAGCAGTCGAAAACGGGTACGGGTGAGTACTTACGAGGATGTACGAGGCTGGTTTGAAAAGTCCGTGCAAAAATAAAAACTACTTATGTGTTTGGGGTAAACCTTTTTTATTTTTCGACATAGTCTCCTTTTAGGCTTATACACTTCGTCCATCGATGTTCTAGTTTGTTGATCCCTTCCGAATAATAGGATTTGTCCAAGTCTGCAAAATATCCATTAGTGTCTGCAATCACCTCCTCGTTTGAATAAAATCTTTGTCCCGCCAGCCATTTCTTCAAATTGGGGAACAAATAGTAGTCCGAGAGAGCCAAGTCTAGAGAATAGGGGGGATGTGAAACGAGTTGGAATCCTATTTCCATTCATTTTGCGACCACAACTGCTGAGGTGTGTGCTGGTGCGTTGTCGTGATGGAAAAGGACTTTCTTGTGGGCCAATCGCGGGCGTTTTTCTTGCAGCTCGGTTTTCAAACGGTCCAATAACGATGAATAATATTCACCTGTAATAGTTTTACCCTTTTCCAGATAGTCGATGAGGATTATCCCTTGCGAATCCCAAAAGACAGTCGCCATAACCTTTCCGGCCGAAGGAACGGTCTTCGCCTTTTTTGATGCAGATTCCCCCTTGGTAACCCATTGTTTAGATTGTTGTTTAGTCTCAGAAGTATAATAATGTATCCATGTTTCATCCACAGTGACGAAACGACGCTTAAAGTCCTCCGGATTCTTCTGGAATAGCTGCAAACCATCCTTGCAACACTTCACACGATTCCGTTTTTGGTCAAGCGTGAGCAATCGCGGCACCCATCTTGCGGATAGCTTTCTCATGTCCAAATGTTTATGCAAAATATTATGTACCCGTTCAGTCGAGATGCCCACAGCACTAGCAATCTCACGCACCTTAACTCTTCTGTCATCCATCACCATATCATGGATTTGATCAATGATTTCTGGAGTCGTAACCTCCACAGGCCGTCCAGAACGTTCAGCGTCACTTGTGCCCATATGGCCAGTCCGAAAATTTTGAAACCATTTATAAACTGTTCTAATCGAAGGTGCAGAGTCACCATAATGTTTATCAAGCTTCTCTTTAGTCTCCTGAGGCGTTTTGCCTTTCATAAAGTAATGTTTAATCACCACACGAAATTCTTTTTCGTCCATTTCTTGAAAATCACTCGACTTCCTTGATTCACACGAATGCCAAACACAAAGAAATAGACCAATACGGCTGAAACTTGGTGTGCGTTCATTCAAGAGATGCTACTAACTAAACATGACCTCGATACGCGCCGGTGGTGCCATCTCTCGGACTTTGCACGGACTTTTCAAACCAGCCTCGTAAATGAAGCAGTTTTACGATGGTATATATATGTATATATATATATATATATATATATATATATATATATATATATATATATATATATATATATATATGTATATATATATATATGTACATATATATATATATATATATATATATATATATATATATATATATATATATATATATATATATACATACATATATATATATATATATATATATATATATATATATATATATATATATATATATATATATATATATATATATATATATATATATATATATATATATATATATATATATATATATATATATATATATATATATTTTATATTGGTAATCATTTACTTGTATTTTATAAGGTACAAGCAACAAAAAAAAAATGCAAAATTGAATTATTAGAAGAGATTTTATTAAACATTTGAAAGTTTAAATAGTACATAGCTTGTACAGGGCTAAATACATACATAAAGTCCGTACGTTATATCTTTACCCGTGCGTCATAGTTTTCAGGCCATATAACAGACGATTATTATATTATTTGTCTCTTTTCACCAATAAATCGTAGGTATTGGTAAAAAGAGACAAAAAATATAATAGTCGTCTGGGATATTGCCTGAAAACTATGACGCACGTGTAAAGATATAACGTACGGACTTTATGTATGTATGTACTACATACGAAATAAAAAGAATAATACAAAATCTGTTAATACATATGTACATACTACGTACATACGTACTAGGAAAAAAAATAATCAGTTATTTTCTTTTGAACACTACTTTTGAAAAATAATTGTTGCTCAACAAAATTCTCGCATTTATTCAAATGCATAAAGATTTGATCAGGTACACTTTCCTGGCCCCTGAGAGTAGTTCGCACAATGTCAAATTCGTTTCTTATTTCATTTTCACTAAATTTAGCAGGACATTCCCCGGTTTCAGTTTCATCTTCATGATCTTCTATACTTTTTATATCGTCAATTATGTCTTGGTCAGTTGGGAGATCTGTCGATTTCTAAGAAATCTTCAAGTAAAAAATCTGCGTCGACGGTAGCAGTTTTTTGTAGAATACCCCATTGCCTTTTTAAGGTAGCGAGATCCATTTCGTCTTCTTCTTCCCATTCGTAAATTTTTTCAGTAAAACCTGCTTTAGAAAAGGGTAATCAATTTTTGGACTGGAAGGTTGTTATCAATCGCATTAACAATTTTGTGAAAAATTGTGTTTCGGTAATGATGTTTTATGTTTTTTATAATACCCTGGTCCATAGGTTGCAATTTGGAGGTCATGTTTGGTGGAAAAAAGATCAATTCAATATTCCTTAATTTTTTACCAACAGTAACTGGATGTGCAGGACAATTGTCTATAAACATCACAATCTTTCGCTTTTGGCTTTTCATTTTCGTGTCCAGTTCTTTGATCCATCTTGCGAAAATCTCAGAAGTCATCCATGCCGTTTAAACAACGGGGATTTTTGCTTTTACCTATGAGCAGTAATTTCAGTTTTTCTGAGCCATCCATGTTTGCTCCAACCATAAGTGTCACCCTTTCTTTACTTGTTTTAACACCAAAACATTTATCACTTTTAAAAGCAAAAGTTTTATTTGGCAAACATTTAAAAAACAAACCGGTTTCATCACAATTGAAAACGTTTTTTGGCTCGTACTTTTTCAATGCACCTTTTAAAACAGTTTCAGTCCAAATGTCACAGTCCTCCAGACTAACGCTTGCACTCTCGCCAGACACCGTCTTGAAAACGATTGAATTGCGAGTCTTCCAGGCACTCAACTACCCTTCACTAGCTTGAAAATTAACGCAGTTAAATTCTTTAGCAAATTGTAGAGCCTTTTGCTTTATTAAATTTCCCGATATTGGTACATTTTGATGCGTACGGGCCACTTGAAACCATCGTAAAACTGCTTCATTTACATCCTCGTAAGTACTCACCCGTACTCATTTTCGACTGCCTGGAACACTAGGTTTCTTGATGATACTGTAGCAACTTTTTATTATCAGAGGGACGCAACTTGGAGAAACACCAAATTTTGCAGCAACATCAATTTTTTTGCAGCCTTTATCTACTTCCTCCAAAACTTTAATTTTCGCAGCTAATCTTAAATACACTCGCTTGGACATCTTACTTGATTCTTAAACAAAAAGAAACTGAACCTGAATTTGCGAATTACTAGGCCTCGACTATAAAATGGGTTTTTTCCCGGGTTTCTATAAAATGGGTTACTTCCCGGGTTTCTCACAGAAATCTACCTGATTTATTGCCAACCATTAGGCGTTATAAACGCGTTAAGAACCTTTTCAAAAGAATGCGTCATAAAAATGGAATTCGTGCTAATGTTAGATAAAAATGGGAAACCCGAAATGGCCAAGATCTCAATAAATGCATAAAAATTTATACATAAAATTCCGGTAAAAATTTTATTATATAGAGTGTTACTATTTTACAGATTCACTATATGCAGGGCTTTTTACATGAAATTTCATTAAAATATTCTAGGTCTCGAAAAAATTGCACTATAAAAAGTTTTTCACCATATAGAGTTTCACTATAAACATTGTCGACTATATATATATATATATATATATATATATATATATATATATATATATATATATATATATATATATATATATATATATATATATATATATATATATATATATATATATATATATATATATATATATATATATATATATATATATATATATATATATACAATCCTAAGTTTAACTACTGGGAAACGCCCTTATAAGGAGAAGAGATGAGCAATCAAAGATCTAAAGGCTCTAGTATCTGCTTTTTATTTTTATTATCGAGCTTTCGCTGCCTAATGGTAGCTTCTTCTGGATTCTAAAAATGGAAACCAGGTACAGAAAATAAACCAAAACGTTCGTTTTTTAAAATGTGATTAAATGAATTGTACAACTGTATGTGAAATTACTTACAAAAATGTCAGCAGTTAGTTCATCTCTGGTGTAGACAATGAAATTTGCATTTTTGTTGGCCAGGTAGTATGAATGATTACACAAACATGATTAAAAGACATTTAGAGAGTTACACAAATATTAAAAATAAAACTTTGTCAATAAACATTAGTTAAAAATACTTTTTGAAGACCGAAACATAACTGCAAGAAACACCATGATGTTGAAATGTTACTCCATTTTAAAATTTTTTGACGTCGAGTTTAGTAACTATTTAGTGATATTTTAGTCCGAACCGGATATTGTTGGTAGTCTATGTCGTCATCAGGTCGACAAAAAACCATAAAAAGTATTGAAGTTAGGGATGTGGTAAATTTTTTAGGTGGATGCTAATTTTAGATAAATTATTAATTATTAATGATATCTATCTTTTTTTTTAGTTTTAATTTTATAAAAAAGGGGGGGACTTAAATTTGATGAATGTTACTCTTCGGTGAGTTATTTATTATTAATTATATTAATTCTTTAATTTTATAATCAAGAGATTCATAGACTAATTTAAAAATTTTGAAAGAGAAAATTAATACTGGACATTATTTATTATTTGTCATATTTAATTTTTTAATTATTTAATTTTAACATAGAAAAGTAACTGATAATAAATAGCAAAAATGACAGAAGGAGAAAAGAAACATCAACTTTACTAGAAACTAATTTTTTCATAAAGATCGTTCTTTTATATATATATATATATATATATATATATATATATATATATATATATATATATATATATATATATATATATATATATATATATATATATATATATATATATATATATATATATATATATATATATATATATATATATATATATATATATATATATATATATATATATATTTATAGTGTCCAAAATAAAACTATGCCCCTTTATCTCTCAAAAATAAATAGAGCCGAAAGAAAATGTGACAATGTAGTGAGATTTACCATGGATTTTTTTCCTTGAGATAGCCTGACCTTCCTTAGGATGAGAGATTTCATATTTAGTTCCAAATTAATATTGTTTCCCCAAAGAAATCTAATACAGGCTTCACTTCTGCATCTTTTTCCAAGATTATCGAGTTGAATGGTCTCCTACACGGCGATATTAACAAACACTTATTATGCTCTGTTCTGTCACATCCTGAATTACCGGCGATATGGGAAGTTCTGACCTACTTTTTCCTTTGAGTTCTAGAGGCATACTAGTCCCGGCTATCATTAAAGACGTAGGTTTCTGTTGTGATAATTCTAGAATTTTTCGTTATATTTCCCTTAATTTTGTAAACTCGCTGTAGTGCACCCTGTAACTATTTTACCTTTGTACATAATTTCCTATACTGTCCGAATCAAAATATTCCTTACAGTTCCTCTTATCTGTCGCTTTATGCTCCATTCTGCAGTAAATGCAACATATTTCTGTCGCTTCACCTTCACCATTGCCTATGGTATGTTCTTCTCCACACATCGCGCATCTGACCTTGCTTCGACATTGTTTCGTAGTGTGCCGGTGCCTTAAGAAATTCCAACATTGTATTGGTGGAGGAATGTACAAGTTAACTTTCTTTGACATCAAAGTAATAAATTTTAATGGGTTTTAGCAGATTGTTTCCTTTGAATGTTATAACCATACCTTCCGTGTCAATTAATGATGCTATCCCGTCTTTTTCTTGATTTCTCGTTCTTCCGATATGTTGATGGTGAATTCCACCTTCATCATAAATTCTTCCATTGTCATGTCCTCCTCAGTTCACTTTAGGACGCACTTGCATGAAGCCTATGACGCCGGTATGTATGCTTTGAGATTTCCATTTTCTATACATTTGTTTGATAAAAAGTTGTTAGCCCCAATAACCGTGCTAAAATAAATAGCTAATCTGTTTTTACTGATATCAGTTGCTCCTACTACTCTTATATTTTCGCTAGAAGTAAATTACCTACATTGTCGTGATTGTCTTCCAGAATTACTAGGAATGGTCCTGTTTGTTTGTAAAAGCACCATTTTATTAGTAGATTGGACTGCGCTTTAGGAACCACTTTGGCCCCCCAGACTTTCCCCAATGTGCTCGTAGTTCACAAGTTAGATTAGAGTTGACTAAAAAAAAAATTTAAAGAAGGTATTTACCAGGATTATAAGGAACAGAACTCACTGCTTCTCATTATTATATTTTCTCTTATAATACGATTTAATTAACTCTTTTTTATCATATTCGCGTCTTCTGATAGCGATGTCAAAAAAAAAAACGAGAAAGCTACATTTGCTGTGAAAGAATGTGATTGTGCTTTTACCCCCAGCATTTTTATGGCTCTTAATTTTGAAAATATAAATTTTATATCCTTAATGTTGATGTTGAGTGTAGATCGCATTTTAATTTTTTTAAATATTGTGTATATTTTTTAATTATTATCCACGTGGCCATTACTAAATAATTTTGGGCAGTAAAATGAAATTTAATATAATAATATAGCTACAGTAAATGTTTAAAGAGCTACTACTGATTTCGCAGGAAACTTAACTTAATTAGTGTTTAGTACGGAACACTTATAAGATCACTTCGATGTCCGTCTGTCTGTCTGTCTGCCTGCCCGTCTATCTGTCACACCCGATTTTCTCCGAAACTATTTGACGTTAAAAGTTGACTACTAATATAGGAATTGATGGCCTCATCAGAGCCATGTAGTTTTGAAAGTTAAATTTTGACTTAAGGGGTTAGTTTTGGGGGGTGAAATCGGAAGTGAAATTTTTTTTTACCAGGTCATCGAGTGGGGTGTCAAATGAAAGCTTGTAAAAAGCTGAGGTCAAAAAAATATATAATGTAATACTTCCGCACAATCCTCTTTTGAGTTTGCAAAAAATCGCTGTCCCCCACCTTATCTCGAAAAGTACTGATCAAAAAATTTTGAAAAAATTCTGGAAAATTCTCTACAGGGTATGGAATGAACGAAAGTTATCACGAGTGTATTACCTTTAATAATTTATCTGGTATATAAAAAAAAAACAAAAATGTCAAGGTCATCAGTTTTCACTAAAGATCGGAAAAAAACTTGAAAACTCATTTGGGATATGTTTTGTGAAGTCACTGATCATTTTATATTTCGGTAACGAAAATTTTTATTTTAAAAGCAATCAATGTACGGAATACTTACTGCCCAAGTCCAATTTGCACTTGACCGGTTACTTTTTATTTGGAATGAAATACCGTATAAATTATTTTTTTTTTAATTAAACAGAAAAGTCTAAACATCTTTTATAAACTGTCTCTTATATCAAATATGAATAATTTTTGAAATAATAGCCTCCAAAAATTAGCCATTCTTGTTGCATTTCTAATGTGTTGTTAAATGAAGAGTAACTAACATAATTTCAACTTCTATTTTCAAATTTTACTAATTTAAATGGCTGTAATTTTAAATTGTGAATAACTATATACATTAAAACGATTAAATTTTAGCAAGTCGACCATGTCACTACTCATATATACTTATTTGTACTTTAAATAATTTTAAAAAATGTATCTTCATAGTTATTTTTAGATTAACTATTAATTAATTTTTCATCTCTTTATTCGCAACATAATTTTTATAAATGACTTCTTGAAAAAACGAAAACAAAAAAAAACAATTCAATGTGTATATTTGTAGGTTTTGTTTCACTATAAGTTATAAAAATTATTGAAACAAGCTTTTTCTGAAATAAAAGAGTGGGTAGACAATTTTTAACTCTAAGGCCTTTTTTTAGTGTTCCGTACGGAACACTTATAAGATGACTTCGGTGTCTGTCTGTCCGTCTGTCTGTCCGTCTTTCCGTCTGTCACACCCGATTTTCTCTGAAACTATTTGTCATAGAAAGTTTAAATTTGGTAATAATATAGGAATTGATGGCGTCATCAGAGCCATGTAGTTTTGAAAGTTAAATTTTGACTTAAAGGGTTAGTTTTCGGGGGTGAAATCGGAAGTAAAAAAAAAATTTTTTTACTAGGTCATCGAGTGTGGTGTCAAATGAAAGCTTGTGAAAACACGAGTAAAAAATATATATGTTATGTAATGTAATACTTGCGCGCACTTTTCTTTGTATTATTTTTAAAAAATCGCGAAAAATCGCTGTCCACCCGCCTTATCTCGAAAAGTACTTATCAAAAAATTTTGAAAAAATTCTGGAATATTCTCCACGGGGTGTAGATTGAACGAAAATTATCACGAGTGCATTACCTTTAATAATTTATCCGGTATATAAAAAAAACAAAAATTTCAAGGTCATCAGATTTCAGTAAAGACTAGAAACAAACTTTGTTGAAAACTCATTTGGAGTGTGTTTTGTGAAGTCACTGATCATTTTATACCTCCGTAACAAAATTTTTAATTTTAAAAGCAATCAACGTACGGAACACTAATTGCGCAAGTTCAACTTGCACTTGACCGGTTATTTAAGATTAACGTGTTCTAAATTAGAAAAGTGATAAAAACAATCTATGGATAATACATTTCAACTTTCTAAATTCAATTGCTTTAATGCGACAGTTGTTTAAAATTTGGAATTTAAGCAACTTAAATTGGAAAAATTTGACAACACCTGTCAAAATTACTTTGACTGTTTTATACTATAACTGTACTTGTAATGAAAATTTGACTGATTTTCAGAGGACATTATCTTAGATACTATAAATGCACTGGTGAACAAAAAAATCGACTAAAACTATTTGGCTTCATTTAACATGAATTCTAGATTTTAGTGTTCATATATTTTTATGGAGCCCATTATATTCTCTTTCTTAGAATACCAAATTCCATAGTATAACTCATGCTTTTTACTGATTAAAATGATTGAAAGAGGAAACAAAGAGAACAAGGATTGAAAATAGGGATAAGAGAAAGGAAAAATTTTAAAAAATTAGTTTTCACAATTAAACATTTCTTTTGGGAAGTCGCCCTCGGTGAAATTCTCTCAAATCGATATATGTTATTCCTCTCGAGCTTCTGATCAAAAATTCCCATGGGCACAAAGTCGAAAAATGGATAGTTCTTGAGATATCGGGGGTAGAAAGACGATTTTCGGAAATCTTATCAACAACTGCGCGGAACCGTGAGGTTGTTTATACGCAGTTCTTCGGGGTATACGGGGGTTTTTTCGGTCGCTGATTCCAATTCCGGTGTCAAAAATGTCATATCAAACTTAGCAGCTACCAACAAAATGTCAACTCACCTCACTTGTAACAAAATGTTCATCGGAATATATATATCAGATTTGGGTTTTTTTTATCTGTTTTTAGCATTACCCGGGAATAACGACGTGGACATAGTAGATGTCTGTTCCTTTTGAGGTAAAGTCAATCATCGCTCCTGATGAAGCTAACATGGTTAGCGAAACGCGCGTCGAGTGCAAAAATAAAGTGTTTGGTGTAGTGGTGATATATACTGGGTAGTGTCATTGTGCCAAAGATTCCACATTCCCAACTTATTTGAGGTATTTGTTTACTGTGAGTCCCCGTGCCTTTTACGATTGGGGTGTTTGATTAGAGTGACTCCCCGTGCCTCTCACGATTGAGGTACTTGATTAGGCTGAGTCCCCGTGCCTCTCGCGATTGGGGTGCTTGATTAACGTGAGTCTCCTTGCCACTCACTGTAGGGTGCTTTACACTATTTGCCCTTATTCCGGCGAGTGACTTGCCTCATCCATGGTAATATTCAGAAGATTTGATTGTGGCCACTTCACGTTAGCTTGGTGGCGGGCATATCCTAGGTACCAAAGAATGCTAGCCACGTCTGCACAGATTCCTAGAGTCCTGGCCCCCGACTGGCAAGTACAATAATATCCTGTGACTGCCTCAGCATCATCTTGGATTTCATCTTGGTCAAGAATAGTTAACGATTCCAGTTGATTCTGATTGTTCGTATGTATTGTTTTATGAATCTGACAAAAAGCGTGGTAATATCTAGCATCAATTGCGCAATAGAGGTGTTTTTAAAGGCTGCAATGCTGAGAATAAAATACGGAATAAGCGAATAGATTTCATGACTTCGCACGTGATGACCTGAATTTATGCCTTCAGTTTAAAAATAATTCCGGTGTCAAAAATGTCATTTTTAATACTGAAATTGGAATCAGCGTCCATAAAAACGTTCCGATGTATATTCTGATGGATATTTTATTAGAAATAAGGTAAGTTGACAGTTTTTTGACAGCTGCAAAGTGTCAAAGGTCATTTTTGACATCAGGTTTGGAATCAGCGACCGAAACAAAAAACCATATAACCGGAAGAACGGTGCATAAACAACCTCACGGCTCTACGCTGTTGTCAACAAGATCTCCGAATATCGTCTTTCTACCTCCGATATCTGAAAAACATTTTCCGATTTTGTGCCCATCAGGAGCTCGAGAGGAATAACATATATCAATTTCAGATAATTTCACCGAGGGCCACTTCCCATAAGAAATACGCGGGGCCCTTTAAAAAAATTTAATATTTTGTGTTACCCCCTCAAGACTTTATTACTGCTTCCAGCCGGTTTTTCATGAAGCGGATAAGCTTTTTCACCGCTGTCTGTGGGGATTCTTCCCCACTCTTCCGTCATTGCAACCTTTAAGTCCCTCGGCGATGCAGGGGCTGGATTTCTTACTCGAACCCTTCTTTTGAGCTCATCCCACATGTGCTCGATTAGACTGAGGTCAGACCTACGCGCAGGCCAGTTTAATGTGGATACGTGTATTTCCACTTCCGCCAGGTATTGCCGCACCGATGCAGCAGCATGTGGCCTCGCATTGTCGTGCATTAGCACAAAACTATCGCCAACAAACCCAGCATAAGGAACGACGTTTCCTGCAGGATCTCCTCGATGTACCGGTGAGTAATTAATCCACCGCTACAAATCTCATCACTTACGAAAACCAAATCGGTTTTCGCATCGAGTGAGATACCTCCCCACATTATGACAGAACCTTCTCCGTAGACAACCGTTTCAGGCAGCATAGCTCTCCCCAAGCCTCCTATAGACTCGTTTTCTTTCATCAGTGCCATGTAGGTACATTCGAGACTCGTCGGAGAATAAAACGGAGCGCCATTACTCTACAGTCCAGTCGACATGTTCTCTGGCAAATCTGAGTAACACTTGTCGATGGGCTGCTGTCAATTTGAGTCCGTTAGCTGGTCTCTTCGGAGTTAGGTTAGCTTCTTTAAGCCTTCCTCTGACTGTCCAGTGACTGACAGCCCGATCACGAACTTGTCGGAGCTCCTGCTGGACCTTAACGCCGGTCAAGTGACGATTTCTTAGAGTTGTGTTGACAATGCAGCAGTCTTCTCGCTCCGAGGTACACCTTCTTCTTCCAGATCCTGGACTCCGCGTAAAGGCGCCATTCTCTTCTGGAGACAGCTGACTGGCTCAGATGCAGTTGCGCAACGACTACACGTGGGCTGTCTTTCTTGCAATAGGGCAATGACGTGTGCCGTTTCATCCGGGGTGGTATCCATTTTCCGACGACGTAATTAGTGAGCAGGTATAGCAGAGATGTTGACGGTTCAAGTTCCGATAATGCAGTTGCATCTGTTTTTATCGGGATGAATAGCGCAAAACGAGTACGTTGCTGAGCGAGCAAAAATGGTTCTATTGAGTAAAACCGTTTTAATCAGTAAAACTTTTTGGAAAACCAAATGATTTTGGTATTATTGGAAAGAGTAGAAAATCAGCATTCTAATGATACCAAAAATAATACCACTGTTTGAAAATTAAATTCAAGGATCCGTATTAAATGAAGCAAAATCGTTTTTCACTTGGGAATAGTATACAACAATTATTTAGAATTTTCTGTAGTATTGAAAAAATTTAAAATATACAGAGAGTTTCACATAAAAATTAAAGATAGATTTTCAGATTAATTTTATATTTATATTTTAAATGTAACTAACAGTCGTAATGTGGCAATGGGGTAGAGAAGATTTAATTTGTGTCTACACCTATATAATCGAGATGGAAACATTTTTCTATTTTAACTTTTGATTAATCCGTTTTAGTCATCATCTCGATGTTTCTTATATTTATACTAGACAAATTCAAGATGAAAACTTAAGCCTCTTTCAATTTTTAATATGACTTAAAGCCTTTATTTTCAGGTATTATAATTTAAATTGATTCTTTGATACATACAATTTCAACTAGTTTTAGTTCTTGTATAGGGTATATCTCCAAATCCAATAAAATACGGTGATTTATGATAATGGACAATTCATATAATTAAATAAAAAATATTATCAAAAAGTTGAAGTACCCGGATATAGATACGTTGGTTTTTTGTGAGAAACGCTAATATGCGGGATATACAAAATTTACAACGGCAGTTGCATCTGACATCGTTAATCAACAAAAGAACGAGATTTTTCTATTGTCACCAAATCTAAATTGTTGTCGAAAAGTAGTGGGTCAATTATAAGATAATAAGACATAAAAAGGAAATAACGTTTTAACAAAACTTCGAATTATTACTAATGATTAACTTTGTTTTGTGTTTACTCGACAAAAGAAATAAAAAATGAATGTCACTGTCTTGTATTTTATACAATACTATATTGAGTATCCATATATATGAACTATTTGGATTAATAGAAATAAAACTTAAAAGAGTAGATCGGGGGTTTGTATAATGACACTAAATCGCTCATGATTTGAACTTTTGATTATTTAACCGAATTAAATAATGGTACGTGAAGTTGTCCAAAGAGTAATCGCAAAAAGTATGAATTTTAATCCGTTTTTGCAACCTTAATAACTTGGAGACAAAAAAAACAAACTTAACGTAAAAGCTCTTAAATTAAAGTTAATTAAAAATCTAGAGGGATATATTTTTCAATTTTTTTATTTAGGGGTAACTACCCCCTATTTTGGTGGTTAAAACTGTGAAAATGAATAAATTTTTAACATTAAATAAAAAAAAATATTAATGATGTGTTCATTTCATTCATGAAAATAGGTCAAGAATTTCAAGTATTTACATTTTCAACCCAATACCGTATAATAAATTAAAAACCACCCTCTAGAGGGGGTTGTACTAAGAAGGATATCCTGCTATTTATATATAAGTATATATAAGTCTTTAACCAGAAAAAATCCAGACAGTTAATGAAAATAATACTGACAAGATACCATGGAATGCAATTATAGCTGAACAGTAGCCACCCCCTAAAAGACGGTTGAAATGCGTTTCAGTACCCTTATAATGTAAAAAATGACTTCTCACTATGGGAAAAATCCAGAAAACTAAGAAAAATACTGAGAAGTTACCGCGTGACATATAAGTCTCCGAAGCTTATTGCCAAACAATAACAACCCTCTACCAGAGGGTTTTTAAACCGCATTTCAGTGTCATTAAATCAAAAAAAATCCCTTAACGTTAGGGAAAAATCCAGAAAAATAAGAAAAATACTGCGATGATACCGTGTAAGCTTTAGGTTTCAAAACTTATCGCCAAACCATAACCAGCCCAAAATAGGGGGTAGTTACCCCTAAATAAAAAAATGGAAAAATATGTCCTTCTAGCTTTTTAATTTGCTTTTTTTGTCTCAAAGTTATAGAGGTTGCAAAAACGGGCTAATTTTGCGGTCACTATTTAAGATAAAGTCAATTAAAAAGGAATAACTTAAGACATATAATTTATTATCATAAGCGTTATATGACAGAGGTAGGAATTATTTCTTCCTTAGTTATGTTGATTATCATATACATAAATAAATAGAGCCGCTCTTTGAGTTGCTCTGTTATCAATGTGAATATTACTGTCACGTAATTATAAATGTCTCTTAAAATAAACATTTTGCCCTATTTTTAATAACATGACTAAAGCTTATTTTCTTTTTCTCTGAAGTTCCAAGGTACCAAGAGGAAAAAAAAATATTTCACAAAAATCGTTAAATCTTATCATTATTCATGATCACATCTCTCTTTAAAAAAAACATTGATTGCCATTTTCCCATTAGATCAATGTGGCCAAAAAAAAGGAAATTAATTTTGGATCTAGGCGTCTTTTTACTTTAAGTTTGAAATATTATATCAACTGCCCAAAGCTTTATATATTATGTATCTAGGGTTGCATAATTTCATAATTAAACTTTTAATTCAAAATAATTTTCGGCGGAGGCCTGCGAACGTAAGTTTGGATTAATCGCACATATGTTTTTAACAAAAATATTCATTCTGATATCACCGAGAGAGTTAGGTATATACAGGTAATCTTGGCGCCTATGGCTCCGTGGCATAGTAACTTGCTTGCGGTGCAGAAGGTTTAAGGTTTCAATCCCGGCAGGTCGGTATACTTTATTTATTAATTTATTTAAGTATATTTGGCCTGGCCACGTACATAAGGAGTAGTTGTTTGCAGAAATGCAATAACGTCCATGGCAGCACTACCGAGTTGTCTAAAAGGTGCTGTAAAATACAAAAATGTATGTTTCGGCACTTGGACAACGTTGACGGGTATTACAACATCCCCGCCGATATCCTCAGGATATGAAAATGAGTAAAACTCCTACTCAAACGGGGATTTGAACAATAAAAAAAAATATAATCTCTAATATAATTTTAACATACATAACTTATTTCTAATATGGTGGAGGCATATTTAGTCGACAGAGTTCTATTAAGAGATACAGAAAACCGATCAAATGCAAGTCGAACTTGCGCAATTAGTGTTCCGTACTGTGGTTGCCTCTAAAATTAAAAAAAAATGTTACGGTGGTATTCGGGTGACTTCACAAAACACACCCCAAATGAGTTTTCAATAAAAAAAATTTGGAGCCCAGATTACAAATATGTCTAGTCAGATACTAACTCAGCTGGCTAATCAGGCCAACCAGTATAAGACAAAAAGTTCCTGATGTATATATCTTAAGATTCAACATGTATTTTCAAGTCTTTTCTTAGTGAATAATGTATAATAGTTATAGCATCTTAGCTACCTAATAGCCAATAAATGAATCTAACTAAATGTAGAATATATTGGTACAAGTTTAAAACAAATATTTACTACTCTTGTTTAATTCTAAACAAATAAAATAAAATTATTTTCACTCGGCGCCTAATGCTTAAAGCAGTAGCTATCACTCCCAGTTCAATTCAAAACTTTCGACGAAATAAACCTTCACCATTTTGGCCAGCAACTAGTTTTTTTATATATACCAGATAAATTATCAAACGTATTGCAATCGTGATAATTTTCGCTCAACTTACACTTTATGGAAACTATCCAGAATTTTTTCAAAATTTTTTGATCAGTATCTTTCGAGATAGGGTCGGTGGACAGGGGTCTTTCGCCATTCTTTTAAAAATGATACCAAGAAAAGTGGGCGCAAATATTACATCATAAATATTTTTGAACTCGTGTTTTCACAAGCTGATACCCCACTCAATGATCTGGTATTTTTTTTCACTTCCGATTTCACCCCATAAAACTAACCCCTTAAGTCAAAATTTAACTTTCAAAACTACACGGTTCTAATTGGACCATCAATTCCTATGTCAAATAGATTTAAAGAAAATCAGGTGTGACAGACGAACACCGAAGTGATCCCATAAGTGTTCCGCACGTAACACTAAAATTATATTATTTCAGGCTTTGTTAATAAAAGCATTAAAATAAACAACAAATATATTTGTCTAATTTAATGTATAAAGAATTTTAGAAGTGACAGAAGTTCTGAGTAATATTTCTGAACTAGTTAGAAAATGAAAAACGTTTCTTACTACATTTTCGAACCACTAAAATGTTTGGAATCTGAAAACTGACAATTCGGACAAAAAACAGTTAACCACAATTTTAAATGCATATTTTAGTTAAATTATATATAATATACATATATATATATATATATATATATATATATATATATATATATATATATATATATATATATATATATATATATATATATATATATATATCTTTTTCTTCTTAAAGCCATTCTTTATCCTTCGGATATAGGCCTCTCTCTTGTGCTTCCATATGTCCCTGTTTTGAGCAATTTGATACCAATTGAGCCCAGCTGATCTTTTAATATCGTCATACCAACGTTGTTGGGGTCTGCCAGTACTTCTTTTTTCCCCCCATAGTCACTTTTCCGCTCCAGTTATCAGTATTTCTGGCCACATAGCCAGCCCAGTTCCACTCGAGGGAAGATATCCTCTCAATTATGTCGTGGACTCCTGTTTTTTTCCTGAATCAATCGTTTGATTTGCAGTCCCTAAGTGATATACCTAGGATTTCCCTTTCAATTGCTCTCTGATGAATTTGCAATTTTCTCATCATTTTCCGTGTCAAAACCCAAGTTTCACTACCATATGTTGTTACTCGTAGAATGCATTCGTTATATACTTTACTTTTAAGTTTTAAAGGCAGTTTGGACTGAAAGACTTGCTTGATTTTACCGTAAGCCGCCCATCTCAGGCGTATCCTTGATTCAATTTCTCGAGTGTAACTTCATGACCCAAATATGCATATGAATCCACCCTTTCCACTTGTTGTCCGTGTATGGATATTACGTCATTAATGGTTGTTTGTTTGTTCGTCATAAATTTGGTTTTTGTGATGTTCATCTCTAAACCGACCTTTTTTGCTCCAATTTGTAATTCTTGGAGCATTTCTTTTAATTCGATTTCACTTTCGGCAAAAAGTGCGATGTCATCAGCAAATCTTAAGTTGTTGAGTCTTTCTCCGGATATGTTAAGTCCCTTGTTTTCCCAGTGAAGGCTCTTGAAGATATCTTCTAGTACCAGGGTGAATATTTTGGGTGATATGATGTCACTCTGTCTAACACCTCTCTTTATTTTTACTTCCTTGGTATCCTCATGCAAACTCACTTTCAGTTTTGATTGTTCATTGAATTTTGCCAGTATATACCTTTGATCGACTCTAAGAGTTTTCATCGCTTTCTCAATTGTCCAGTATTCCACTGTGCCACAGGCTTTTCGGAAATCGACAAGTGCCATTCAGGCTGTGATATTGTATTCTGTTACTTTTCTATAAGTTGTCTGACCGTGTGTAGATGTTCGTTTGTGCTAAATCTTTGTCGGAAGCCTGCTTGTTCTTTAGGTTGGTAATTTTCAAAATTCTTTTCTAATCGATATGTGATTATTCTCATAAATAGTTTGTATATTTACGATAGAAAACTTATTGGCATATAGTTCTCCAAATTGCTAGGATCTCCTTTTTGTGTATCAATATAACTATGGCAGTCAATCATTTGGTATGACTCCTTCGCTCAGACGTTTATTGAAGAGCTTTTTAAACTCTTTGATTAATGGCGGTCCTCCCTCTTTTAGCATTTCTGGCAGGATGTCCTCTTTTCCTGCAGCTTTTCCATTTTTAATTTGGTTAATGGCTTTTTTAATTTCTTCAACTTCGATGCCTGGTAGATCTTCGGAACCGATATTAAGTATCCTTCGGTTGTCCCCTCTTGATCTTCTCAGAGTTTCCTCATCGGTTTTCGCCCATATAGATCTGCATAGAATATTTCTATCACTTTAAGTATTTGTGGTCTTTCGTCTATAGGGTTTCCGTTTTCGTCTATGAGTTTGTTAATCTCCCTTCTGTGTGATTTTCCTGTCTGAATACGTTCAAACCCCTATTCTGTTGTATCAGTTCTTCTGTCCACTTCTCCTGATATTCTCTAATATCCTGTTTTGCCATACTTCTTGCAGTTCTGTTGATTTCAGCATATTCCACCGTATTTATTTTATTCGACCTTATTAGTTCTCTCCGTTTCTCCAGTAGTTGTTTTGTATTTTGTGTCAATTTATCCTTTCTTTGTTCCTTTAATGTCATGTGGTTTGCTGCCGTTTCTTTTATCAATATTGCCAGTCTTCCATTCCTTTCATCTATATTCTCATGAAGCTGTGATGATCCCTTTGTTAATTGTTGTGTTAGTTGTCTCTTATAGTCTTCTTTGTGTCCCTTTAGTGAGCTTACATCTAATGGTTCTTGTTTGTTACTAAATTTTCTGGCTCTTTCTTGTTTTCGATTTATAAGGATTTGCATTTGCAGTAGCCTGTAATCACTGCCAGTTGCGAAGGCACTAATATATATATATATATATATATATATATATATATATATATATATATATATATATATATATATATATATATATATATATATATATTATTTATATATATATTTATATATATATATATATATATATATATATATATATATATATATATATATATATATGTATATACGAGTATATATGTTGGATTTTACTTCGCTCACAAAATAACAACTGAACTTGGTTAAATAAAATGACCCAATTTTAAATAATTACATAAAATAACAAAAGTTGTAATTTTGTTGATTTTGTGAAATGTCAACAAATAATACTTCTTTAACATAAATAAATTCGAATTGTGCACAAGTTGGTAATATAAGAGTATATGATCTACGTGATAAATATACTTACAACCAGATTTCGTTTAGTATTTGAGAATGTATTCCTAAAGTCCTAATTTTGTCTGCGACTGGTTTTTATTTTTAAAACAAAAGCGATTTGCATAACAAACAGACAATCATACCGACTTAAATTATAAATTAGGTTTTTCGTGACTTAGGGACCCACATGAAGAAATGCAAAAACCTCGGAGTGTGATATTTTCCCGAATTTCCTTTAACAACGCAAGTCAAATATAATAGTATAGTAAATATTTACTTGCGAAAACTTATCGTGGCTGTGCTTAAATAAACTCGAAAAAATTATTTACCGTACTAACACAGTAAGAAGTGATAAATTTGTAGGGAAAAGACCAAACACTTAATAAAATTTATTATTTTCAGCAGCCTTTTACTTTAGGCGGCATATTTTTTTAATTTTTTAAAATCTGCCTTTAACACTCTTGTCAGAAGATGAATTTTCAGGGTTACAATAATTTCTAGCCCGGAAAATAAACATATTTCATTTTGTAAATCTTAATAATGTGAGGAGCTACTTGTTTTCCATGGGAAAAAAAACCAAAAAATAAAACAATTTTTACAATTTTTAGTTTTGCCGTAATAACCGACAATATTTCATTGAAAATACGTGTCTACAAGACGATATTTTTTGAGAATTTTCATTTTCCTTGCGAAAATACTTCAAAACGCACTTATTCCTTGTTTAATAAATAATGTATTAAATTTAAGAGCTATAACAAAATGCTAAAAATCAACACAAAATAAGATTAAATATTTTTACATATATAATGACCTTTGTTAAAACCTCTCATGGCATACGGCAGCTTTTAAGTAGCATTACCACTGCCTACTTCCCACTTTCGTTCTTGTTATTTTTGCACTACTGGATGACTGGAATATAAAAGAAAATTTTCCAGACTTTCTGGCATACTACTGACATAAAAAAATTTATTTAAAAACCTCATTATAGATTATGAAAAACATTTCCTAGTAGGAGTTATTTTTTCCTAAAAACATAGAGGTTTGGTTTTTACAATTTTACTCACAGTTTCCAAATATTTTAATATTAAATCTGCAATAAAAATAGTAAGTAATAAGAGTTTTAAAATTTGAAATAATATTACGCATTTTAGAAGCTACAGTGTGTTACTTATTTTCAATATTCGAAATGTAAAACTAAATTCAAATAAAATGTATCTTTTCAATAAAAAACCAATGGCAAATTCATAAAACAAATCGTTTCCTTTTTATCTGGTACAGGATTTTTAGTGATGCATGTCCGGAAACTATTAGCCGAAATGGGGCGAATGGTCCATAGTATCTTCGATCGACCATAAAAATATTAGCGGTCAAGATTCCGGCCTATAGGAATCCCGTTAGTGTCACTAAGGGGATATTTAGTACAGATTGATTGCTGCGCTCTTTCCTTAATCTTAGCCGAGTAAATAATAAACAAGATGTTTAGATGAAATGTCTTTGGAAATATTATTTACTGTCTTTACAAGATCGTTAGTAATTTTTGTTATGCAAGATCAGATTTCATGGATAATAAATAGCCTATAATGTGGATATAATATCAATATTCTATATCTATACGCGTAATTATCCTCTTTCTTTATTTTTCAGCGTGTACCAGTATTAATGTAGGTTAGTGACTTATTAATCATAAAATTAATCAACATCAGACAATAAAGAAACATTATTTTTTAACAGTGTTAACAAAATATTTGCGTATATGACATCGCATCCCCTCTCATTTGTAGATAGTAATCTTAGTTTACAAGATATAGTAACCTAAAAATGTCACCGAAAACCAAATAACAAAAATTTAACTGGCATGTGTAAAAAGTCTACTTAAATGATAAGTTCTTTCAGTTAATTGATTTGTTGAGTTAGTATATCCACTAGATCTAGCAAAAGTCAAATTAAATTGCTGCTATAAAAATTTTGAACTTGCATGATCACGAAACTTTACTCTTCGAGATTAGACGTCCGAACGCAATCATCATTCAATGTAATTTCGAAGAATAAAAACCTGCGTCATGTAAGCGTAAGTGAAACGTCCGAAAGTCGTTCCATTTTTACACCATCTAATACCAAGGTCCATATTTTGTTACAATAGTGTGAATATGAAACTTATATTGACTTAATTCATTTCTACCTTCGCCTCTCCTAAAAAGATCTCACTTATATAGATTTTTGGCCATAAATTTCCAAATTTAAAATTATATGACAAACTTTCAAGTGGCCTTCAGACAAATTTTGTAAATTTGAAAGAAGGTTTATATAGACTAATAATAATTTTCAATTCACATGCACATCTTGCAATATACAGGGTGAGTCAACGATAGAGTAAAATTCATTATCTCATTTGTTTCGGGAATGATAAAAAAATGTTAAATACGATAGTTTTAGGGAATATTAAGGTGCACAGTTTAAAATTATTTTTGAGTATACAGGGTACTTCAAAAAAGTGTGGCCAATATAAAACGTTTTTTTTTTAATGAAACATCCTATTTTCTAATTTATTTTTAAATTTCGTGTAAAATTTTATAACTTTTTTATTAATGATGTTATATACCTAAACCTAGTAGTTTTTCTAATATTTTAATTAAAAAAAAAAAATACTACTTCTCAGTTTTGTAAAAAATTACCACTAGCTCCATTGTTTTTGAAGGTGAAATACTCATAATTGGTATGAACATTCTATAGAGATGAAAAAAAATATGTGTAAAGAAATTTGAGTTAGATGCTACAGGGTCTTCAAAATAAATTTATGCATTTCGACTATTGTGAATTGAAAAATCTAAAATTTTTAAATGGCACACCCTATATTTTATTATTTTTTCTGATAGATTTTACAAAACCCTCCAACTTTTATTAAGTATGTTATATACCTATCTCTAATAGTTTTCGATTTATTTTGAATTTTTCAATTTTTACCCTTGTTTTTAATACGCTTACGCTATTGTGAAAACATAAACAAATAGTTAATAATAATTTTAATATAGTTTTAACTTATCTAATAAATAATTATTATGACGTTTAAAATTATTTTTGAGTATACAGGGTACTTCAAAAAAGTGTGGCCGATATAAAACGTTTTTTTTAAATGAAACATCCTATTTTCTAATTTATTTTTAAATTTCGTGTAAAATTTTATAACTTTTTTATTAATAATGTTATATACCTAAACCTAGTAGTTTTTCTAATATTTTAATTTTAAAAAAAATACTACTTCTCAGTTTTGTAAAAAATTGCCACTAGCTCCATTGTTTTTGAAGGTGAAATACTCATAATTGGTATGAACATTCTATAGAGATGAAAAAAAATATGTGTAAAGAAATTTGAGTTAGATGCTACAGGGTCTTCAAAATAAATTTATGCATTTCGACTATTGTGAATTGGAAAATCTAAAATTTTTAAATGGCACACCCTATATTTTATTATTTTTTCTGATAGATTTTACAAAACGCTCCAACTTTTATTAAGTATGTTATATACCTATCTCTAATAGTTTTCGATTTATTTTGAATTTTTCAATTTTTACCCTTGTTTTTAATACGCTATTGTGAAAACATAAACAAATAGTTAATAATAATTTTAATATAGTTTAACTTATCTAATGAATAATTATTATGACGTAATAAATGTTCAAAAATCTGCCCGTCTACTTGAATACACATGTTCAGTCACTTTCCTTAGCATAAAGGGAGTTATTGTGCTGCACGCATCCCGTATCCTATTTTCCATATCTACTGGTGTTATAGGGGGATTCACACACACGATCTTTAATGTAGCCCCCACAAAAAGAAGTCTAAAGGTGTTAAGTCACATGATCGAGGAGACCTCTAAATGAATCCATCTCTACCGATCCATTTTTGTGGGTAACGATCGTTTAAAAATTCCCGAACTTCCTAGTGGTAATGAGCAGGAGCTCCATTTTATTGAATCTACATTTGTTCTCTTTCAAAGTTATCAACTTCTTCAAGAAGCTGGGGTAATTCATTTTGCAAAAAATTTAGATATCTAGGCCCATTAAGCTGTTCGCGGAAAAAATATGGACCAATAATTCGAAAATTTAATATTCCACGCCATACATTAAGCAACCAATGGTTTTGGTTTTGAACTTCCCGGACCCAAAATGGATTAACTGTTGCAGTACATAAACCATATCAATTAATTCATTTTTAGGAAAATCCATAACTATTACTTTATACATCACTTACTACAACAAATTAAACTATTTTTACTTGCTTAATAGATATGTCAAAATTTGACAATGCCTACATTTTTGTTTTGTGTTGGCAACTATGATGTTATAGCGTTAAGTGTATTAAAAATAAAGGGTAAAAATTGAAAAATTTAAAATAAATCGAGAACTATTAGAAATAGGTATATGATATACTTAATACAAGTTGGAGGGTTTGGTAAAAGCTATCAGAAAAAAATAATAATGTAATAATCTTTTCTGATGCAGAACTTTCTTAATTTCTAAAATTCGTATGAATGCCGCTAAAATATGGTCGTTGATATTAAATTGATTTCAGACCATAATATACCATTTTAGTGTGAGAATATTGAGATAAACGACATCATTAGTAGGGAGCCATCATTTTATCTTACTTTATTATTATAATTTAGAAGAGTTAATTTTCAGTGAGAATAAATAAGGTACATAAGAATAGATTTTTAATGATTGGTATATTACACGTTTTTTTTTTAAATAACTAATTCATCCAATACAATTGTTTTGGTGCATTTGTGTTTAAAAGAAATTTCTACATTTTTCTACGAAACCAAAATTACTATTACCCGACTGAGGAAGCGAAAAGTAGAAGCAGCATGAGGTTATTTTCTACTTAACATTACTTATTCTCATACAGTCAACGATTCTATGACTATAAATTTTCTCTGTGGGAGGAATCGCACAGAATATAATTAAATGCTGATTACAAAAATAAATAGTTTGTTGGAGTTTACCTGACTATGCTAGATTAAAAAAAAAATGGATTGCAATTTTTCAAATTATGTCAGAAAGTTTTATAAATAAAAATGATTCTAATATCTAAAATGCCGCATCTTTTGTATATGTTAAGAGAATCTCGTAAAATAATTGTGAAATTAACATTAGTAAGTAAAGAAAACATTATTTAAACCTGCATACATTATACAGCTTGTTCTTAAAGTTAGATCATTATTAACAGGTAAAAAAGTACAGTATTCGCTAAAATAAGTCATTTCAGCTATAAAAAGTTAAAATATAACAACCTACTAAAATTATTTTAAACTGTATTGTTAATTTAATCGGTACTAAATATCATAATATACTATCTGCTTTAATAGGCCATTGAATTCTGATATGATGGTACCTTGGAGACGAACTTATTTGTTATTTTTCTGGACAATTTGTTGTTAAAATATAACACCGCAACATGGCAATGATATTGTACAAGTGTCGGATGATCTTTTATAAAACAAACACATTTTAAAACTGATATATTTGATGACATGACTATTTAAAATACAATCTATATATATATATATATATATATATATATATATATATATATATATATATATATATATATATATATATATATATATATGTATATATAAATATATAAATATATAAATATATATATATATATATATATATATATATATATATATATATATATATATATATATATAATGTATATCTTAAATTAAACCAAGTAATTTAGTTAATTTATTTAGCTACTATCAACCTTGCTATAAAAAAATCGTTCAAAAATAACATACTTATTCCGTGTAGCACCAGAACACATTAATTTATTATGGTTGCAAGTTGACGAGACACGGTATATTTTACGAAGGGTTAACTATACGGCGACAATTATTTTGTGACCATGACAACTGAAATACTGTGGGATTAATTAACCCCTTCGGTCGCCCCTAGATGAAGGTTATTAAAAGTTACACGCAAATGAATATGACTCATTGAACTATTTCTCAAGTGGTTTTGGAGGCTTTATAACGAAGGGGAGGGTTCGCAACGTGAATAACTGATTGCAATGGTTTTATAAGTACATCTAAATTTTGTGATTTGTTTATTATGAAGCTTTTATAACAAAGACTAAGTTTTGAGAAATCGGAGTTCGGTGTCAAAATGTTCTAAATTTGAGAAGTAAAAATCCTTGATACCTCGTGTAACTTATACAATGTTTTAACTAAAAAAATAATAAATATATCAGATCAGAAAATACTTCAATTTTTCACAGTCAATAGTATATATATATATATATATATATATATATATATATATATATATATATATATATATATATATATATATATATATATATATATATATATATATATATATATAATACATATAATATATGGTTTTAACAGCTCATAATAGACCACGCTCCTCTCTGCCAAAGCGATTCGGTCTTGCGGTCGATGTGGATGGTGCGCCTGGGTCTAGCCATGATTTTTTGCGCTTGAGATTCTCAAAATAAATCCACTTTTCATCCCCTGTAACTATATGATGCAAAAACGATTTCCTTTTATACCGAGCGAGCAAAATGTCACACGTGTTTTTGCGCTTTTCCATTTGCCTGTCGTTCAACTCATGTGGTAACCATCTACCGGCTTCTGAATCTTTCCCATCTCTCGTAGCCGATTGAAAACAGCTTGTTGACTAACGCCCAATTGCTCGGCGAGTTGTTTTTGTGTTTGCTAATCATCTTTGTCCATCAATGCTTGCAATTCCACATCTTTGTAACTAACCTGAACGCTCTGGACTCCCAAATGAGGTGGTTATACCGGGATGATCGTAAAGTGAAATTGCGTGATATAGCTGATACCCTAAGGATATCAAAATAACGTGTTGGTCATATTTTGCATGAACATTTGGGCATGAGAAAGCTCTGTTCGAAATGGGTACCGCGTTTGCTCAGAGTGGACCAAAAATAACAACGCGTTGATGATTCTGAGCGCTGTTTGAACCTGTTTAAGCGCAATAAAAAGGACTTTTTCATGCAATATGTGACAATGGATGAAACATGGATCCGCCACTACACACAGGAATCAAATCAGCAATCAGTTGAACAGACAGAAGCCGATGAAAACCGCCCGAAGCGACCAAAGACACAACAGTCGGTTGGGAAGGTTTTGGCCTCTGTATTTTGGGAAGCGCTTGAAATAATTTTCATCAACTATGCTGAGAAAGGAAAAACCATCAATAGCGAATATTGTATAAAGTTATTGGTGCGTTCGAAGGCAGAAATCGCAAAGAAACGGCCCCAAATGAACAAGTAAAAAGTGCTCTTTTATCACGAGAATTACGATTGCAAAATTGCATGAATTGTAATTCGAATTGCTTCCTCATCCACCGTATTCTCCAGATTTGGCCCCCAGTAACTAATATATATTCGCAGACCTCAAAAAAATACTCACGGGAAAGAGATTTAGCTCCAATGAAGAAGTTATCGCTGAAACTGAGGCCTATTTTGAAAGCAAAGACAAATCCTTCTACAAGAAAGGTACAGAAATGTTAGAAAAGCGTTGGACTGGTTGTGTCGCTCTTGAAGGAGACTATATTCATGAATAAAGCCGAATTTTGCAAAAAAAAATGTGTTTTAAGTAGCTAGACCAAAAACTATTCAACCTACGTATTGTTAAATTATGCATATAAACCAATCGTTCGAAGATACAGCTGACGGGTTAAAAATCGGAAATATGAAATCAGTTTTGTCTTTTTCATTTAGCCGTAGCAATCGACATACCAATAAAAGTCTGATGCAAATGTTATAACTGAAGATTATGTGTTTCCTTTTATTAGGTGCGAATTTTAATTCTTTAATAATTATTCATTTTCGCTTTTAATAGATTGTGTGAAGTAATAGGAAGTCAACAATATTTTTTTACATTTGTCTACAATTTTAGAAACATGTCTAAGAAACATTATAGTATTGCTAGATAAAATTCAGGTTACATATAAAATACGAGGGTGGATTGAAAAGTTCGCGGCCTAGTCGAGAAAACAAAATAAAATACGTACAAAAATATTTTTATTTTTCGACGTAATCTCCACCTAGCTCTATGCACTTCTTCCACCTACTTTCCAAAGCTTCCATACCTTTTTGAAAAAAAGATTCCTCAAGGTCTTCAAAATACTAGTTAACTGCAGCTTCGACTTCTTCATTTGATGAAAATTTTTGGCCACCGAGGTGTTTTTATAGGTTTGGAAACAGATGAAAGTCTGCGGGTGCCAAATCAGAAGAATAAGCCGGGTGGGGCAGCAATTCGAAATCACAATCACGAATTTGAGCCATAGACTCAACAGATGTGTGAACGCGAGCGTTGTCCTGATGGAACAAAACTTTCTTTCTCAGTAATCCTGGGCGTTTCTGTTTAATTTTTGTGACGTAAACGACGCAAGAGGGTGTAATAGTAAGTCGAGTTTATTGTTTAGCCTTTCGGAAGGTAGTCCACCATAACACTTTTAGCATCCCAAAAAACTGACGCCATCACTTTTCCAGCCGACAGAATTGCCTTCGCTTTGTTTGGGGTCGGTTCACCAGATTTTTTCTACTGCTTGGATTACTGTTTCGACTCTGCAGTATAGTGGTGAGCCCAGGTTTCGTCCATTGTCACAAACCCGTTAAGAAAATCTAGCGGATCAGTCTCAAACACCTCCAAACAGTCGCGAGAAATCGTGAGCCGAATTCGATTTTGTTCAACTGAAAGTAATCTAGGGACCCACCTAGCGGAAACCTTAGAAAATCCGAGTTCGTTGGCAGTGATGTTTTGTGTTCATTCATATGAGATGCCTATAGTGTCTACAATCTCCCTGATAGTTAATCTATGGTCTTTCAATACGAGATCACATACTTTGCCGATGTTTTCTTCAGTCGTAGATGCCGTGGGCCGGTCGAAGCGAGGGTCATCTTCGATCCTCTCGTCCACGTTTAAATTCTGCAACCCATTTCTTCACAGTGGGATATGATGGAGCAGATTCCCCTAGTGTTGTTTTCATATCATCGTGGATCTCCTTTGGTGTTAATCTTTTTTTAAACAGGTACTTGATGAACGCACGTTGTTCATTTTTTTCCATTTTTCCAAAAACGCTGCACTAAACTCGTTCTAACCTAAAAACTACAAATTCTACAAAAACAAAATTTTACACTGTGACAACCAAAGAAAGTATGAACTTACTGGGGGCACTATAATAAAAATATAATTATATTTTATGAGGCCGCGAATTTTCCAATCCATCCTCGTATATTACTTTAAATCATATATCAAAATAATCGGTAAAGTGTTTTATTCAGTATTTCCCTAGCAACACCATTAGTTCTAAAATAAGTACGGAATTTGACTTTTTCACGCTAATAGCTTATGGACCAAGAGCCACGGGAAAAAAAGTGGCGTGAGCAGTAGCAACTTGTCTCTTTGACAGGTTCATCTGTCACAGAAACTGTTTACCTTTCAGATATTTTGGGCTGTCGCCACTGGCTCATTATCCAATAAGGCCCAATTTAAACATACCCTTTTTGACGTGAACGGTTGCACCGTAGGCGTGGTACTGTATCATTAGCCAGTTCAGTAGGACATGCGCTCAATGATTTGCAGAAGTCCCGAGGGGCCGTTTTTCTTGAAGCAAGAGAGGCCCCTGGCCTTCTGCAAATCTGTTGTATGAAATATTATAAAATAGAACATATTACAACTTAATTAGTAGTTTAAAGGCTATAATTGATACATCCATTAAAATACACATATTTTGAAGGTAAAAAAAAATATATATATATATATATATATATATATATATATATATATATATATATATATATATATATATATATATATATATACATATATATATATATATATATATATATATATATATATATATATATATATATATATATATATATATATGTATATATATATATATATATATATATATATATATATATATATATATATATATATATATATATATATATGTAACATACATATATATTATAAAACAAAGTCCTCCGCCGCGTCTGTCTCTCTGTCTGTACGCGATTTTCTCAGTAACTACTCAACGGATCTTATTTTGTTTGTTGTTTTCACGAGGAAGGTTTAGGTGTATATATAATTTATGGATATTTTTTCTAAATTAACCGATCTATGACGATGAATGTCGGATGGAGTCGGAAAAAAATCAATCGTCGAAGACATATTTTCGCGTACACTGCGTAAATAGTTAGAGATACGTAAAAACATTGCCTCAAATACTTTTACAAAAAAGTCCGCGACAGCATATGTCTATCTACAAAGGTTAACTCAAATTATCGAAGTAAAGATATTAAAAATACTAAACTAAAGAGAATAATTTAGGTAGGAAAATATAAATTCTTATTAAATTAAATGCGTTCTTCATATTGTACATTTAACGAAGATTTTGTCTTTAAATTGTAACACTTGGATGAATAGTTTAGATATTACTAGGGTGTTTCTCAACTCGCGCCGCCCACAAACCGATTTTAAAAGTTGGTAATGTAGCGAGGTAATTTAAATCCACCAAAATTATGATGTTCTGCCACAAAATCCCATGTATTTTCTTATGGCCCTGAAATCTACATATTTTGTGGCATTTTTGGATCCATTTTTATGTGAGCATGCGCAGAGGTAAGACAGTGTTGCCAACTCTGCGTGAAGAAGTAGTTTTTCAGCTGTATAGGGTGTGTAATGAAGTTAGATTAGATGTCAAAAGGGCGTTATGAGATAGTATTACCAACTCTATATGAAGTAGTATTTTGTCGGCTAAAAATGTTCATCATCGTCGAGGTGAATGTGCGTGTGTGTGTGTGGTGTTAGTTGTAGATCAAATCAACTGAATTAAATCAAATGAAAATAGCGATGGCGAGTTAGTTGAGCAAACGGTCCCTATTATGGTGCGGAGGGGTATGCTAGACTCGGTTAATAAGTCTTTATTATGACGATGAGGTTCACTGTTAAAATTGCGTTGGTTATATTTTTGATAACAAGTTGTTTTTTGATAAACAGGTTGTTAAAAGAGAAGATAGTTGATGTATGCGTGTCTAGATGTGAAAAAGACATTAATGAAGTTAGTTTTCTTAATATAAAGAGACCTAATATAAGGTGTTTTTTGTTAAAAAGGTTATCAAAAATGTCTAATATGGGTTGTTTTTAGTCAAAAAGTAGTTGAGATATGAGAGTAGAAGAGAGATCGTCGGACCAAAAAGATTGTTGTTTAAAAGACGTTGAAAAAGGAATTATATGGGGTTAGAAGAGGCCTAGGGTAGAAAAGAGTAAGCCAAAAAGCCCTTATTATGATAATGGGGGGTCGGCTGACCAAAAAGACATTGAGGGCTACGCTAAAAATAATTTTTTATGAGGGTAATTTAGCCTCATTTTTGGATGACATTAATTATCAATACATATTATAAAACAGGCCGTGTCTGTCTGCATATTTGGCGGTTTTCTTAGTAACTACTGAATGGATTTTATTCCGATTTTCACTAATTGATAGGAAGAGGCACTTAATGTGGTGTATAAAATATTTTAAGCTACCTTAAAAAAATATTTTAGACATGCTATTTTTGTCTACATTTAATTGTAATGAAAAGTTAAACAGTAACATAACAATAACTCCCGTGCAAAGCCGGGATGGGTCGCTAGTATGGATATATATATATATATATATATATATATATATATATATATATATATATATATGTATATGTATATATATATATATATATATATATATATATATATATATATATATATATATATATATACATATATTACCACTGTAAAGGACACTATAAGCTTTTGTAGAGAATCGAGTACTCGTAAGAATTTTGTTCCCAATCTTTCGCCAATGTGCGAAATATCCATCGAAAGAAATTAAGCCCTAAGAAAATCAAACCTGTAGGGTAATAATTACTGGTGCTTGTAAGCAAAGAACATGGACTTAGTCAAGGTAGGAAAGTACATTAACAGAATTATTAAAAAAATATCGTGAAATCGCAAACCGAGTCGTTAATGAATTAGGCATTTGAATGGAATCGGGGATAGAGATTTCTTTGTCACGGCTTCTTCACAAGCAAAGATATCAGAGCAATCGTCCATTAGACTGTGTTAATAACTGGAGGCGGCAACTAACTATACCATATCTTGAGCCGCTTACATCATCGTTAAATATTCGACTCTCCCAAGAACATACTTCATCTTTTGCCTTGACAAAACTAAACCGTTTATACGAGGGCAACCTTTTAAATTTTTTCAAAAACAACTAAAAAAAATTTTTTTTGTTACAAATCGTTTTATTGTTTCTCAATCTTCTCTCCTCAGTCTCTCTCCTTTAAGATTTATAGACTTTTGCATGCGTTTGAACCAATTCTCAAAGCATTTTTTCCACTCTAAAGTTGACATCTTAAAAACATCGTTTTGGAAGGATTCAACAGCTTCTAAAGGTGATGAACGTTGCTGTCCACGCATTTTTTTTTTTGACATTCGGAAACAAAAAGAAGTCGTCAGGCAATAAATCAGGTAAATACGGGCAATGAGATATTAATTCGATGTTTTTCTCCGTTAAATAATCAATTGTTTGACGTGTGGTGTGAGAGCTGGTATTGTTATGATGAACAATGATGTGCCATTTCGGTTATTTTTCCTGATTTCATCGTTAACTTCTGGCAAACATACAAATTATTGTATACCGTTCCGATTCTCTAAAGCAATGGCTGCAATATGTCCAGTATAAAAAAGAAACAAGCTATCATTTTCTTGGACGTGCTTTGCGAACGAACCACTTTTGTTGGATTCGGTTCATCTTGGAACACCCAAACAGTTGATTGTTGCTTAGTTTCCAGCTCGTACGAATATATCCAAGTTTCGTTTTTTTTTGCATGTCCTCGGTCGAATTTTTTGAGCATTTCCTTACACCAATTGATACGAGCCTGTTTTTGAGTTTCGATCAAATTATGCGAATCCAATGGAAACAGATGTTTTTCATAGCTAAATGTTCATACAAAATAGAAAATACTGCAGTCTGCGATATGCCTAAAAACGCCTCTATCTCACGGTAAGTCACATGCCAGTCCTCTTCAATCATGTTGCGCACAGCATCCATGTGTTTTGGAACAACAACCGATTTTGGTCGACCTTCACGAAATTTATCACTGACGGAAGCACGACCATGACGAAATTCTGCAAATCAATTGTAAACAGTCTTATGTGATCGTGATTCATTACCGAACGAAGTGATTTGAGGCATTGTTGTTGAGTTACGCCTTTACTAAAATCATAAAAAATCATCCAACGAAAACCTTCAAGTAAAACTTCCATTTGTTCACAAAACTGTTTTTTTAACGCTCACTGGAAACAAACTACTCCGCCAATTCCTGAGCTGTCACTGTTTTAACAATAACAAATGTCAAATTTTACAACAATGGTTATGTCACATCTCAATAGCGCCATCTAGTGGTCGTTTGTAAAAACTTAAAAGGCAGCCCTCGTATATGCTAAGAATGAGTATTAGTGACCTAAACAAGGTTTGTAAAGTTTTATGAATTGGAAGATATTACTTGATTTTGAGCGCAATCCTAGCTTCTACGACGGTCGCAGAACATTCTTCAGTACGCTTTGAAGAATAAAGTCCTGGCTGACGAGTGCATGGAAGAAGAGAGACTGGATTATGTCCGATAAGCGTACATCGAAATTTTGTTAAAGAAAGTCGGGAGCAGTTCGAAAAGAGAGCTTTGGAAAAATATACATCAAATCCGAGAAAACGGTTATTAGTTTAAAAATTAAACAATAATAATAAGATAATAATAATAAATTAATAATAAGATAATATGAAATAACCGGTCAAGTGCAAGTTGAACTTACACAATTAGTGTTCCGTACGTTGATTGCTTTTCGCAATTTTTTAAAAATAATACAAACAAAAGTGTGCGCAAGTATTATTATATATATATATATATATATATATATATATATATATATATATATATATATATATATTTTACTCGTGTTTTCAAAGCTTTCATTTGACACCATACTCGATGACCTAATAATTTTTTTTTTCATTTCCGATTTCACCCCCCCAAAAAAAAAACTCCTTAAGTCAAAATTTAACTTTCAAAACTACACAGCTCTGATGAGGCTATCAATTCCTATATTATTGCCAAACTTCAACTTTCTGTGACAAATAGTTTCTGAGAAAATCGGGTGTGACAGACAGACAGACAGACGGACGGACAGACAGACACCGAAGACATCTTATAAATGTTCCGTACGCAACACTAAAAGAAGGGTTTAGTAACGAATAATGTGCAGCCTTAACCACTACTTATATCTATTACTACAGATAGGTGCATTCCTGCGACTCGTTTGTTACTATCTGATTAGCTCGTAGCCCCTTCCCTTACGTCTCTCACCTCACCAATTGTATAATTTTTTCCAAAACTTCACTTTGGTACCAATTTAATGTACGTCTTGATTCTAATGCTTTTTTAGATTCGAACTTAAGAGATCTGCTAAAAAGATGAGCATTAGATTCGAATAAGTACGGTATAATAATTGTACCGGATGTTAATGAAGAACGAGCAAAATTTTCTGGTACTTTAAACTAAATTCAGTTTTACGGTCAAAATATTTTATATATAATGTATTTAGAAACATACTTAAATACATAAACAAGCGTTGTATTAGGCTATGGTAAATAACGACTTATTATAATATAAACGCAATACATCAATTATCTTTTTTAAATAATTTAAAAAATCGATTTAGTTAACGGTAATCAGCACTGCATTCGAAAGTTTTATTTAAATCGCCACGTAAACAAACAAATAATGCCCTCTGTTAATAGAACAGGCACAAAACTCTCATTCTATAGCAGGACGCCAGAGAACAAAAAGCGTCGCGTACGCCGCCGACATCTTTTGTGTTGTCTCGGTATTTGTTATCAAATAATTTTGTTGTCCGTGAAACGAAGTCAACAGGTTGCCGTCGTATTGTTGGCAATACACTTAATGGCATTACCATAATAATATTGCCATTCTTATACATTTACCATAATAGAAAAAAGCAGAGGCAACAGCGTATAAGGGTTATTTGGGTGATGTATTGAAAGCATAGAATGAATCTCGTGTCAACGGAATTGCACAAAGAATATTTCTGTACGAAGAATTTGATGTAGGTAAGGAATTTTTCCACAAACAAGATTAGAAGGAAAAAATTTTTAAAAGTTTATTTAGATTTTTCTTTTAACTAAAAATAAGTTAATGCATAAATTTATTTACACGCGCAGCGTTCTTTTAAACCCTTTTAGAGTTTAATATACTTTAATTTTAGGAATTTATTTTACTTGACTTCATTCTTTTACTTCTTATTACTTGAAAAAATCAAATTCGGAAATGTTTACATTTATTCTCATCTCAAGATCACAAAAAAATTGTTTCCGTCGGTCTCCCTGTTGGTGGTACGATAACCCTTGAAAGAAATGCTATTTTAAATTCGGCACACATATAATATTTTAACTGTAACCTGTTGTTTTTTAGCAATATCGCTTCAAGAGAAATTAATGAACGTCGACAGGGGAATGTTGTGGAAGTCGATTAATTTTTTGGGGTTTCAATAATATTATGAGAATTTTTCCTGATTTTTAAGTTTAGAAGAGAGGTTTAGGGAGGTTGTTTTGAACAAATCATATTATTCGATCTTTGCAGACTTTTAGAAGTCGATGGCTCAAAATTTCCGCACAAATAGTATGAGAAGGAAACGTTGGAGTTGCAGGTGTAAAGATCTCTGAAGCTCGCCCTTTTCTCAATCTTTTTGTTCATAATATCTCACCATAAAGTAACCAGCATTTCAAATATCAAGCTGCTTTCTTTAAGTTTTTCTTCAGTATGAGAAAGTATTTGCGAGGGAATTGCTGGGTAAATCGCTTTATCGTTTTTTTCTTAATTTTTATTGGAAGCTATTTTCATCCTGTAACTACATTTATACCGTATGGTCGACAAGTGTAAAAGCATAACAAATTATTATTAGTTTATGGAAAACCACTTAGAAACAATAATTTTTTTTATGTATTCGACTGTAAAATATTTTATATTATACAGTCTAACATAGAAAAGTAATACGTGGTTCAACAAAGTTTCTTTTACAAAATACGGGGGTATTTATCTTTCAGTGAATAGAGCTGGTAAGGATTTTATCATCAATCAATAATACCGGGACTATAGTAAAAATATTAAACCCTAATTATTTTAAGTAAATATGTTGATAATACGTTTATTACTCAGTATATATCACCACTATACCAAACACTTTATTTTTGCGCTCGCTGCGCGTTTCGCTAACCATGTTATTGACTACATAGTCAAAAAAATATGCTAAATAGTGTCATTGTGCCAAAGAATCCAAATTCCCAACATAATACGCTTGTTGATGAAATTGAACTGATATTAATAGGGAAGTCCTATTCCTTGAATATTTTTATATATATATATATATATATATATATATATATATATATATATATATATATATATATATATATATATATATATATATATATATATATATATATATATATATATATATACCATATATATATATATATATATATATATATATATATATATATATATATATATATATATATATATATATATATATACCATATATATATATATATATATATATATATATATATATATATATATATATATATATATATACCATATATATATATATATATATATATATATATATATATATATATACCATATATATATATATATATATATATATATAAACTTGATTGGTTTTTCTTGGGTACTTAGGTTCTTTTGGAAAACATTCCAAATGAACTAGTAAAACCGTTATTGATGAAAAATGGAATCTACTACAAGAACACACAACAATTTCAAAAAGAAATTTTCTGGACGCCATAGATCTCACATTGAACACTAACTATTTTCAATTTAAAAATAGATTTTATAAACAAATCGACGGTTGTGCCATGGGTTCCCCCATTTCATCGGTCATTGCTCAACTAGTAATGGAATACCTGGAAGAACAGGTCATTAAAAAAATAAAAGGTAACATTTTGTTTTTTAAGAGATTCGTAGATGATTGTTTATTAGCAGCCCAAAATGATAAAATTACCGAAATTCTATACAAATTTAATAGTTTCCACAAAAAATTACAATTTACATCAGAAATTGAAAAGGATGGTAAAATAAATTTTCTAGACCTGACTCTTATCAGAAAGCAAGATAAAATCCTTACAGAGTGGTACACAAAACCTTCTTGGTCAGGGAGATATTTGAATTTTCACTCTAGTCATGCAATGTCCCAGAAAATCAGCGTTATAGTAGGCCTAACAGACCGAGCAATAAAATTGACTTCCCCTGAACTAAGACCAGACGCGCTAAAAAAAGGTAAAAACTGTGTTAACACAAAACAATTTTAAAGAGAATGACATCAATCGAACAATAAAAAAGAGAATATACAAGTTTTATAATAACTCAAAAAACAACACCAAAAATAGTAAACAAAACTGTGATAAATTTTTACCACTTCCTTATACAAAAGAACTTTCTGAGAAGCTGAAATGGGTCTTGAAAAAATATAACATTATAGTTTGCCATAAAACTCAAAATAAACTAAGTTCATTATTTACAAACTTAAAAAGCCATATCCCCACCATGAATGAATCTAACGTTGTGTATGTAATACCGTGTGCGAATTGTCCGAAGAAATATATTGGCATGACTTCTCAGTTACTAAAAAACAGACTGAATGGACACAAATATACTAGGAATGCTTCCACTGCCCTTAGTAAACACGAAGCAGAAGAAAAACATGACTTTAAATTCAATGAAACCAAGGTCCTCTGCAAAGAGCGGAATTATGCCAAACTACAGATCAAAGAGATGATTGAAATAAAAAAAGATGAAAACACTGTGAATGATAGTACTGACATAAAAGGAATCAGTCATATCTACACAAATTTAATTAAAAAATAAACATGCTGGCATGCATATCCTCTTAATAATACAAAATGGTATATATACTTAACATCATTAACAGTTTTTTCGTTAAGACACCCATTATAGATAATAAAATTTTAAAAAAATCAGTAAAAAATACGAGACACGATATGCTGAAGGAAATACAGAATTTGAAATTCACAAACACACAAATAGTTGACTTTCAGGGTATATACACGTTAGTAAATTGTTTTATATTTTTGTTATGGTGTAATATTTTAAATGTCCGAGTGTGTGTAAAAATGCTATATGTTTTTAAAAGTGTAATTTGACTTAAAAGATTTTAACCTTGTGTTTTCTAATTTTAGAATGAATATTAAAAAATAAAGAATTTTTGAAAATGCCTAAAAAAAATAAGGCGAAACGTCAAATAAACTAGTTTTCCAAAAGAACCTAAGTACCCAAGAAAAACCAATCAAGTTTATGTAAACAAAAGGTTCAACAGAAAAAATTATATATATATATATATATATATATATATATATATATATATATATATATATATATATATATGGTATATATATATATATATATATATATATATATATATATATTTAAATAGAGCAATATCAAGTGTAAACTCCAGGTATTTAAAAGAATAGGTAGTCCCGAATAAAGCTCCATACTGAGGTCAAAACAGTAACGTTGCATTAGTAACATATATATATATATATATATATATATATATATATATATATATATATATATATATATATATATATATATATATATATATATATATATATATATATATATATATATATATATATATATAAATGACATAACAATAAACAACTGAAAACGGACGAAAGTCCGTATCTCAGCAGTCTATCCACTGTTCTCTTATTTGTCAAATCCATCCCAAGACGCGTTTCGCCGTGTCACGGCTCATCAGTCGGGCTAGGATCGACAAACAAGAGAGCAGAATTTTCTGGTATTTAAGCCAATATTGACGGCCAATAATGGTAAGATATATATATATATATATATATATATATATATATATATATATATATATATATATATATATGTATATATATATATATATATATATATATATATATATATATGTATATATATATATATATATATATATATATATATATATATATATATATATATAAATATATGTATATATATATATATATATATATATATATATATATATATATATATATATATATATATATACAAATATATATAGTGGGTACACTGCTGAGATACGAACTTTCGTGCGTTTTCAGTTGTTTTTACTTTAAACCACATATGCGTTGGGGATCCCTCGAACGCTCGCGCTACCTGCTGTATGCTGTAATACAGGTTCAAATTTTTTTTCTCCTATGGTAATTATGACTTACAGTGTTGTTTCTAAGCCGCTCACTGTTTTTTTAATTGTAACGAATATTTGAAATTCAAACAACTTTTTTATTAAAAGATGTATTTCATTCTAAGACAGCATTTAATTTGACAAAACTGCACATTTTAAGACAAAACAATTAGTATTAATAGAAAATGACAATACCTAGTCCGGACAGAGGACAGGTTATAGCACTGAACAATGTAACAAGAAAACTTTTGTTTCATTATGACATTAGTTAAAAATATTCTGATTATTTTGAGCATAACTACTAATTAATCGAATAAATTTTTATCAGCATAATTTGATGGCCAACCCAATTTTACGTCTAAATTGTTTTCTTATTATTTTAATTATACCCCAAAAACAAATATTAAATCTGCAGTTGAAACCTTATCTAATTATTTATAAATTAATATTGCTTCATAATCAAAAAGATTTCAACAATACAATTATATTCGCTTACATAATAAAAAATTACCCAATTTAACGACCGAATGGATTGACGCACACAATTTTTAATATATATATATATATATATATATATATATATATATATATATATATATATATATATATATATATATAATGCTCCCAAAAACAAACGTATTTCCTTCGAGGGCTGATAGGCCAACTTATAATTCACCAGAATTTGTTGATACATTTTTTAGAGTATGAAGAGTCAAAGTTAGCTAATTACTGTTTTTACTCATAATACTTGGAAAAATGTCTTTTTCCCACAGGCTGAGCTCACTTATCAGCCCATATCGGGCTCATCATCAACTACAGATGAGATATTACAAGAAATAAAAAACGCTGTTAATTTCTCAAAAACTGTTTTTTTTGAAAATTATTCCATGTTAGCCCTCTAATCTTTATTTGACTTTTTCTAATGTACTATAATACGTTAGTCATACTTCATAGGTGTGGAATATTTAATATTTGAAGCTTGAATAGTTTTCAATTTCTGATAATTATTTTTAGGTCACTCCATATAACATATTTAAAGTAAAAGCAAGAAAAATGGACATTTAAAATTACTAATCCCAGATTTTATTATTATTACCTTAACGATAATAAAAATGATATTTTAAACGGATTAGTCCTTATTATATAATGTCTTTTAGTCCATTTTTGCTTGACTCTTGTTTATTTTTTTATTAATTCCCATGTTTTTCTAGACTAAATAAAACCGGTCAAGTGTAAGTCGGACTTGAGCAATTAGTGTTCTGTACGTTAATTGCTTTTAAAATAAAAAAAAAATTGTTATGGAGGTATAAAATGATCAATGAAACAAAACACACCCCAAATGAGTTTCTAACAAAGTTTTTTCGGATTTTTACTGAAAACTGATGACTTTGAATTTTTTTTTATATATTATTATAAATTATAAAGATAATGCACTCGTAATAATTTCCGTTCAATCTGCATCCTGTGGAGAATATTCCAGAATTTTTTCAAAATTTTTTGGTCAGTACTTTTCGAGGGGGGACAGATTTTTCGCAATTTTTTAAAAATAATACAAAGAAAAGTTTGCGCAAGTAATACATTATATATATTTTTGAACGCGCGTTTTTACAAGCTTTCATTTGAGACCCTACTTGACCTGGTAAAAAAATTTTTTTTCACTTCGAACTTCACCGCCAAAAACTAACCCTAACGGGTTTGCTTGACTCTTCAAAATGTAACTTTCAAAACTACACGGCTGAAATCCTATATTAGTGCCCAATTTTAACTTCCTATGTCAAATAGTTTCGGAGAAAATCGGGTGTGACAGACGGACAGACACCCAAGTGATCTTATAAGTATTCCATACGGAACATTAAAAAAGAATTAAGAATAAAATTATTGGAAAATGTCTAAAGAAAACAGTTTGAACAATGAAATTATTGTTTAACTTTTTAAACAGTACAATGTATATATATACCTATATATATATATATATATATACATATATATATATATATATATATATATATATATATATATATATACATATATATATATATATATATATATATATATATATATATATATATATATATATATATGTATATATATATATATATATATATATACATATATATATATATATATATATATATATATATATATATATATATATATATATATATATATATATATATATATATATATATATATATATATATATATAGTTCAAGAAACACGAAAAATCATATTATTATGCCACAAATAAATCGGAACGATTTTTAACTGGCAAGTTTTTTGTAATTAGGAACAAATTAATTTTGTTTGCCTATATTCTAACAGTTTAAAAAATGAAATTATTGATCATCCATTTTTCATTGAAACATTATTTTTTATAACTTACCCTTCTTTTTTAACCAGAACAATATATATATATATATATATATATATATATATATATATATATATATATATATATATATATATATATATATATATATATATGTCATTCAAGAAACACGGAAAATCATATTATATAGAGTTGGATTTAAAATACTGCCGCAAATAAATCAGAGTAATTTTTAACTGGCAAGCTTTCTCCATGTAATTACGAACCGTCTCATAACCAAAGCTTTGCGATGTCCTGTTATTAGTTCCAAAACAAAATACTGGCGCTAGTGTAAGTTCAAGGCGTTACATGTAACCGACCGCCTTCTCGATCGGGGAGGGGCTATAATTTCCCCCACTTAAGTTATCATGCGATATTGGATGTGGAGTTGATCCTCGTTACATCAAGCTGTAACTTCACATGTTACTTTAGATCGGACTTATGTTGTGTTTCATGTTAGAATTAAACATTGCAATTTAGATTTGAACACATCTTCGAAAAGCCCAGGTGTAATATAACCATATTGTTTGTAATAAATTATTTTTATGTTGCTTTGATTTTTGTCTGTTTATTTACATATTATACTATAATAATATTCTTGAGTAATAAATACAATTTGTCTAGAACAGAATATAATTCAATAGATATAATTTAACTGGATAAGGTAAATTTGGATAGGGGAATATTCCTTACATTTAAATTTTCATTGACTAATAAGTCTCCATTATATTTTTTATGTATCACTAAAAGTCGCTATGAAATAAAATATGTGAAATGATTTGTAAATGGGTTACATGTATTGATCTGTAGCCATATCGGTCACATCATAAATATATGAACAGGGAACTGTTTTTATCATAACTAAATTTTTTTTCATTTTTCATAATTCATGTACCTACATATTTTTTGATTAAAAAAATGTATTCATTTAGGGCGAAAGAACTCGTAGTGTGAGTCTTTTCTAATTAAAAGGGTAGTATTTCTTTCACAAAACGATGCGCATTTTCAGATCGATTGATTTTATTCCCTTTTTTTATGGGCCTAGCACACGTGCTGTAGGGAAATCCTTAAAGCACTACAGGAGCGACACGTGTGCGGAAAAAGCAATTCACGTTGGTCTTTAATCGCTGTAAGTTCTACTCAGAAACACAATCCTGGGCAAATTATTCCAAACGGAATGAGGTTCTCCATATAAAAGACTGCTTGAAAACGGTTGTACGAGAAGTAACAAACTGAACCTCATACGGATGTAAAGTATTAGCTCGACGTGTATTTCTAGCATGCACTGCTGTGGGAGGAATTAAACGGGCTACATCCGTCAAACACTTTCCATAAAAATACTTGTAGAATAGACTCAAGTCGCCAATCGCTCTTCGATGTGCCAACGAATCAAGGTTGCTGGCCAGTTCCGGGTCTCCAATCAGGCGAACAGCTCTCTTCTGAATAGAATCCGACAAATGCAGTAGATGTTTGGGAGCAGAGCCCCAAACATGGGAGCAGACTTAACAGTTGCTGTGGAGTGTAAAGCTTTCTAGTTCGAAATAATATTCCCAGTATTCTCAAAAAACACTGCGTAACTGTACTTACAAGTCGTCCTATGCTTTTTTGTTTGCATGTCTCTCTCTGTCCAGCGAAGGGGTTATATTAGCCTGATGATGACTTTAGATTGGTCGCAACTGGTCATCGGCAGCAGAACTTTTTCATTAATTTCAATTATAATAATTGTACAAGCTGATTTCTTATTACAACAGAATGTCTACTTAATATTGAGCGACTACAATATATGTTAATAATTTGTTAGAGAGTTGAAGAAAGAGAACTGAAGATGGAGTAATAAGTGTCTAAGGTATGTATATGTAAAAAGTAAGTACATAGCAGTAATTAATAAATTTTAGACATATTGTGTACAAAAATGAGTTCCAAAACGTTTCTCTATTTGAAGATATTTTTGGAAAACATCCTTGGAGCAAATGTGTGTCATAAGATTTAGTTAAGAAAATGAAAAGAAATTATGTTCCATGAATTTAAAAGAATTTTGCAACTTAAGCGTTGCCACGATGAAACTCGACAAATAAATGATTACCTATTCAACTATTTTTTAGTTCTCTTGCTAAAGAAAAGTATCGGATTCGTGAAAAAATATCACATAGAATTTATTACTTTATGAAGGTTTGGAAAGATCAGGAAATATTAAATATTACGAAAAATATAATGATATTCCTACGTCTCTTTCTGAACCAGATAAAATAAATGATAAATAGATTAGTTGGTATTAAACAAGCAAAAACTCAGGGTGGAAAACTTTCATTTTCGTATTGTTAATGAAGAAGAAGTGGAAAAAATATTGTTTATCCTAGGGATTTAACATTTATAAGTGTTCTTCACACTTTTGCAAAGGTTTCGGAAAGGGTTATGGAAAAACCGAGTCGACAGAGGTGTGCGTCAGGGTTACACTATTTCCCGAAAGTTGTTATCACCCTTCTGGAACACAAGCAACTGAATTAAAGCAACATGGGCATAAATATAAATGGAGAAATGCTGAATAACTTGAGATTCGCCGATGACATAGTCCTGTTAACAGATCGCGCAGATGATGCGAATGTCATGCTTAACACCCTAAAAGAACAGTCTCATAAAATGGGCCTTAAGATAAATTTTTTGAAGACCCAGTCTATGACAAATCTAGTTTTTATCAAGCCACTATCAGTAAACAGGGTAAACATCGAGCAAGTCATGCCATATAAATATTTGAGACATGAAATTAAATTAGACAGAGATAATCAGATTCATGAACTACAACGGAGGGTCACTCTAGCTTGGGCCGCATTGGGCAAACTACGAGAAACGCTGAAATCAGGCATACCTATTTGCTTTAAGGGAAAGATCTTTAACCAATGTGTGTCTCCTGTGCTTATTTATGTAGCAGAAACTCTAACTTTAACAAAGAAGACAATAAATAAGATAAGGGTAACTCAAGCGGTAATGGAGCGGTCAATTTTGGGTTTGTCTCTTCGAGACAAAGTCCCGAATAAAGAAATTAGGAACCGAATGAGAGTGATAGATGCAGTTGAGAAAGTTTGAAATGGATTTGGGCCGGTCATCTAGCCAGAGCGCAAGATAACAGATGGACTAGGAAGGTGTTGGAATGGCGACCTAGACAAGAAGCGTGTAGGAATAGAGGGAGACTTCCCACCAGATGGACAGATGATCTGAGAAAAGTGGCGGAAAACTGGATCCAAAAAGCGCAGGACCGGTTTAACTGGAAAAGATTAAGGGAGGCCTATGTCCAGCAGTGGACGCTAATGATGATGATGATGGAAAAGCAGCTATACAGCTACATCGACAAATTTTCTGTTCTGTCCGATTCATTCAATCACGCTTTAGACCGGGGCATAGTTGTGAGACGACTCTTTAGAGAGTGGCTGATGACATACTAAGACATTAATAAAGGATGCCTCAACGTTGTAACCTTGATTGATTCCCAAAGACCTTTGACACTACAAATTATTATTTATGGTATTCTATATTGACTTCTACTGGTTTTATTGACAATAGTCTAAAATTATCGCAGTTTCTTAAACGGAAGTAGTCAATTGGTATAAGTCGGCACAAATTCCATTTTGGGACACTTATTATTTTCAATTTACACCTCTCAGTTTATAAATAGCCTAGTACACTGTAAGGCGACGGATAAAAGTGAATGATGGTTTAGTAAGATTAATTTAAAGAAGAACTCAGTCATGGTGTTTTGTATCCCCAGAATTCGAGACAATTATATGCCACTTATTAACATTAGGATTAAAAACAAGATATGGTCTATTATTGTAAGTTGAGGAAATTTAGGTCCTACAACAGTTTTCGACTTAAAATATAGATCACAGGTCAGTGTGGCGCATATTTAAATTTGAAAATCATATGTAACTACAAAGATCACGTAAATCAAAAATTAAAAACTATAATGTGTGAATCATTGGTGTTGTTCAGAATTAAAGGTTTGTGGTCCTGTGGATGGTTTCTCAATATACTCCTCCTATAAACGACATACTCAAGTGCTTCAAAATTCACATGAGCGGTTAAAATTTAGTGTTCGCTATAGAAATCATATTTCCCATGAATTAATGGACTTAGGCTGATCAAACATGAGTGAGAGACATTTATTCAGCATTCTCCTCCAGCTTCTAAAATTTAAAAAACTCCTTTTCATATAATAATTTCTATTTTATTCCCTTATAATCGGTATAACTATTTTTATATATATATATATATATATATATATATATATATATATATATATATATATATATATATATATATATATATACAGGGTGGCCCAAAATTACCGAAGGGGTTTGAGTTCATTATAACTTTTTATTTAAGACATAATTATAAATTTTTTTTTTTTTTAAATACAGTATATTAATGGAGAATATTTTTAATTTAATTATGAAAAATTATATCTCGCAAGTGGTGGCATTTTCTGCTTCGCATATTCGTGCTCTTTCCAAAACATTTTCCATAACCTTTCGCAAAACTTTAGGTGTTATGTTGTTGATTTCGTTGCGTATTGTTTTTTAATTGCTGGATGGTTCTAGGCTTATTAATATAGACTTTTCCTTTCAAATAACCCCAAAGGAAAAAGTCTGGAGCGGTTAAATCCGGTGAACGCGGAGGCCAATTAAAATCGCTTGTACGCGAAATAATTCGTTCACCAAAGATGTCGCGTAAAAGAGCCATTGTGTCCCTCGCAGTGTGCGCTGTGGCTCCATCCTGTTGGAACCATACTTGCGGATGGTTTTCCACGGCTGGCCTTTAAAAATTTTCCAACATTGTCCGATATCGAACACCAGTGATGGAAACGGCGACACCGTGTTCATTTTCAAAAAAATATGGGCCAATTATCCTTTCCGACGAAACACCGCACCAAACAGTACACTTAAGTGGGTGTAATTGTCGCTGTTGAACTAATCTTGGATTTTCCGTAGCCCATATCCCGCAGTTTTGCCTATTAACGAACCCATTTAATTGGAAATGGGCTTCGTCGCTCATAATTAAATTATGAATAAAATCATGATTTTCTTCTGCTTTTTGCCGGAAATAAATTGCATAATCAAGTCGTTGCTGGTAATCTGTCGGTTTTAATTCTTGGACAAGTTGAATTTTGTATGGAAACATTCTTATTGTATGCAAAATTCTCTGCAGCGACCCTCGTGAGAGGCCAAGTTGTGTCGAACGTCTCCTGGTTGATGTTTTTCCATGTTCCCGAATACTCTCCTGTACCCGTTCAATATTGTCATCCGTGTGCGCCGTTCGTCGTCTGCCGGCACCAGGAAGGTTCCTTACTGCCCCTTGTTGTCGAAAATTTGCAACCAGACGGTTCATTGTTGACTCTGAGGGTCCAACCCGCACATTAAAATAACGACGATATGCACGCTGAGTCAAAACAATGGACCGTTGATTTGAGAAACAAAGTTCAACGATTTGGGCACGTTGTTCAATTGTGTACTGTTCCATTTTAAATTCCCCAAGTCTTCTTTACAAAATACTGAAAAGAAATAAAAAACAAAATTATAATAAAAAAGTTATAAGGTATTCAAACCCCTTCGGTAATTTTGGGCAACCCTATATATACACATAAATGTTTTTTATGTCTAAAAACAAATTTAGGATATTTTACAAATATTCCTAGCATTTTTATTCAAAATAAAAGGTCAGCAGGTTCAGACTTCTGCGTCAAGACAAGATACCGGTGTTAAACACAGCCTATTATATTAACAAATTATTGACAACTGTACAATAACAAAAAATATTAAAATATATATTACCCATTCATTAAAAAAAGAAACGAATAGAAAGATAGTGAGAGAAAAGAACAGAAAAGTAGTGAGTAGGAAAATGGGGGAAAGAGAGAAAAAAGTTATTAAAAAGATTAAGAACTTGCCATCATTGATTGAATAATTTTTTAAGGTACCACCTCTTACGTATAACCAGATAGAGTGTGATTCTCAAGAGTAAAATTTAAGTAAATCATAAATTAAGCAATAATATAAGAAAATGATTTTTTAAAAATTTTCCTTTTATGTTTAGAAATAGTTAAGGTTTTTCTACATAAATTTAAATGATGAACGTCAGTACTGTCTTGCTACAAGGGCTACCTTTTTAGTTTTTATAAAAACAATGAAAGAAAAAAAAATTTGGTACAAATCGTTTTATGGTTTCTCAAAATATTCTCCTTTAAGATTTATACACTTCTGCATGCTTTTGAACCAATTCTCGAAACATTTTTTCCATTCTGGAGTTGTTACCTCAAAAACATGGTTTGGAAGGGTTCAACAGCTTCTTGACGTGATATAAATTGCTATCCATTTTTTTTACATTCGGGAACAAAAGGAAGTCGTTAGGTGATATATCAGGTGAATACGGGCAATAAGACATTAATTCGATGTTTTTCTCCGTCAAATAATGGATTGTTTGACGTGCTGTGTGAGAGCTGGCATTGTTATGATGAAGAATGATGCGAAGTTTTCGGTTGTTTTTCCTGATTTCATCGATGACTTCTGGCGAACAGATTGTCGTATACCATTCAGTATTCTTCAATCCTCTAAAGCAATGATTGCAACATGTCCAGTATAATCAAAGAAACAAGCGATCATTTTCTTGGAAGTGCTTCGACGAACCACTTTTGTTGGATTCGGTTCATCTTGGAACACCCAATCAGTTTATTGTTGCTTAGTTTCCGGTTCGTACGAATTTATCCAAATTTCGTCTCCTGTTACGATGTTGTATACGGATTGTACATCTCCTCGGTCGAAATTTTTAGGCATTTCCTTACATCAATTAACACGAGCCTGTTTTTGAGTTTCGGTCAAATTATGCGAAATCCATCAGGATCGGATCTTTTTCACAGTTAATTGTTCATGCAAAATCGAAACTACTACAGTCTTCGATATGCTTAAGGATGCCTTTATCTCACGGTAAGTTCCATGCAGTTCCTCTTCAATCATGTTACGCACACTATCGATAATTTTTAGAACAACAACTGATTTTGGTTGACCTTCATGAAATTCATCGCTGACGGAAGCATGATCATGACGAAATTCTGCAAACCAATTGTAAACAGGTGATGGTGATTCATTACCAAAAATTGAACAAAGCGATTCGAGGCATTGCTGTTGAGTTCGGCCTTTACTAAAATCATAAAAAATCATCCAACGAAAACCTTCACGTCAAATTTCGATTTGTTCATAAAACTTTTTTTTTAACGCTCACTGTAAACAAACTACTCCGCTAATTTCTGAGCTGCCACTGTTTAAACAATAACAAATGTCAAATTTTACAATAATGGTAATGTCACATCTCAATAGCGCCATCTAGTGGTCATTTGTAAAAACTTAAAAGGTGGCCTTTGTAGGAACGAAATTTTAGTAATTTATAATAAAGACATGTTGAACGTAGTTTACGTTTGTTGCGCATATTAAGCCAAGACTTTTTCACTTGTACGAAACATATTATGCTTTCGTATAGTAAAGATGAGTCGAAGGCAAGTTTTGAAGGACCATAAACATTATCACAATGGTTAAAGTGTGCAAAACAAAAGAGTTACATAATATTTTTCTAATGTTCTATGCAGTGTTTAAACGAGCAGATAGTCTTTAATAAACAATATCTTTTTTTTCAATATACAGGTAATATGTAATTTAAAACGTATTTTTGTGTCAATAATTAAACCTAAACTTTAACTTTTTCGTTTAATTTTAGTTGAATATTACGTACTTTTATATTCATTTTTCGCGCATGTCATATATTATTTTTATTACCACACAATATTTTTGTTCATCCCATGGTTTTAATTTTAATACACATATGTCCAAAAATTCATTTGAGAAGTGCATTTAAATTAGAATTTATTTGGTTCTCAGCTATTGCCTAGTCTAAAGGTAAAATGATAGTATAAATGAATATCATCAGCATATAAATGATAATTACAAAAGTTAAGACATTTATGAAAGTTTATATACTGAACAGTAACAGTTCCTACAATTATATTTTCCTACTTTGGCAGTTGGAAGTAGAGATCTCATTTATGTTACTTATTTATTTCACCATGTTTCAGGGTCACGAAAAACATAGCCATCATTTCCGTTGGTCTATTTGGCTGTTGCTACAATAACTCTCGAAGGAAATCAGAGATCGGTTTCAAGTTTGGGATACATAAAATACTTGAATATAACCTTAAGGGAAAGAGTGGAGATCGATAGATTTTGAACATCTTCTACATTATTATGAGAGTTTTTCCTGAATTTCATGAAGACAGTCAATGCATTTTAGGCATAATTTTTTGTAGGTAAAAATATAAGGGGTTAACAGGGTGGGGGAGGTGGCTATAGGTTTTTCTCGGAGTTCTTAAAGTCGATTATTCTGAATCAATCAATTTTAATAAAAATAGTATGTAGGGAAGGCTAAGATATGATTACGAGTGACCTCCAAATATCCAACTTTGTGTTCGTAAATTTTAATAAAAAAAAAAAAATGTTATAACTGAAGCTTCACTTTTTCTTACTTCTTTAAAATATTGGTTGGTAATGGTAATTTGTTAGAGTGAAGAACTTAAATTCCTATTTTATTTTACAATTTGTGTGTGTGCAAGAGGAGTACCAATGGTACTATCTATTACACGTCAAACTAGGACATGCTGGCGCTGACGGAATACCTGCCATAGTTCTCAAAAACTGTGCAAGGGAACTAACACCAGTTTTCTGTAGACTTTTTAACCTATCCTACAGAAAGGGAATATTTCCGTCCTGCTGGAAATGTGCCACGGTTCAGCCGATACCTAAAAAAGGTAAGAAGACCTTGCCAAATAACTACCGACCAGTTGCACTGCTTTCAATAATATCGAAAGTCATGGAAAAGGTTATCAATGAGCATCTTCTAAAATATCTTGAACGATTCAATATTATTAGCGATCACCAATATGGTTTTCGTAAACATAGATCAACAGGAGATCTTCTGACTTATGTAACACATGTTTGGAACAACGCAATTGAACACTTTGGAGAATCTCGAGCGGTTGCTCTTGACATATCCAAGGCATTCGACCGTGTTTGGCACGATGGACTGTTGGCTAAGTTGCGCTCTTATGGTATGTCTGAAAGGTTCTGTTTGTGGCTCTCATGTTTCCTCAGAGAGCGTTCTTTACGAGTGGCGGTCGACGGATTTCTTTCTAACACCCTCACTATCAACGCCGGTGTGCCCCAGGGCTCCATACTGTCTCCTACTCTCTTTCTCATTTACATTAACGATCTGCTGGAAAAGACCGGGAATCCAATATATCTTTGCAGATGACAGTACGCTTGTCTCTTCATTCACCTTGAACGCTCGGACATCGGCTGCTCAGGTGAATATCCGCAGACAGCAGGAGGTCGTTCAACTTAACAAAGACCTGGAAGAAATTCTATCTTGGGGTGACAGTAACCAAGTGGAATTTAACGCTACAAAAACCCAAGCGGCAGTTTTTTCTAAAAAAGTTAACGTTGCTGAACCCGACATAGTTATGTCGGGGCACTCCATTCCCCTAGCATCGTCGCTCAATTTGTTGGGCGTTGGTTTGGGAGCAAATATGTCTTGGCATGAACATGTTGCAGGCATAGCAAGGAGAGCTTCTCAAAAATTGGGAATATTATTTAGAACCAGAAAGCTTTACACCCCACAGCAACTGTTAATTCTTTACAAAGCCCAAATTCGACCAACTATGGAATACTGCTCCCACGTTTGGGGCTCCGCTCCCAAACATACACTGCATTTGTTGGATTCTGTTCAGAGAAGAGCGGTCCGTCTGATTGGGGACCCGGAATTGACTGGCGGCCTTGATTCGCTGGAACATCGAAGAACGGTTGGCGACTTGAGTCTGTTCTACAAGTATTTTCATGGAAGGTGTTCGAAGGATGTAGCCCGCTTAATTCCTCCCAAAGCGGTGCATGTTAGAAATACACGTCGCGCTGGTGCTTCGCATCCGTATGAGGTTCAGCTTGTTACTCCGCGTACGACGCTTTTCAAGCAATCTTTTATATGGAGAACGTCATCCCTTTGGAATAATTTGCCCAGCGCTGTGTTTCCCACCGAGTACAATTTACAGCGATTCAAGAACAACGTGAATCGCTTTTTCCGCACTCGTGCCGCTCCTGGAGCGCTTTAGGGACTTCCCTGCAGCACGTGTGCTAGACCAATAAAAAAAAAAAAAAAAAGCCATGTTTCGCTCTATTGCAGAACTTATCAACTAGCCAAGGTGAATAGACAATTGTTACACAATCACAAGAGCAATGAAAATTTAAACAGCATATCCCTAAAGATATTGAAAACCAATAAACCCCAGCATCATCTGATGTGAATTAGGAAAATTTTTAATCCAGGAACAAAGCTCACAGTCGGGAAAATAAAAAATTTGTTTTGCTATTGTCATAGGTGACGATCAAATACAAGGAACATGTTAAAAGGGAACACTGGTGTCTCTGATATCGAGACCAGGCAAGAGTAAAACTTAGTGACCGTTCTCGTCCGAAAAATCAGTAAATATTTTTTTTCTCCTTTTTTATGGACGCTAAAGACATGTTTCCTATATAACTTTTGTAGCTATGTATAACTCATCCCCCAAGTGGAGTTGGAAGTATAATCTTTTCCAATATGGCAGTGATGGGGTAAAATACAAATATCGGTCTCTATACCGAAGTCTGCACGATTTCCGTTTAAAATGTTCTTTTTATTTCTACTGTTACGACTAACTAAAAATAGAAGTACTAGTACCTCATTGCCTATAACGACAAAGGTAAGGAAATTTTATTTTTCCGACCGTGGGATTTGCTCTTGGATGAAAGATTTTCTCAGTTAGCAATAACGAGGGCTAAGAACTACTGGATATCATTATGTCTAGGTAAAACGTTCTTAAATATTTACTGCACTTATGATTATATTACGATTGCCTCTTTAAGTAGGCTAGCTGAGCTCTGAAAAGTAGCAAGATGTGGCCTATTCTTGTTATTAAATGACTGCCTGGGTTGTCCATTATTCTTGGGAGCCCGTGTTTTAATATAAAGGCAAAACATACTGACACTTTTGTTTATGATTTAGAGGATGCACAACAAAATGTTTATGTCCTTAATTATGATGACATTTTCCTCATTTTATCTCAATACCATAATATTCTTATGTCAAATTTAAGGACAATAATTAATTCTTTATTCCAAGCAGGACCTGAAAAAAAATGTATCTTCATGCAAACGTCAAGATTCAATTTATCAAATTAAGCCCTAACACATTCAATTATTCAATTGGTCATATCATAAATTTAATATGATTGGACCATATTAGCTTAATTGGGTAATTGATTAGAAGACCAGTCAGAAAATAATCTTGAGTAATTTGTGTATTAAAATGTGAGAAAGCTATTGTAGTCTGGTTTATTATTTAAAAATATATTGCCTGTAGTATAAATAATTTATACTAAATAATACGAGTATGGATTGAAAAGTTCGCGGCCTAGTCAAGAAAACGAAAGAAAATACATACAAAAATATTTTTATTTTTCGACGTAATCTCCACCTAGCTCTATGCACTTCTTCCACCTGCTTTCCAAAGCTCCCGCACCTGTTTGAAAAAAGATTCCTCAAGGTCTTCAAAATACTGGTTAACTGTAACTTCGACTTCTTCATTTGATGAAAATTTCTGGCCACCGAGGTGTTTTTTTAGGTTTAGAAATAGATAAAAGTCCGAAGGTGCCAAATCAGAAGAATAAGCGGGTGGGGCAGGAATTCGAAACCACAGAAATCGTGAGTCGAATACGTTTTTGTTCAACTGAAAGCAATCTGGGGACCCACCTAGAGAAAACTTTAGAAAATTTGAGTTCGTTGGCAATGATGTTTTGTGTTCGTTCATACGAGATGCTTATAGTGCCTGCAATCTCCCTGATAGTTAATCTACGGTCTTTCAATATGAGATCACACACTTTGCCGGTGTTTTCTTCAGTCGTAGACGTCGTGGGCCGGCCGGAGCGAGGTCATCTTCGATGCTCTCTCGTCCACGTTTAAATTCTGCAACCCCATTTTTTCACAGTGGTATATGACGGAGCAGATTCCCCTAGTGTTGTTTTCATATCATCGTGGATCTCCTTTGGTGTTAATCTTTTTTTAAAGAGGTACTTCATTTTTTTCCAAAAACGCTGCACTTGGTCTCACTAAACTCATTCTAACCTAAAAACCACAAATTCTACAGCAACAAAAATTTACATTGTGACAACCAAAAAAAGTATGAACTTATTGAGGGTACTATAATTAACATATTATAATTATTTTTTGGTGAGGCGGCGAACTTTTCAGTCCATCCTCGTAATAGGAGTGCAAATTTGTTTAATTCCAGATTTTTACTTAACTAAAAAGCAAACTAAAAACTAATATCGGATATTTACAAAAAATAACTAATTTCGGCCTAAGAAAACTGAAAATTAATTTTAAAAATTGTACATTTATATTGTTAATATACGGAACAGCATTAAATTTTAACGTGACATTCATATAATTTTTATAAATATTTGAATATTTATTCAAATGCTCTGTACATATGGACTGAAGGAGGTTCTGTATATATATGGCAAAAGTACATAAACGTGGAAATAATAATTTGTTATTTTTGAGGAAACATTTATTTAATTTTTATAGTTTTCACTTTGAATTTTCTCCATGGTTCTCTGATTAAGACACTAAATATTGTCACAATTATGATATCCTTTACTATCGGCTAGATTTATACAGCCCAGACTCCATTACAGCTGAACGTTGAAATTATTTCTGGTATATTAATTGTAAAAAGAGTTTTAGAGCTATTCTGTATATATATATATATATGTATATATATATATATATATATATATATATATATATATATATATATATATATATATATATATATATATATATATATATATATATATATATATATATATATATATATATATATATATATATATATATAAATATATATATATATATATATATATATATATATATATATATATATATATATATATATATATATATATATATATATATATATATATATATATATATATATATATATATATATATATTTATATATATATATATATATATATATATATATATATATATATATATATATATATATATATATATATGTTACTATAGAGGTTTTCACGGATAGTGGCCAAAATCACAGCTACGCGATACTGTGATGTTGCTACTCCTGCCGCTCGAAGCTAACTTAGTTGGAGTTAGCTTCGAGCGGCAGCAGCAGCAGCAGCAAGATCA
>CM032447.1:134027002-134039502 GCA_019049505.1 Pachyrhynchus sulphureomaculatus
CAGGTTTATTTGCAGATACTTACCAAAGAGCTGCTATCATTGGCATCATTGTGAACGGATTTCAAGAGGCTGAAGCTTGGCCCATGGACAAAAACGTCTTTCCCGAACGTTTTTTTAACGCAGCAGAAAATAGAAATGCTCTTTTTCTCTTTAAAACAAACTTAAGTTATCAAAGCATATCGATCTTATAAGACGCTTTTAATATTAACAATAATGAAAAAACCACATTTAAATAGTGAACCGTCTATTTCGGGAATTAACGCTGAAGCCTTAAAAAAATTGTAAAATCTTTATGTCCAATACTACAAAAAATACTGTACAAAGAACTCTTGAAATTATATTAAGTCCTTACAAAAACATGTTGAAAAAAACAATAAACAAAAGACGTATGGATAATATACACGGGCCTCCCCGACGGCAGAAGCCGAAAGTAAACTCGTCGGCGATTTTAAAGTAACCATTTTTTGTCGACGTCGGACAAAAAATTCTTTCTAGTCTAAAATAAATAAAGGGAAACAATCCATCTCAATGTTTACTTTATTATCTTTTTTGCAAGGGAGCAAATAAAGTTTTGGTAAATTACCTGTTAAAATATTTTTCTTATTGTAATATTGTATAATAATTTATTATCTAGTGATAAGTAATTATTTTAAAATATAATTTTTATATATTTTTTTTATTAAATTGGTTTGGTCGATTTTTCCTTTATTATTGACATCCGCTATTTTTTTATTTAACAGCTGTGTAGAGACAATATAAAAACAGAATTTTAAATAGGTTTTTGTCTGAACTTTTTCAACATAAATACCTAAATGGTAAACAATATTTTCGTGTTCCTTAAATCGGTACCATATTGGTTGGTTATATTTTTGTATAAATCATTTAGGTAATTTTATTTATCTTTAATTGTGCTGTATGCAATTTACATCCATACGAAATAAATAAGTAAGTAAATGGACCTTGAATGTGTAGCGGCTCTCCATATATTATATATCTTAAGTTTTCCGTGACAAATTTAAAATTTAACCTTCTGTCTGATTTACGTATTTCGATATTGTGGAGTTCAGCGTTCATCAGTTTTTATTTTGTTTAAAGAGACAAAAAAATCAATGATTCAAATTGTAACCGTAAATGTGCCATAGCCAGAACCAGGGAGCATATAGATACCAGGAACATTTCTTTAGGTAAAGAAAAAAAACAGACAACAAAGGAAACATTACAGCCGAAGCTACTTATAGAGGGGGCGCATCATATGACAATCAGGGAGCAAAACTCTTTGATGAAAAACACTCGTTGGCAATGGAAATTTAAAACTTGTTATAAAACAATAAACTAAAAATCGATGACCGAGTGGGGGGAGATTTTTTTTTTCCAAAAAAGAACTCCTAGGTACAGAAGTATGCCTATTTTAACCAGAGAGAAGGAATAGATTGCTTATTAAAACAACCATACCTTCAATGGAACAAACTTTACCTTAATTTAAAAATAGGGGATGGAACACGTCTTTGACCATGCCACAAGAGTATATATGTATATATATATATATATATATATATATATATATATATATATATATATATATATATATATATGTATATATATATATATATGTATATATATATATATTTATATATATATATATATATATATATATATATATATATATATATATATATATATATATATATATATATATATATATATATATATATATATATATATATATATGTATATATATATGTATATATATATATATATATATATATATATATATATATATATATATATATATATATGTATATATATGTATATATATGTATATATATTTATATATATATATATATATATATATATATATATATATATATATATATATATATATATGTATATATATATGTATGTATATATATATATATATATATATATATATATATATATATATATATATATATATATATATATATATATATATATATATGTATATATATATATATATATATATATATATATATATATATATATATATATATATATATATATATACCATGTAGGGGAGTGTTAGATATATCGTACCATCTTTTAGTTTTATTCAGATATCTTTGCCTTTACTTTTTTGGTTGTATTTCTATTTGACTGTTCATAATTCTTCCAAAATATTTCTATAAGGACTTGATGTAATTTTTACAGTTTTTTGTACGGTATTTTTTCTCTTTAAAATATTTTTAGGTATAAAGATTTTAAAGTTTTAAAGGAAATTTTTTTTTATCGTTAAATCTCGAAGTAAACTGGTCACTGTTTAAATGTGATAATCTATTTGGAGACTGTGAAGGAGAGTTTTCTTTTTCTATATCAGGTTGCTGAGTAATTTGCTTGTTGTCATTAATGATAATAATAGAAGCGTCTTGCCAGATCGACGTCCAGTGGCTGGAGCTAGTAAGCAGACTGTCAGTTGTAACATTATTATTCTATTAGCCTTTGCTATGTTTAACGCTTCCAGGTTTTTCGAATGTGTTGTATGTCCATTGAGCAAAAGTAACACTTTTTTTTCAGAGAGACTCTAATACGCTTATAAAATGTTTCATCCATTTTACAAATAAGTTTGACTTAATATAGCCAGTGTCTGAAATGGTGACAACACTCCTAGGGGGCGCGCTATTCCCCCAGTTTAGGATTTCGCCTCATTCTTTTGAATACAAGCGTTTGTGGCACAAACTCTCCAGCCACACTGGCACAACAAACGGATGTCGTATTAACTCCTCTTTTTCCGCTTGTGATTGCGTCGATTTGTTTCTTCCCATTTAATCCTAAGACTTTTTGCGGACTTTTCTGATCAGTGGAAAATCTACTTTCATCAACGTTAAATATTTTAATAGACGTTGATCCATTTTTATCTACGATTTTTTCAAGCAGATCCTACTGATCGTTAACATTTTCTCTATTAAATCCTCTTACTCGATTTAAGGATGTGCTTTCGGGTTATCTAAGGCTGATTTCTCGATGACGTTTTTTTAAAGGAAGAAAACCAAGCTTTGCCGGCGATCTGCTTATCTTTATTCAATATATTATATTCAATAATATAATATACATACTGTTGTATGCGTTATAACTTTTTCCGGATCTCGTTGGTTAAAAATGACGGCAGCTTCTCTTTGAGTTTTGTAATTATCACCCACGGTAAAAACTATTTCTATTTTATCTTGCTTAGTCAATTTAATTGGCATTTTTATTAAAGGAGAAAATTTAGAAAACTGTTATTATTGCATTAATAATAGTGAACAAACTAATGTCAATTTGATGTTTTATGTGGCTAACAAACAAAACACGAAATCCATGGCAACTGAGACAAAGATACGTAAAAGCCTATCATATTATAATTGTGTTTGACTTAATAGCAAAATATGAATGTATATTCTTATTGCGTTGCAAAAAATATGTTAAAAAACATTTAGAATAAACTATCCCCAAAACCTGTATATGAAATGAAGAAAGAGCTTCTCGAATGTTCGCCATATAATTTATAAAAGAACTATTTTGTGCATTGAAGAAGGAATTAAGAAACTTAAAAAACTACAAATTTGCTCAAATTTATTACATAACATTAATATTTATTATATTAGCCTTTAGAAGTTGACCTGTCGTAAAAATTATGCAGCTTTGCACCAAGATTACATTGTTAAACTACGACTTTTTGACAGAACTCGTTTTTCAGCTTAATTTTAAGGCCTAATTATTCTTTTTTCTTAACATTTAGTGAAACATCAACTAATAAATAAGTACAAGATAATTTATGTGGAAAAACAGTTGATTGTCATTTCAGGGGAAAATAATTGAAAAAAGTCAATTTCATCAAATCTTTTCGAACATTAGTACATAAAAGTAAAACTACAATACAATCATTTTTTCTTTATAACATTTTAAAATTTAAATGTCAAATTTGACAGGCAAGGCATGTGACGTCATGACCTAATTTGAGTGTAATCCTAAACATAAAATATGCACTAACATATTTCGAAGTTAAATTTTCAAAAAACTCTTATAATAACAATTTCTCCCATGTGTGTAAACTTTATATAAGGTAGTCAGACTTAATAAATGTTGATAAAGTACCTGTTGTCTTTACGACTTACCTCAAACAATTTCCTTCCAAGTTCACTATATACTTACACCTGCCCGCATAGTTCTGACCGTTGAGGGGGTGGGGAAGTAGGGAGAGCCAACGGACAATATTGTCACATTAAAGCTAACTACAGTTGTAAGTCAAATTTTTAGATTTTGAAAGCTTATTTTAATCAGAATTAAAAGAATTCTGATTGAAGTTAAAGTCCTTTTATTTTTACTAAACTGTGGAGAATATAGAATCGAAAAGAAAGCAAAGTAAAATTTGAAAATTTAGCATAACTTTATTTCGTTAAGTTTTTTTGAATTATGTAAGGGTTAGATTAGGTCTGAACCAATGTCTTTGGAGATGGATGTTGTTTTTTGTTTTTGAGCTTAAAATTGTTCCAAGGTTCTTTTAAAGTAATATTGCAATAAACCGAAAAATGAAATTGTTGAACCAAATATGTCTAACTTTAAAACCGATTTAATTTAACAATTAGAGGTGCCTATTGGCAAGAATAATATTTCAGCTAAAGTTACCGATAAAAATCAAATGTTATGTTAAAATTTGAAAAAGTATCGATGTTTAGCCTGAATTTGTTTATAAAAATGTTTATTTGGTGATATTTACAACTCAAAAGAAAACACATTGTCAAAACTAAAAGTCAATTAGACAGCTGGAGTATTCCTTTTACAATATTTTTCCTTTCCTTCCTGTACAATATTTTTAGCTATAGGTCAGGTATCCGGTAAAAGAAGTGCTGGGCACTTCTGAAGGTAGATAGAATATCCAAATCAACAGGTACAAATCATAAAAAATATATATATTAAGGAGATGAAGTTCTGATATATTTTTTCATATTTTCCATTACTTTTTTGCATTCAACACTATATAAATTTCCTGTAGAGATAACAGGACTTTTGAAAATTTAAAATTAATTCTGCACCGTTGCATATATTTTGATTAGGAAGTTATTTAAGTAGAGAATAATAAAACAGCGCGGTATGTTTGAACAAAAAGATACCCTTGATTACGTAAATGCCTGAAAAAAAGATACAAGAAATAAATAACTACGAAAAACTTATTTATTTACAATGAAAGTAAAAACGTACGAAGTAATGCAATAAAACTTTTTCTAACTCCTGACCTGTTTTTCATTTTATTATTAGTTACAAAAAGCAATTTTTGCACTGATCCGATACGGCTACCCCCTTCATAACCAAACTTATCCAGTCCTTCGTCTCTAACAGAACCCTTCAGGTCAGAGTCTCCAACGTCAAGGCCATTAAAGCTGGAGCCCCCAAGGCTCCATCCTCTTCATCACCTCTTTAACATCTACACAACCGACGTTCTCGAATAGAATCAGACTAACCTCCTCCTTTATGCTGATGACACCACCATTATAACTCGATTCAGAAGTAGCAGAATCACCACGAGCAGATTCAAACGCTACTTGGACAGCCTTGACTCCTGATTTGATCACTGGAGGATCAAGCTCAACCTTAACAAAAGTCAAGCCATCTTCTTCACCAAAGGCAGTGGAACCATCCATGCTCCAGCTACAGAGTTCCCGCATCCCATGGGCAAACACCATTAAGTACCTGGAAAGCCAGTACGACAAACAGCTCGTTTGGAAGGACCAGGTCTGCACTGCTACCAGGAAAGCTGGGTAAATTATATGCAATTATAAATCGCTCCAGCAAGTTATCCACCAAAACAAAGCTCAAGGTATCCAACATCATCAGGCACCTATGCCTGCCTCCGTGACAAGGAAAGTCCAATTCCAGGCGGTGCAGAACAAGGCCCTGAGGATGATCATGGGAGCCCCATAATCCATGAGAAACACTCAACTTCATAGAGACCTCGGTGTGTCGATCATAAAAGCACATATGAAAAAAGCCAAATAAAGTTCCTGCCCAAGGCGTCCTAACAAAACCATCCAATCAACAGGGACGCCTTCCTAATCCACCCGCAAGCTCTCCCGAGACCCTCTCTCTGATGAAGTCGATGATCTACCCTACCTACCATGATAAGCAGAGAAGATTGCAAACTAGGTAGAGATAGCATATGTAGGTCCTAGGTTAAGTTAAGTTAGATAACAACCATGTTAATTATACACATTTCCTAGGTTAAGACTAGTCTCACACTGGAAGTGACTACTTACGACCAAAAGTCGCCGGTAGTTGGTTTCAGGGTGAGACCAGCCTACGTTTATAAATACTTAGGTTAAGACAGACTAAGTAAACTTTCATATCATGTATCAACAACATTCATTGAGAAAAGTAAGAAGCTTGGCTTAACTTATATGCCAATAAAGACCATGACCAATTTTTGTAAAACAAATTTGTTTTACAAAAATTGGTCATTGTCTTTATTGGCTCATAAGTAAGGCCAACCTTCTTACTTCCCTTAATCAATGTTGTTGATACATGATATGAAAGTTTACTTATTCTATCTTAACCTAAGTATTTATAATAGTGAGCGTTTACTAGACGTAGGTTGGTCTCACACTGAAACCGACTATGGGCGACTTTTGGTGGTACGTAGTCACTTCCAGTGTGAGACCAGCCTTAACCTAGGAAAAGTGTATAATTATTTATAATTATAAATGTTAACTACACCTTAGGAGGTCCATTTTTTCGAGATTCAGGACATAGGGGAACATTAAATTTATAATTAACGATAATGCATTTTAGTGTTCCGTCAAAAATATTTATGGGATCACTTTGGTGTCCGTTTGTCCGTCTATCACACCCGATTTTCTTATGGCCCAATCAGACTCGTGTAGTTTAGAAAGTTAAATTTTGACTTAAGGAGTTAGTTTTGGGAGGTGAACTCAGAAGAGAAAAAAAAAATTCTGAAATATTTTTCATAAAGTGTAGATTGAACGAAAATTATCACAAGTGCATTAGGTTTGATAATTTATTTGATATAAAAAAAATTATAAAAACTATGTTCCTTGACAATATGATGGAAGTTTGTTATACTCTTTAGTACACCCACGGATGGGTATCGAGAGAAAATAATTTTATTTTATTTGCTTATAATTAAACAAATATTAAGGTAGTAAATATTTGTTTTACACTTTAATTTTTAGATTTTAGAATGAGGTGGATTGATTGGCTATTAGGTAGCTAAGATGCGATATCTATTATACATTATTGACTAAAAAAAAATATAAAATACGTATTGGATCTTAAGATGTCAGGGACCTAATTAACTTAGCCTAGGTAAGGATTTTATTTTATTATAAAAACAATCACCGTACTGAACATTAATTGTGCATTTGGCCACTCTTTTTTAACTAGGCAGGATATTCCAGAAAAGAGAAATAACAAAGTAAAAGTTTTTTATTACATCAATTATGCCGTAGTCAGTATCTACCATAAATAACTGAATTAACTTTTATAATATTAGAATTTAAAAATTCATACTTTCACACATTGATATGTTCCAGTATTTAAATAGTAGCGTCTAAAAGACTGGATATTTTATATTCTTATCTCTTATTTTTTACACCCAAAAATATCAGTTTGGGTTCACTGAAACAATTGTTGTTCTGACTGTCCGTTACTTCCAGTAAAAAAAATTACCTTATATTTCGTATGTGCTTAAATTGTCAATAGAATTAACACATCCTAGAAAAATTAAAAATTTTAACAATAACAGCAATTGCGTCAATTTCTGCGTCTTTAAGTCTTGTTGGTCCCTGGTATGAGTTTAGTCCAATTATTTTCATTTATATTTATTTGGTGTATTAAAAAGGCGACATCCATGAAATATACTAATTTTCTATTATTAATAGTGCACTTAGTCCGTAAAGAAAAAAATATTATGGCGTATTAAGTTTTCATTGTAGATAATAGTAAATGAAACTTCTGTCAAAAATAAGTTTTGCAATACCGTAAGAAAGCAGAGTCGCCTTATATCAAAACACGACGCTAAAATTCCATAGCCACATTGATGTATTTTCCTAATTTTTTCATTATATTGTATATATGTTTTTATATGTATATATATATATATATATATATATATATATATATATATATATATATATATATATATATATATATATATATATTTAAGTGGCTCACCTAATTTACTATTTTATTGTACATACCCAGAAACTTCTTCCAGTAGTGACCTTGGTTTTTTATGAAGAAACTAAATATGTATGATAACAAAAAAATTTTCACTTGTCAAATTTGACAGATTATAAAACCAATTAGGAGTATACGGCCCAACAGAAGACAGCACTATAAGAGAAAAAGATAATTTCATGGAAATACTAGAACTAGAAACACAAAAAGTAAAGAAAAACCAAGAATTAATAATAATGGGAGATCTGAATGGGAGAACTGGAAGGAAAACAAAGGACAATACCGTAGGACCATTCGGAGAAGACATTACTAACGACAACGCAGAGCGACTTATAGAGCTGTGTGAACTTAAACGGCCTCAAAATAACAAACGGATTCTACAAACACAAAGACATCCACAAATATACTTGGATGCAAGAAACACGAAACTTAAAATCAATAATAGACTACATTATAATTAAAAACGATACCACTATGAAAATAAAAGACGTAAGGGTAAAGAGAGGGGCAGAAGCATTAGGTAAAGAAGATAACGAGAATAAGAAACATAAAATTAGAATCTGTGAAAAAACCAAAGAATCTATAAAGGAGAAACAAAGACTATACTAGAAATGGCTGAATACAAAATCAGAAGAAGATCTACAGAAATATAAAGAGAAAAATGCAGAAACGAGGAGGATGATAAACAAAGAAAAGAACGAGAGATGGGAAAAATCGTGCAAACATGTAGAACAGTATATAGGAGGAACTAGAAGTACAGAGGCATGGAGAATAATTAAAGCATTAAGGACCAACAATAGAGAGAAGACGTATATAGAGTATATCCCAGAAAGCGAGTGGGAAGAATATTATAAGAAGCTGCTAAGAGACAACAGACAAGAATTCCAAGAAGAGAACCCTGAAGAAGAACAGAATAAGGAAATAAAAGAGATAGAACTAAGCTATGAAGAAGTAAAGAAGACAATAAAAACACTCAAAAATAATAAATCTGCAGGGCCTGGAGGTGTGGTAAATGAAATGATTAAGTACGGGTCTAATAAATTACATTGAATGCTGAGAAACATGTTCCACGGAGCGATAAATGGAGAAAAAATACCAGAGGAATGGTAAAAAGCTTATATAGTATCTATATTTAAAAAGGGAGACCGCAGAAAATGCACAAACTTTAGAGGCCTAAGCATACTATCCACATCCCATACGTTTGTATGGAAAAATTATTAAAAATATCATGGAGGAAAATATAAAAGGAAAAATTGGAGAAGATCAAGCAGGCTTTACGGCCGGAAAATCATGTATAGACCACATATACACTATAAAACAAACAATGGAAAAAAAACTGGCAGAGAATAGAGAAGTTCATCTAGCCTTCATAGACATAACAAAGGCCTGTGACTCAGTACCAAGACAGAGATTATGGAACGCAATGAAAGAAATAGGCATTGACAAAGAACTAATATACGTAGTAAAAGCTCTCTACGAAAACAACACAGTGAACATAAAAATAAGACATAAAATAGGGAAGAGACTCCAAACATCAAAAGGCCTATTACAAGGATGCTCTACATCCCCAAAACTATTCAAAATATACCTCGAACAAACATTAAAAAAATGGAAGCAGAAATGTAGTGGAATGGGAGTCCCAATACGAGAAGATTACTTATATACTCTAAGTTTGGCAGACGACCAAGTAATCATAGCGCAAGATGAGGAAGACCTCAGTTATATGGTAAGAAAACTGAAAGAAGAATATACTAAAGCAGGATTAGCAATAAACTTTGATAAAACGGAATATCTAACAACAAAGGAGGGAAACGTGGAGAATCGAGAAGTCGATAACGAAACAATAATCAAAGGAACCGATAGATTTAAATATTTAGGAAACATCATTTCAAAAAATGCAACATCAGAAGAAGAGATTAAAGCTAGATTAGGACAAACGCGGACATGCATAAGACAATTAAATTCGATCCTGTGAGACAAGCACATTACAAAGAGAAACAAAAAACGCATATACAAATCAATAATACAAAGCATAATGACATACGGGTCAGAAACATGGACGATCAATAAAAGAACTAAATCTAAAATTAACGCGGTAGAGATGGAGTATTGGAGAAGATGTTGTAGAGTGACACGTATGGAGAGAATAACAAATGAAGAAATAAGAAGCAGAATGAACATCAAAGAGAACGCAATAAACACCATTGAAGAAAAACGATTAAAATGGTATGGACACATAAGACGGAGCGAAGATAATAGGTGGATAAAGAAAATAACGGAGTGGAGCCCTATAGGGAGAAGAAAAAGAGGAAGACCCAGACGATCGTGGAGAGTCTATGTGGACGAGGCTATGGAGGACAGGGGTCTAACAGATGGAGACTGGGAAGTTAGAAACGGATGGAATCAAAGGCTGAGAGAAGGAAGACAGCGTCAGCTGTAGAAAATCCTTGATATATATATATATATATATATATATATATATATATATATATATATATATATATATATATATATATATACAAAACCAACTAGGATTTTTTAGAAATTGCACCCTATATTTATTTTCAGTCGTTATCAATGTACAAGGCATTCATATTATTGAACCGAATTTTAACTTTTAAGTGGCTCACGAAATTTCTTTCGATACTAATTTTTTTTCTGTGGAAGCTAAATATGGTAACAAAATTCCCACTTGTCAAAATTAACAGATTACAAAGTCAAGTAGAGTTTTTAAAATGGCATACTCCACAAATGATTTGATAAGTGGCAAACTTTTTGCTATCACATGTGGATTCCCCATAAAAAATTAAGTTTCCTAGTAACCGATTTTTTTGTTGTGCCAAATAGGAAGAAATAAGAAGATAGGCTCTTAATGGTTAAGATTCTGTTCACTAATTTGAATGCCCTGTATATCAGTAACGACTTAAAATAAATATCAGGAGTTACAGGCTGCATCACCAAAATCCAAACAAATCAAATAACTTTTTTAAGGGCATATTTTTTAATGAAAAATGAAGATTGAAAAAAAATCGTCTCACATGGAACTTAGGACATATATGTTAATAACAATGATTCAATGTATTCCCTATTAGCTTGAATAACGGCCTACCTCGAACAAGTCGTCGAGTCTTCTGGACAGCAGCAGTTCAGTTAAACTTAACACGTAACAAATTGAACCATATTCCGGATGATGTGTGCGATCCTGTCTCATTAAATAATTATTTTTCTTCGTGCGCTGGAGGACCGAACAACGTCTTAACAAATATAATAATTTATTATAAATCTAATACTCATCCAAAGGTAAAAAATGAATTGAAATTCAGTTTTAACCTAATTACCGAGGGAGAGTTCTCTACGAATGCCATAGAAGATGATATTTCGGCTCCATCTTGGGTCCACTATTGTTATCTTTTTATGTGGCGATAGAATATTCAAAAATGCCATTTCTTTTAAATACATTACGCCCTTCATTAGTATTTTAATAAGGACCTAAATAACATATATAATTTTTGTAATGATAGCCTCAAACTCAATGCACAAAAATCTTGTTTTATGTTATTTAACAGTAATAGAAGTACAAAGAGCATACTTTTTGATACCTTCAAACCTGCTATTGAAAATACTTATTTTCTTTTAGTTCAGGAAGCCCAATTATTAGGAGTAATTTTCAACAAATCTCTTTCATTCCAATCACATACCAATAATAAATTATAGGCTGCTTATATTCTTTTAAAAAACTGTATAATCTAAGAAATCTTCTGCCATCAAAAACCAAATATTATTTGTGCAACAGCTTGATCTTATCTTTATATGATTACGCTGATGTTGTGTATGGCGACTCTTTACCAGCCCAGTATGTTAGATCCATCCAGAAAATTAAAAACTGTTGTATGCGCTTCTCTTTTAACATTCCATTCAGAAAGCGAATCATACCTTATTTAAATAACAGCAACATTTTAAATATGGAAAATCGTAGAAGGTATGATTTGTACAATTTTGTTAATCGCAATTTTAAATTTCGACAACTCCAATACCTCAGAGAACAATTTAGTATTTTTCTACATCCACACGATACGAGAAACATTAATTCTTATAAGGTTCCTCAATCCTGTATTGAAGCTGTCTTCCAAAAGTCCTTCATTTTTGTTGCTGTGCATTTAACATATGAGACTATTTATCACAAGATGTTAGACAGTTACCATCGGGCATGTTTTCTTCTTATGTAAAATACAAACTTATTAACCAGCAAAAGAATTTTACCTAATTATTTGCATATAATTTTTTGGGTTACATTTAGG
>CM032447.1:134042002-134227002 GCA_019049505.1 Pachyrhynchus sulphureomaculatus
CATTAAAGTTTGTCAGAGAGAATTGTGCTGGTGGAAAATTATCAAAAGTAAGGATTAATCTGTTGGTAACTGCAAATATGTCTGGAACAGAAAAAACAAAATTGTTGGTGAGAGGAATGTCCGCCAATCCCAGGTGTTTTAAAAACAAACATTTACCAGTAAAGTACTGACGAATGGGACAAAGAATTAAAATTCACAAACAGAAAAATATTACTTTTGATTGACAACTGTCCAGCGCACCCTGAAATTGATCTACAGAGCAAATAAAATTGGTTTTTATGCCTCCAAACACAAGTGCAAAGATCCAGCCTATGGATCAAGGTGTGATACATTCTTTAAAATGTCATTATAGAAAGATTTTACTTATGAAAATGTTAGAGACGATCGATAAAGGTAACATTTTTTTCTGTAACTCTCTTAGACGCTATAAACTTTATCCATATGGCTTGGCAAAAAGTCAGTAGAGAAAATATTGCAAACTGTTTTAAGCATGGTGGATTTTTAAGAAAGGATGTAGATATGACTCAGATAATGAACTACCGTTGACTCAGTGGATTGCAAAACATCGAGAAGATCATACTGATTTTCTAGAATTTGTTTACGATGCTGACATTCAACAAAGTACAGTGGAAATCGAGATTAAATGTGCTGATAATGAATTAATGACGAGAGAAATATTAACTGATGATCAAATTGTAACATCAGTGACATCTGGAAAGATTTTAAGCGATAATGACGATGAAGACAAGCTTGGAGAAGGAAATAATATTTATGTTCCATCCATTTCAGAAATGACTAAGAAAATGACTGAAACTCGCAATTTTTTGGAATTTCGTGAAGTTCCTGAACATATATGGAGTAGTTTTTGTGACCTTGACAATTATATAAACACCATTTCTTTTTCAAGTAAAATGTACAAACGAAAATTACTGAATTTATTGTCTAAACTAGGTATTTTAATGTTTTCGTTTATACTCGGATATGTACCAACATACCTAATAATAACTTTAGTGTGACTTGTTTTGTTTTCCTTAGAACGTTTTTTTTTTAATTTAGTAATTATTATTATTCATTTTCCAAACATTAGCCCCTAATCTAAATAAAAAAATACTGAAAAACAATTTTTAGCGATTTTTTGGAGTTCATTATAAACCGACGTCACTGTATATGCAGTAGAATCTCGATTATCCGAAATAATATGGACCAAAGTGATTTCAGATAATCGAAATTTCGGTTGATCCGAATTTTTTTATAAAATAGAAGTTTAGAATGAATACAACATTGCAGATTGACTTAAAAGCATTTATATGATATGCTATTACGTACATAGGTATTTATTAAAACAAAGAATAGAACAATTAGTTTACTTATTTTATGTATATATACGGAAAATCGAAAATGAAACAGTTTCATTCTTAACTTTAATATCTTAAAAATGAGGTAATTTTTAACTGCACTCGTTTTGCGTTAGTTCTGTTTTTGGCTGCAATGTCTCTCCAACGTTTGATAAGCAAAACGTCCGCGCCGGTTGCATTTTCTTGTTGTTCTACATAAGTTAACGCTTTTTTTAGGGCTTCTAGTCCTCCTGAATGTGACATTTTTACTGGAATATTGTCAGTGGCTTCTACTTCGTTATCATCATCGTCATCACTCTATTTTATTAGCATTTTTGCATAAACTTTTAATTAATTCTTGGTCAGTCATTTCATCTTCCACACTATCACTGTTTAACCATTCACAAACATCGGTTTCCGTAACACTTTCACATCCTGATATTCTTGTAATAATTTGACGTAAACTTTCATTATCTTCTGTTTCTGCCTCTGAGTAATGTCTCTCCTCTTGTGGAATCAATTTTGACCAAGATTTTTCCAGAGTACTACTCTTTACTTGATTCCAGGCTGAAGCTATCCAATATATAACATTTTTCAAATTTATCTTTTTTAGACAATCAGTAAGATTGCCACCTTCATCTGCTTCTTCTAAAATATGCTCCAATAAGAAACGCCTGTAATTGCGTTTTAAATTTTCCAGTACACCCTAATCCATAGGCTGAATCAGAGAAGTTACAGAAGGAGGCAAAAACATTGCTTTTATTTCCTCACTTTCAAGTTGCTCCGTACTTGGGCGAGTGGGGGCGTTATCTAGTAACAGAATACATTTTCTAGGATATCCATGTTCTTTTAAAAAAAGTTCCACTTTGGGAACAAAATCTCCATAGAAACAGTCTTTAAATAGAGTCGCGTTTATCCAGGCTTTGTTTTGATTTTTTATACAAAACAGAAAAGCATTGCGACGAATATTCTTAAATGTTCGTAGATTTGCTGACTTACCAATAAATAATAATGGGAGTTTGTGTCTTCCAGAAGCGTTACTGCATGGAAGAACAGTAATAGGTTCTTTGCTACGTTTGTAACCAGGTGCTCCAGCTTCCGTTTTTAAAGCTAAGGTATTTGACGGCAACATGTTGTAATTCAACCCTGTTTCATCACAATTATAGATTTGGTCTGGTTTTAAACTATGTTCTTTCATAAGCTGCTCGAAATTCTCTGCAAATTTGTTTGCAGCAGATACACAGCCGACAATCTTTCTCCACAAACTTTCAGTTGACTTTTTTCCACCTGTTTAGCCATCCATCACTTACGGAAAAATTTACAGGCGCTTCAATAACCGGCAAATCTTCGCTTAAACTCACTGCCTTATGTTTTAAAATTGTTCCTGAAATTGGTATTCCACGTTATCGATTCTGTGTAAACCATAAAAATAAAGAATCATTCACTTTTTGGTATTAACCGCTTTTCATACTTTTTCGTGCCTATGTGGGCGATAACAAAACACTACACGATTTTCCAAGTTTTTCGCGATTTTTTCTCCACTCTGAAACAGTACTCACGGCTACACCTAAATCCTTCGGTATATTTTTAAGAAGTTCACCATTATCTAAACGTTGAATTGCTTCAAGTTTCTCTTTTAAGGTAATAACAACACGTTTACGCTTATTATTATGACACTCCATTTTGTAAAATATCTATTAAAATGAAACTATTACCTCTGCGATAATAATAGACGTAATGAGTAACTTATAACACTCGTTGACTAACCAAAACATAGACAGCGGTGAAATTCTAGACGTCGGGAAGTCCCCGACGCGTTAAGGAAACCCCTCATATATATATATATATGTATATATATATATATATATATATATATATATATATATATATAATGTATATATATATATATATATATATATATATATATATATATATATATATATATATATATATATATATATAATGTATATATATATACATATATATATACATATATATATATATATATATACATATATATATATATATATATATATATATATATATATATATATATATATATATATATATATATGTATATATATGTATATATATATATATATATATATATATATATATATATATATATATATATATATATGTATATATATATATATATATATATATATATATATATATATATATATATATATATATATATATAAAGTTTTGGAAGTAGTTTACAGCATCCCTTGCTCTCAATGTGAAAAAATCTATATAGGACAAACATCTAGACAGAATCACTTTCCAGAAAAGTGATTGCAGATTAAAGAAAAACTCTTGTGCGCTTGCCCAGCATAGTAGCCCATTTTCACATGAATTTAATTTTGCCGAAACCAAAATCCTATGTAAGGAGAGAAATCTCGACAGGGGAATCTTTAGGGAGACGGTGGAAAGCCACTTTGAACCGATCTCGATCAATAAAAAAACTGATATTGAAAATCTTAGTTTAATTTTGTCCAATCTATTACAAATAGGCAGTCAAAATGAAAACTCTTACAACATATCTGACATATCTCTTTGATAATCCTACTGATTTTCACTAAGTTTTGAACTTTAAAACGAACAAACAAAATGTCAATGTCATTCTACTTTCAAATATAAATTAACCACAACCTAACTAAGAGATAGAAACAGACTGCCCTTAGCAAAATGACAAGAAAACATAACAAAAAATCCTTTATAGATTAAAATCACTTTACAACCACACGATTCTTCGTACCATACTAACAAAATGAAGTAGAAGTTTATTATATTTCCCAGAGATGAGTATGTCGAGTTTTTTCTCATGTTTTTTCTGATGAAAAGTGTAATAAAGTGCCCCCACAAAAAACAATTTTTGAACACACCACTTAGCCGTAAGTACTTTAATGTTACATATAAAATAGGGTTGTTCTTTACTTTTAATCTCAAAAATACTGATAATCTACTATAATTGTAGCCCTGATGAAGAAAATGAAATATTTTCGAAAGCTTGGCCTAGCTAAAATGGTTTCAAAAACTTTTTAGATATTTTCCAAAGACCGCTTACCCCAAGAACATAATACTGCTGTATATATATATATATATATATATATATATATATATATATATATATATATATATATATATATATATATACATACATATAGACACTTCAAGGCATTGTTATTAAATCTTAGTGGCTTATCATTGTCTCGAAGCAAACCCTTGAGGTCTTATTTATTTAAAAAATTGCAAATAAAATTTAACAATCAATCTCTCCTTATATCTAGTTCAAATTATAGGCGGATCCCAAGAGTTATAAATAATATAAAAATAATTTTGCCTCACTGGCAATAAGTACCTTGAACGCGTTTTATAAATTTTAAACTTACATTTACCCTCAAAATGCACGTGAACTTCGAAGGGTCCCAGAACATGAACAATAGACTTCGTACAAAATAGTAGACCATTAAAGTTTTGTAGTAAAGTAATACTGTATGACTGCAACTTGTAGGGGATTTTAAAATGGTCCACTGCAATGTGTCGAGATTTTCGCACACCTGGGCTGCTCGATTTGAGACGGGGTACGTTTCGAAAGTGATTGTTACGTATAATGTTGTACAGCCTGAACATAATACTTTAGAAGGACGTATGCATTTGAGATGTGAAGATTGACAAGAAATGAAACGAAATATTTTATCCTTAAATTAGAACATATATCATCGGAAAAAATTAAGTAATTCTTGGTATTGTTTGTTAAAAAAGGAAAAAGATATTTTTACTATTACAAACCTTCGAATATATTCGAAATATTACTATATTTTTTCATTTGTATTCCGTCAAAACTTTCCAGTAAAGGTTTTTTCCTTTGGACGTAAACAGCAAGTTCCCACAAGCATATTTTATGGATAAGTTTCAAGCAGTTTTTTCTAGAATAATCGAATCAACAAAATGTTTTAGAACTTTGAACTTTGTTTAGTTGCTCATAAAATTCTACTTAATGAAATAATTAAAATCACGATAAATCAAAGCTATGGTTCTTCAACCGATAACTTGACAATTAGTAGCTCGTAACATCCAATCCATAAAATATCCAACAACAAAAATATTCGTCACGTAAGGTAGCGCTCCATTTGGACCTGCAAGTTAAGACTGGTTCGAGCGTGTCATTATGCGGAAATTGAAATTTTAAAGTAAAATTTTGCGATATACTCAGTTTAAACCTAAATATTAATTCAATTGAGAAAAACTAAAGTTAATTCATCCACTATATCCTAGATACGACTTGTATTTCTGGCTTTGAAGTCTGTTTTTCGGTCAGAAGCGGTAAGCTCTTGTCAGCGACAGGAGAAGAAACCAGGGTCTTTAATGTCATATAGTTAAAAATAATAACTTAACAAATCATCTGATTTTGTCGGTTACCATGTGCAACTAACTTTTAAACCAATTTCAGCTTCTTTTGCAAACACCATCGATTTTTTTGAAATAAATCATCTAGAGAAATGACCATCCCAGTTAGTTAGACTTTCACCAAATCAACATACATGGTTAGACAATATCTGTTGAAATAACTAACTTGTTATCTGAATTTTTTCACGCTACATTGAGAAATACCACTTACTATTCTCAATAATCAGTAAAAAATGTCAAATATTGCCTTTAGGCAACGTGTAATAAAATAAATCTTAAATAAGCTGGCTACCAAAAACGCTTCATGCGTTGATGAAATCCCACTTCCATAAATAGTCTCGCAGAAAACTAACACCAGTTTTCTGCAGGCCTCTTAACTTATCCTACAGATGAAGAACATTTTCTTCTCGTTGGAAATGTGTTCAAGTTTAGTCATTACTAAAAAATATAAATAGACCACACCAAACTACTACCGACAAATTACATTGTTTTCAGTAATAGTAAATGCCATAGAAAAATTATCACAATTATGTCAATTACCTAAACAAATTAAGTGAGGACTTGAAAGCAAGGATCATTAAGCGTTTAGTGAGAAAAATACGTAAGAGGAACACTTAACAAATAAAAAAAAAACGGTCGATTTTTTTTTCCGATTTTTACTGAAAACTGATGACCTCAATTTTTTTTTTTTATATACCAAATAAATTAATAAAGGTAATGCACTCGTGCTAATTTTCGTTCAATCTACACCTGCGGAGAATATTCCAGAATTTTTTTAAAATTTTTTTATCAGTAAATGCCATAGAAAAATTATCACTTAGAATCTTTAAAGATATCTAAAAGGATTTAATGTTTTTAGCCATGAATACCAACGAAGGAATTCCTAACCTATGTCACACATCTTTCGATCAATAGAGAATCGTTGCAATTGATATATCCGATATATTCAACCGTATTTTGCATGACGAATTGTTTTATATATATATATATATATATATATATATATATATATATATATATATATATATATATATATATATATGTCAATTACCTAAACAAATTAAGTGAGGACTTGAAAGCAAGGATCATTAAGCGTTTAGTGAGAAAAATACGTAAGAGGAACACTTAACAAATAAAAAAAAACGGTCGATTTTTTTTTTCCGACTTTTACTGAAAACTGATGAAATTTTTTTTTTTATATACCAAATAAATTAATAAAGGTAATGCACTCGTGCTAATTTTCGTTCAATCTACACCTGCGGAGAATATTTCAGAATTTTTTCAAAATTTTTTTATCAGTACTTTTCGAGATAGGGGGGGACAGCGATTTTTCGCAATTTTTTAAAACAATAAAAAGAAAAGTGTGCGTAAGTATTACATCATACATATTTTTTAACTCATGTTTTTACAAGCTTTTATTTGACACCCCACTCGATGACCTGGTAAAATTTTTTTCTTATTCTCGATTTTATTTCCCAAAACTACCCCCTTAAGTCCAAATCTAACTTTTAATACTACACGGCTCTGATGAGGCCATCAATGCCTATAGTAGTGCGAAATTTCAACTTTCTATGTCAAATATTTTCCTAGAAAATCGGGTGTGACAGTCGGACAGATAGACGGGCAGACAGGCGGACAGAGCGGCGGACAGAGCGACGGACAGACAGACGGACAGACATCGAAGTGATCTTATAAGTGTTCCATACGAAACACTAAAGACAGGTGTGGTAATTTGAACTAATTCAATTAAATAGTGAGCAACTAAGCTGCCGATTTCAGAGCTTAGAATTAACATTTATTTTTATCTAACATCTACATAGAATCATAGTACAATAAAAATCAATATTTCATTGGTCTAAAACAAAACGATCCATGCAGCCATACCGATTAGTGATATTTTTTAAAAAGAAAAATTTTAATGGCTTTATATTTTGCTATCTTTAATAGCAAAGTTTTCCGACAACTTGTCTAGCAATTCAATACCCAAGAATTCGCTAAGGGCCCGTTTACCTGTTTTCCAAGAAGTAGCTTTCGTTACCAAAAACCGAAGAATGGGCAAAATCCGAAACAATGAATGAGCTTAATACCCCTCGCGGTAACTTCAAAGCTTGGTAAAAACGTACCATCGACAAGGATTAGTATCGGAACAGTAAGGGGTACACATCACTGCTTTAATTCTTGAAAATGAAAAAAGAAATATACGCGTTTATTCTGAGAATTTTAAAAAACAAAAAGAGTGGATAATTTGTTATGGAAAAGTGGTTTTATGTAATTTGAGTAATTACCTAAGTCTTTAATATATAAACTTATATTCTAACATTAACTACTAAAATTGAACAAAGTCCATATTTCAGCATTCTTTCATCTGTCAATTATGGCTCATCACCCGAGTTAACATCGACAGAAAAAGGGAATACAACTCAAAGTATTTATCATAGCACAAAGAATAAGTGTAATACAATAATTTACACCTCTGGCTGCTGTAAGTCTACATATTAAATATATTAACTACAAGTTATTTTTAATATATCTTAAACATATTTCAAAAAAAGGTTGTTTGAAAATAATATATATTGTGTAGGGTTATTGACTGTAAACGAACCACCTCTCTAACTGGCTTATTTGAAGACGAGAGAAATGCTAAATACAGAAGTTATAATTTCTCCTTAACAGACTTTTTACGAGGTTGAAATAGAGACAATCGCACATTGTGTTTTTTTACATTCAGCGCAAACTTTGTTTTTAAATGTATATTAATTTTCAGTTTTATAGCACTCTAAATTCTAACAATATATATTTTCACGATGTTACTGTACAGGGTGAGTGAACGATAGAGTAAAGTTCATTATCCCATTTGTTTCGGGAATGACGAAAAAATGTTAAATACAATAGTTTTAGGGAATGTTAAAGTGTACAGTTTAAAATTATTTTTGAGTATACACGGTACTTCAAAAAAGTGTGGCCGATATAACATATGTTTTTTTAAATGGAATACCCAATTTTCTAATTTATTTTTCAATTCTGCGTAAAATTTTATATCTAAACCCAGTAGTTTTTCTAATATTTCATTTTTTTTTTTAAATACTAGTTTTGAGTTATGTAAAAAATTGCCAGTAGCGCCATTATTTCTGAAGGTGGAATACTCATAATTAGTACGAGCGTTCTATAGAGATAAAAAAAAAGATAAATGTAAAGAAATTTGAGTTAGATGCTACAGAGTGTTCAAAATAAATTTATGCATTTCGACTATGAAAAATCTCATTTTTTTTAAATGGCACACCCTGTGTATTATGATTTTTTCTTATAGATTTTACAAAACCCTCCAACTTTTATCAAGTGTGGCATATACCTATTTCTAATAGTTTTCGATTTATTTTGAATTTTTCAATTTTTACCCTTGTTTTTAATACACTTACGCTATAACATCATTGTTGCCAAGACAAAACCACAATGTAGGCATTGTTAAATTTTGACATGTCTATTAAACAAGTAACAATAGTTTAATTTGTTGTAGTAAGTAACGTATAAAGGTAATAGTTACGGATTTTCCTAAAAATGAATTAATTGATATGGTTTATATACTGGGCGAGGCAGGAAAACATTGTCTTTTGGCATAAGGCTTTACGGAGCGAAGTACCCTAATAGACGTATAACATCTAGAAAATCTTTTCAGTGCTTAATGGAACGGTTTGGTGGTAGCATTAAGTATACGAAACGGAAAGTAGTAAACCAGAATGCTAACAATGAGGAAAAAGAAATAGAGATTTTACTTCATGCTGAAGATAATCTCCAGGTCAGCAGCAGTCAATTAGCTGACCTATCTGACATATCCCAATCTACGGCTAATCGCATCGCGAGAAAATACAAGTATCGTCCCTTTCATATGGAACTACACCAAGAACTTCAAGACCGTGATTTTAAACGACGAGTAAACTTTTGTACCACCATGAATGGAGCAATAGAGGCCGAAATTTTTTATTCAAAATAATGTTTTCTGATGAAGCTACTTTTCGCAGTAATGGAACAGTTAACAGCCATAACATGCATTATCACTCAACAGTTAATCCATTTTGGGTCCGGGAAGTTCAAAAACCAAAACCATTGGTCACTTAATGTATGGTGTGGAATATTAAATTTTCGAATTATTGGTCCATATTTTTTCCGCTAACCGTTTAACGGGCCTAGATATCTAAATTTTTTGCAAAACGAATTACCCCAGCTTCTTGAAGAAGTTAATAACTTTGAAAGGGAACAAATGTGGTTTCAACAAGACGGAGTTCCTGCTCATTACCACCGGGAAGTTCGGGAATTTTTAAACGATCGTTATCCACAAAAATGGATCGGTAGGGATGGATTCATTCAGTGGCCCCCTCGATCATGTGACTTAACACCTTTAGACTTCTTTTTTGTGGGGCCACATTAAAGAGCGTGTTTATGTGAATCCCCCTATACCAGTAGATATGGAAAATAGGATACGGGATGCGTGCAGGACAATAACGCCACTTATGCTAAGGAAAGTGGAGGAAAATATAGTAAAACAACTAAACATGTGTATTCAAGTAGACGGGCATATTTTGAACATTTATTACGTCATAATAATTAATCATTAGATAAGTTAAACAATATTAAAATTATTACTAACTATTTGTTCAAGTTTTCACAATAGCGTAAGTGTATTAAAAACAGGGGTAAAAATTGAAAAATTTAAAATAAATCGAAAACTATTAGAAATAGGTATATGACATACTTAATAAAAGTTGGAGTGTTTTGTAAAATATATCAGAAAAAAAAATAATAATATACAGGGTCTGCCATTTAAAAGATTTGAATCTTTTCAATTTAAAATAGTCGAAATGAACAAATTTATTCTGAACATCCTGTAGCATCTAATTCAAATTTCTTTACACATATCTTTTTTTTTTATCTCTGTAGAACGCTCGTACCAATTATGAGTATTCCACCTTCAGAAACAATGGCGCTACTAGCAATTTTTTACAAAACTATTTTTAAAAAAAAAATTGAAATATTAGAAAAACTACTAAGTTTAGGTATATAACATTATTAACAAAAAAGTTATAAAATTTTACGCAGAATTTAGAAATAAATGAGAAAATAGGATGTTCCATTTAAAAAAACATATGTTATATCGGCCACACTTTTTTGAAGTACCCTGTATACACAAAAATAATTTTAAACTGTGCGCCTTAACATTCCCTAAAACTATTGTATTTAACATTTTCTCGTCATTCCCGAAACAAATGAGATAATGAACTTTACTCTATCGTTGACTCACCCTGTAAATTAATTTTCAGTTTTATAGCACTTTAAATTCTAACAATATATGTTTATTTCGGAGTGGAAAACGCGATGTAAACGAAGTATTTATCAAGAATAATTATTACAGAACACAACGGTAATATAAAAGACATTATGGAAAGCAAAGAAGAAACCCTAGCTTAAATACGTTTCCAGAAAATATAACTATATCTTATCTGAAACAATATTGAAAAAAAAAGAAAGTTTTTCTATACTGAATCACGTAATATATCCTGTCAATAGCATCTGTTATAGAACATTTACGATGTTATGAAATAAGAAATAGTAAATAATAGTTTCCCTACTCAGTATATATCACCACTACACCAAACACTTTATTTTTGCGCTCGCCGCGCATTAAGCTAATTGATTAAATTGATTAAAGTGATTAAATTGATTAAAGTGATTAAATTGATTAAAGTGATTAAATTGATTAGATTGATTAGACTGATTAGATCGATTAAATCGATGAGATCGATTAGATCGATTAGATTGACTGGATTGATCGAATTAATCGAACTGATCGACTTAATCGATTTGATCGAATTGATCGAATTGATCGAATTGATCAAATTGATCGAATTGACTGAATCGATTGAATTGACTGAATTGATTAAATTGATTACATTAATTGAATTAATCGAATTAGCCGAATCAACGGAATTAATCGAATTAACCGAATTAATCGAATTGACCGAATTAATTGAATTAATCGACTTAATCGACTTAGTCGACTTAACTGGCTTAATCAAATTAATTGAATTAATCGAATTAATCGAATTAATCGAATTAATCGAATTAATCGAATTAATCGAATTAATCGAATTAATCGAATTAATCGAATTAATCGAATTAATCGAATTAATCGAATTAATCGAATTAATCGAATTAATCGAATTAATCGAATTAATCGAATTAATCGAATTAATCGAATTAATCGAATTAATCGAATTAGTCGAATTAATCGAATTAATCGAATTAACCGAATTAATTGAATTGACCGAATTAATTGAATTAATCGAGTTAGTCGACTTAACTGGCTTAATCGAATTAATGGAATTAATCGACTTAATCGTCTTAATCGACTTAACCGACTTAATGGAATTAATCGATGGATAAGCAGAAGATTTTTTTATGGGGTGATTTGAAAACCAAAGTTTACCAAAGTCGACCTGAAACTGTACAATATGAAGTAGCACAGATCACCATGGATTCTCTGCAAAACTCTGTTCAGGCTGTTTATGACAGATTGGGTCATTGCCTCACTGTTAACGGTAGACATTTTGAGCAACTGTTACCTTAAAAATAAATCTAGAGCATTTATTTATTAATAGTTTTTTTTGTCTTTTTTTATTTTAAATTTCAAATGTCAATAATTCCACAACAGTTCAATTTCGACTTATGGTATGTTAAACAAATAATATCTAGAATTTTTAGTAAGTGTTAAAAAAAAATCGATATGTCGTAATTTCTTCGAACTGACAGTTCAAAACATTTTATTGTCAACGTCAGCATGTGCGCCGTATAACACTCTATAACTTTTATTTAAACATTTTTTGATACACTGATTAATAAATGCTGTGGCATCATTATTCCATACATATGGGGCACCCTGTATATTTAAATACTCTATCACTTTCATTTTGAAAGTGCAACGCAGTTCAGTATATAAGTTAAACATGCGAACCTAAATCTAAGAAAAAAAAAAATGGTGAACAATAGGTTTAAGAACAAAAGAAATTTATATATATATATATATATATATATATATATATATATATATATATATATATATATATATATATATATATATATCCAGCGAATTTTCTTTTACAACCTCTATATACTCTTAGTCAACACGGAATCCACGGAGTGGGTATTTCAGCTTGGAGCCCTATAAAAAGTCAGATGGTGCCATATCTGGCGGCTGTTTGTAGAATGGTCATGGCTTTATTTTTACTTAAAAAGTTATGAATAATTGTACAGTGATGCATTATCGTGACGCACAATCCTTAAATTGTTCTCCCATAATTCAAGCCATTCTACGACTTGTATAACGTTTGACTAATTAGCTATTTGGCCAGTTGGAAAAACCTCTTCCAATTTATTAATTTTAAGAATCGCCAACAAGAAATTTTCACAATTACAAACCACACCTCTATTCCTAACTTAGTAGAGCAAATTCATAAAAATTGTTGTCAAATGTTAATAACAGTTCTACCAAACTAAAAAATTTTATTACATAGTAATAAGGTTCGTATTTACGAAAAATAGCGTCTAAACTGAACAGGACTTGGCACTACATATCTGCTAAATGTGAAGAACTCATGAAATGTTTTCCTACTTTTCCTTGGTTAGATGTTTGTTTTAGACCCCACAACCCATATGACTGCGCTAAAATGGTTTCTGGCGTCATATTGGCTGGTATGGAAGCTTAAATTTCTTTCTCTAGGAAATGCCCTTCCAACGGCAAGCGATGGTTTGACCAAAAACATCTTGTCTACAGACAATGGCGTGAAAATCCTAAGGTCATAAATCGTAACATGTTGGTTCGCACCCGGAACAGATGTAAAGAAATTATCTACAAGAAGGTTTACAATTAAAGAGTTAAAAACACCGCAACAATTCTAGTTCCTTTTGGTTAGTCGCTAAGGACATGATTTAAAATTTCACTAAATCCACTATGCCACCACCCAGATGACAAGATATTACTATTGCAACAACACCAGTTGAGAAAGCCTAGCTGAATTTCTTACTTCATATTCTATTCTCGACTTCCAAGGAGAAGTACCACCAACTATTTCCATTGTGCAGTCAAGGATGCCCGATATTATTTTCAGGCGGTCTATCTTAAAACATATTTTAATTAAGCTAAATACCAGAAAAGCTTCTGGGGCTACATAGTACTCAAAAAATGCGTGAGAAGACTAACACCAGTTTTCTATAGACTTTTCAGCCTATTCTACATGAAGGGAATATTTCCTTCCTACTGCAAATGCGCTGCCATAAGGTAAGAAATCTTGCCAAGCAACTGCCGACTAGTCGCACTGCTGTCAATAATATCGAAAGTTACGGAAAAGGCAGCATCTCCTAAAATATTTAAAATTATTCAATATTATTAACGACCATTAATATGGCTTTCGTAACCAAAGATCAACAGGAGACCTTCTAACTTATGTAACACATGTTTGGAACAACGCAAACGAATACTTCGGAGAATCTCGACCGGTTGCACTTGATATTTTCAAGGCATTCGACGATGTTTGGCATGACGGATTGTTGGATAAGCTTTGCTCTTACGGTTTGTCTAAAGAGTTTTGTTTATGGCTCTCATATTTTCTCAGAGAGCGTTCTTTGCGAGTAGATGGATTTCTTTCTGAAACCTTCACTATTAACACTGGTGTATCCCAAGGCTCCATACTGTCTCCTACTACATTTATTGAATTCTATTCAGAAGAGAACTGTTCGCCTGATTAGAGACCCAGAACTCACCACCAACCTTGATTTCTTGGAACATCAAAGAATGGTTGGCGACTTAAATCTATTCTACAAGCCTATAGCCCACTTAATTCCTCCCAGAGCGGTGCATGCTAGAAATACACGTTGCGCTAACACTTTACATCCGTATGAGGTTCAGCATGTCACTCTTCGTACAACCCATTTCAAGTAGTTTTTTGTATGGAGAACCTCAGCCATTTGGAATGATTTGCCCAGAAGTATTTTCCACCAAGTAAAAGTTACAGCGTGAATCGCCTTTTCCGCACACGCGTCGCTCCTGTAGCGCCTGAGAGATTTTCCTGCTATGTCCTTAAAAAAAGAAAAAAAATTCTGTGATTATTACCAGAGATATGTTGGCAGATATTTTTGGAATTTTTTTGTTTCCAATCTTCAATCAAGCTTTCTGTTTATTCCAGTTAAATTAATTTAATTAATATATATATATATATATATATATATATATATATATATATATATATATATATATATTTTATGGGCTTAGCACACGTGCTGCAGGGAAATCTCTAAAGCGCTACAGGAGCGACACGTGTGTAGAAAAAGCAATTTTCATTGCTCTTGAACTCGGTCGGAAACACAGTTTTCGACAAATTATTTCAAAGAGTTGAGATTCTCCATATAAAGTCTGTCAAGTTAGAATGTGACCGCACTAATATTTTTTGCCGTCAATGTATTTTTTGGTGTGCTGTCCAATCGCCTCCTGTATCAATAATCGCCTGGTATCTTCGAGGCATGCTTTCGACGAGATTTTCTGCATACTCGGACAATGATCTCCAAATTTTTCGAATCTCGCGAGATAACTGAGTGAAAGTCCTTAGAGTCTTTCCTTTGAGCTTTCTCTTTACAAGGGACCAAACGTTAATGGGGTTACGTCCGGCCATTGTGAGGGTCACTCTAGTATCGTTTCGCGACGTGATTTGCGCCCAGCAAAGGTTTCGTCAACGAGCTTCGGAATTTGACATCATGAGCATGAAGATGTTGTCGAATGGGCTTATGGGACACATTCAAACCCGATTTTCTTAATTCTGCCCCTCCTTGACGCCGCGTCAATTTCGAGGCCCGTGAAAACAAAGATACGATTCGTTTCTGAACTTTCGGAGTGACTTTGTCTACCGGGCCAAGTTTTGGCAATTCGTCGACATTTTTCGTCTCGTTAAAATAATTTACCCACTTCTTCACAAACGACACCGACTTTTTAACATATTTAGCGGCCGCGGAATGTGTCATTAGGCCCCTTTGGATGGGAACAAAGAAAGACTGCCTCGAAGCGATACGCAAACAAGTGGCTCATTTTGGATTTTACGTGATTTCGACGAAATATCGGAATCGACTGATACTTTTACTAAAATGTCTCATAAAGAAAGGTTCATTCTACCGATTTCTTGTTGAATCGCTAGAATTGCATCCATCAAAAATGAATTATGGCGGACACGTTCTTACTTGACAGCATGTAAAAGACTGCTTAAAAAGAGTTGTACGAGGAGTAACAAGCTGAACCTCATACGGATGTAAAGTATTAGCGCGACTTGTATTTCTCGGGTACACCGCTCTGGGAGAAATTAAGCAGGTTACATCCACTGAACACTTTCCATGAAAATACTTGTAGAATAAACTCAAGTCGCCAACCGTTCTTCGATGTTGTGAATCAAGGTTGTCAATTCCGGGTTTCCAATTAGACGAACCGTTCGTTTCTGAATAAAGTCCAATAAATATAGTGTATGTTTGGGAGTAGAGCCCCAAACATGGGAGCAGTATACCCTTTTTAGTCAAATTTGGGCTTTGTACAGAATTAACAGTTGCTGTGGAGGGTAAAGCTTTCTAATTCGAAATAATATTCCCAGCTTTTGAGAAACTCTCTTTGGTATGCTTACAACATGTTCATGCCCAGATATATTTGCTCCCAAATTAACGCCCAGCAAATTAAGTGACGATGGCAGAGGAACGGCTTGCCCGATATAAATATATATATATATATATATATATATATATATATATATATATATATATATATATATATATATATATAGAAGAAAGGAGAGTTTTGAGGTTGCAGTCGCGGAGGATAGGCCAAAAAATTAACTACTTTTGTTTAATATCAAGCTTTCGAATATGGATTTTATTCTTCCTCAAGATATCTAAAATCACATTGTCCCTATAAGTATAATTTTACAATCAAAAAAGTAAACAAAACTTACAAAACGATGAGTTCAATCGTGTAATACATGTCGCCCTAAACAATGGTTTCGAATCTTAAGATTAAAAACTGCACAGCATTTTGTTATTTAGTTTCTGATTAATTAACTGACTAAAGAAAAGAAAATATAAAGTTGTTTTCCATCCTTTATTTTCCCTGTTCACTAAGAGGAAAAATCCCACTGGAAAGAATAATATTTTGTTTTGTTTCTGTATTATGGCGGGAAATCGATAGTATTGAACGGAAGAAAAGGGTTATATGTGAGAAATGTCAAGCGTCAGGATTGAAGAGGTTTCTTTTAATCAGTTCCTAAAACGCGTTTAACGGCAATGCGGCTGAAGGTAATGGAATCGTAAACAAGCAAGAGAGTACCAGGAAATTATAACCCACTGAATCAAGACGAGGAACTGCGAGGGTGGAAAATGTTGAAGGATGGAAATTGCAAAAACTTAAAGATTACGATCGAATATAAGCGAAATAGGGGTATTCAAAGGGAGTCTAATGAGTTGTTTGGCAAGGAGTTTTTTGTCAAATTTAAAATATAACAATAAATCGTGGAGAGATCTTCAGTGTCAGATCTTTTATTCATGTTGTTCGGATTGTTGTTGATTGCTACCATTTCAAGGAATTTTCTTTTTTGGTAATTCGGTTCAGTATACAAAATTGAAGCCCCTCCTTAATTCATTCTGTGATCCTTTTTCATTACATGCTCTGCAAGAGAGCATGAAGATATACCTCTTCTACAATCACTTTTATGTGAAATAATACGTCCTTTGAGGCTTCTAGAGGTTTGACCGACATAGGAAAGGTCACAGTCTGAACAAGGAAGGCTGTAAACAACGTTGCATTTCTGTTCAGTTCTAACAGGAGTTTTTAGCTTGGAATAAAGGAAACTAAGATTGTTGTGAAGTTTCTTTGCAAATTTTATATTGTCATCTTTGAAAACATTAACCAAACGTGGAGTAAGGTCTTTATAATACGGAAGGGTTCTAAAAATGATCTCATGATTATTGACAAGTTCGTTATTAGGTGGAGAAGGGTTATTTTCATTAAATGGAAGAGGAGTAGAAAAAAGAAGTCTGTGAACCAACTTAGGAGGGTATGAGTTTTCGATGAAGAGGCTTTTGAGTTCATTTAAACTATCTTTTAGAAAAGAGGGGTGTGTTAGTCTTCGAACTCTGGATCCCATTGCTGACAAAATATTCAGTTTCATTTTAGTTGGATGGTTTGAATTAAAATTTACATATCTACCGCTACTAAGAGGTTTCCTATACCATCTGGAAAGAATCTTATTGTCGTCCTTACGAGTTAAAACCATGTCTAAGAATGGAATCGACCTGTTCACTTCTACTTCGACAGTAAACTGTAAGTACTCATTGCCTTGATTAAAGATTCTGAGAGTGTCTTGGATCATGTTACGGGGAACAGAAAGTATGAGATCGTCCACGTATCTTTTTAAGAAAGGTAGGGAAAAGGGGAGTTTCGTTATGCAGCTCCAGCTCGAGATTAGGTTATCCAAGACAAAACTACTGATGATCGGAGATATACTGGCACCCATGGGTGTACCAAACACTTGCTTATATATATATATATATATATATATATATATATATATATATATATATATATATATATATATATATATATATATATATATATATATATATATATATATATATATATATATATATATATATATATAAATCGATTTATCACATTACGAGTATGTTATATTTATTTATTTACATCATTATTCCTTAAAAATAATTTATTTTAACTTTTTTAACGTAAAGCTCAAAATGGACATATTACAGAAGAATATATACACAAAGCTACCGCAGAAATAAACGTATCTAAAATTCACAAAAATCTACTAAAAAAAATTGTTGAGACTTGCTGAAAAGTTTAAGGAGAATTTTGAGTGACATTACTAACTATATCGATATATCTTTTATTTCATAAATTATTTCAACTGCCTCCGAATACAATGTTCATAAAAAGGTAACCAACAACTAAACAAATTTTGTACGCTTGACTCGTTCGTACCTAATTAAATAATTTGACTTTGCTTTCAAAGAAACAACACATTGAAAAACATATTTATTAGCATTTAAGTCAACTTAATCTCTACATAAGAATGCAGACGTGCGACCCGTCTAATAAGCTCAGGAAATGGACAATCACGGTTGCTCGCAGAAGAAAAAATTTCTTTGTACTTAACTAGCGCCACGCTGTCGAAAACATGAACCTTATAGTTTTTGATGGCTTCTCACTATTGGGTTCTAAATTTTTGCATAAATTTTTTTTAGTGCATTCGCAATTTCCTTTTTACATATATTTTTTAATTATTCCTTGGGTATAGATTCTCGAAAATATCAACTCTATTACTAAACAGGTGTATAGCACTACTATTACTTTTAGCAGCAGTCTCAATAATCTTATCTTCCAAAAAGTTTTACTAATTAAAACGGTTTTACTCAATAGAACCGTTTTTGCTCAGTTAGCTACGTACTTGTTGCGCGCTCTTCATCCCTATAAAAACAGACGCAACTTGTTTTCCTTTCGTTCCTTTATCGGAATTTGAACCGTCAGCATCTCTGCTATGTCTCCTCACTAATTACGTCATCGGAAAATAGATACCACTCCGGATGAAACGACACAAGTCTTTGCCCAATTGCAAGAGGGGACTAGCCAACAGGTAGTCGCTGCGCACCTGCACCTGAGCCAGTCAGCAAGAGTTACCAAGAGTCTGGCGCGATAGCGTCTTTACACGGAGACCAGGATCAGGAAGAAGGAACGAGACGACCGCTTCATTGTCAATAAAACTCTAAGAAATCGTCACTTGACCGGCGTTGAGGTCCAGCACGGCTCCGACAAGTTCGTAGTCGGGCTGTCAGTCATTGGACAGTCAGAAGAAGACTTAAAGAAGTTAATCTAACTCCAAAGAGACCAGCTAACGGACCCAAATAGACAGTAGCCCATCGATAAGCGCGACTCAGATTTGCCAGAGAACATGTCGACTGGACCTTAGAGCCACGGCACTCCATTTTATTCTCTGATAAGTCCCGAATGTGCTTACATGGCAATAATGAAGGAAGACGAGTCTATAGGAGGCCTGGGGAGCGCTATGCGCAGTACTGCATTACTGAAACGGTCGCCTACGAAGGAGGTTCTGTCATGATTTGGAGAGGCATCTCACTGGATACGAAAACCGATTTGGTTTTTGTGACTGATGAAACTCGTAACGGTGGATTATCTACTCACCGGTACATCGAGGAGATCCTACAGGAACACGTCGTCCCTTACGCTAAGTTTATTGGCTCTAACTTCGTGGGAATACCCACATTAGACTAGTCTGCGCGGAGTCCTGACCTCAGTCCAATCGAGCACATGTGGGATGAACTTAAAAAAGGGGTTCCAGCCAGAAATCCAACCCCTGCATCGCTGAGGGACTTAAAGGTTGCGATGGAGGAAGAGTGGAGAACAATCCCAATCAGTGGTGAAAAAGCTCACCTGCTCCATGAAAAACCGGCTGGAAGCAGTAATAAGGGCTAGGAGAGTAATACAAAATACTGGTGTTGGTTTTTATCAATAAATTGAATTGTTAAACTTAAAATTTGTTTAATTTTTCTTTTCTCTTACCCCTATTTTCCATCCTTGTTCTTCTTGTTTCCTCTTTCTATCATTTTAATCAGTAAAAACATGAGGTATGCTATGGAATTTCGTATAATTAGAAGGAGAATAGAATTGGCTTTGAAATGATACTAAAATCCGTAAAAATATATGAACCCTAAATTCTGGATCCGTGTTAAATGAAGCCGAATAGTTTGAGTCTATTTTTCTGATTACCATCTATGTGTATATATATATATATATATATATATATATATATATATATATATATATATATGATGGAATTAAATAAGAAGTCTTGAGAAAGAGGTCTAAAAATAAACTTCACCAAAACCAAATATGTATTTGAACAACGAAAGTGAAGATAACAGCCAGGAACTATTAATAGACGGTGAAAGAATAGGAAAGTTGCAAATATTCATATATTTAGGACAAAGAATCGAAATATCAAAAAATAATTTAAAGACTGACTTGGGTAGAAGAGTCTCGTTAGCTTGGTCTGCGTTCGGAAGTTTACAATCTACATTTAAATTGGACATCCCAAATACAGTAAAAGCCACAATATTCGATCAATATGTACTGCCGGTATTAGCATATGGCATTAAAACGTGGGCTTAAAATACTTACTTACTTTACTTAATCCTTATACCTTTCTACCCCTTTAGGGGTGTAAGGCCCGTGGAGTTGAGTTCCGTTCGTATCTCCCATTTTTATCTTATTGTTTGTATTGTCTATCTCTTCCTGTAAATCATTGAAAAATTTGTCCCTCTTCTCAATTCTTGCGTTGTCATTTGGTCCATAGCACACAATCAAAGTGCAGTCTTCGTCCGCTCCATCTTCTTTTATTGCTATCGAGAGTATTCTCTCATTTACAAACCTTTCCCCTTTTACATTCTTCATCTTCTCTTCTTTGACCACCATTGCCACTCCTGCCCCTGCATTTTCCTCCTCTTTTACCCCTGAGCAATAGATCTAATATCCATTAGGTAATCTTTTGTATCCATTCCCTTTCCTTTTTGTGTCTGTGAATCCTACATAGTGCATTTGTATTTTTTCCAGTTCTTCTGTCAGTTCATCCTCTTTTCCGTTTATACCCCTAACAGTCCATGTTCCCAATCTAATCTCTTTTCTGTTTATACCTCTAAAGTTCCGTGTTCCCAATTTACTAACTCAATTATTTCCTACTTCTTTCTTCCTATCCATTTCTTTGATTATCTTCTAATTTATATTCCTTTCATTAGTCTTCTCTTCCGTATCCGTTGCCAGGGTCGTCGTCGATCTACCTATCTCTCTCCTTTTACTCAGTTTTTTGGCTTGATGGTCGTAGTGTTCTTTGTTTGTTCCTTCAGTTTTTCTTCCTCAGTGTCCCATTTATATTCTCTTCCTTCGATTAAGATTTTCTGATATCCCATTTTCACTCTCTTTCCATTCTTTCTCTCATTCTCTGCTATATGCTTCAATTTTTTTTGAATTTCCCGTTCACCCATTGTTAAATCGTTGTTTATGTAAACTCTCTCTCTCCAATTTCTCAGTTTGTTTTTATTTTTCATCACAACTTCCTTATTTCCTGAGTTTCCAAGTTCTATCTTGTATATAGTCTCTCCCATTTTTATCACATCCTTAATCTATACCTTTGTGTCCATACTTCTTTCCATAAAATGTTCTGCATCCATTTTCAGATCTGGTTGACTATTCACTTTAAATCTCATTCCCGATATTACAATATTATTCCTTACGTTTTCCTTTTCCAGCCCACTCATCCTCGAATCCACATTTCTCATGTTTTCTCTAATTGTCTTATTTTCCTTTTTTAATACTTAATTCTCCTTTCTTAGTTCTTTCACCTCTTGTTGGTATCTCTTCTGATCCTGTTTCATTTTCTTTATATCTAACATTAACTCTCAGATCATTTCTATTAAGTTATCCATCTTATCTTCTCCTTAATTTTTCTCCTTCTGTGGGGTTCCTATCAGCTTTTTGCTCCTCTTCTATATTCCCATTGGCTCTTCCCTTTTCTCGACTCTTCCTCTTCTCGAGTCTCCTAATGTATAATCATCGTTATCCATTGTTATTTCTGTTGAAACTTACGTTATCAAAACTTTTCGTATGCTCCTCGTATATTCTATTTTCAAACCCGAGAGAAGAGAAGAAACACAAAAAATTGTTGTTTTTACCTCTTATCACCGTATACACAGTAAACAAAACAATCAAGGTCGTCGCTCAACGCTTCTTTAGCTTCATACAATTTCCCAGAATTATTCTCATAGACTTTTAAAATCTTCTTTTTTTTAAAACTTATTGTCTTAATTCTAACATTACACTCTGCTTTATTTCTAGTCCCTCTCGTTTGCAATCGACCAAAGCAATTAAATAATTCAATATATCGAAACACTACCATAATAATGCTCGTTGAACGAGTTGACCATTGCCGGGCGTTCGATTTCGATGTGTGCACTTCGTGATCCGGAACTCAACTCCCGGGCCTTTAAATAAAAGTATAATAAATAAACTCCAGATAACCCAAAGAGCAATGGAGAGGAGAATGCTAAATATTAGGCTCCAAGATTGTATTCCTAACATCGAGATACGAAGAAGATCAAAAGTGACAGTTGTAATACAGCGAATATTTATATTAAGGTGGAATTGGACGGGCCATACCGCAAGGCTGAATGATAAGAGATGGACACCCGTATACTTGAATGGAGGCCAGAGATGCAGAGGTAGACCACAGACAAGATAGTGGACGTCATAAAAAGATTAGCAGGACACGGTTGGATGCAAAAAGCAAACAACAAAGCTCATTAGAGACAACTTGAGGAGGCTTACATCGGACTATAGATGGAATAAGCTAATGATGATGATGATATATATATATATATATATATATATATAAACTGTCCCAAAAACCAATGTACTCCTTTCGAGGGCAGATAGGCCAGCTCCTAACTTATCATCGTTCTCGTTTATAAGTTTTTTAAATAACTGGCCAGGTTAGCTTGATACATTTTTTTTAGAGTATAAAGCATTAAAGTAAGCTCATTAAAATGTTTTTATTCATGATACTTTCAAAAATGTTTTTTCCCCACAGACCACAGTGTCAATATCTCGAAATTTTATGATCTTTCACTAAGGACATATTTACATATTCCGTGAGTTATAAGTACGCCTATCAGGAATACGTTTGTTTTTAGACAACTATATATATATATATATATATATATATATATATATATATATATATATATATATATATGCATATATATATAGGGTGTTATGAATATCGTTTAATATATTCAAACAGGTATATCCTTGTAGAAATACCAGTTGCAGAAAATTCACCTCAAATAGCTGGTCTCAATAATAAAATAAAAAACGACCTTAAGGTTTTTCCGATTTTTACCAGTTACACAGAAAATATTGCCAAATTTATAATGCCCTCTGCGTTTATTGGCTAATGTAAAAATAATATTTTTACCTTATGCGTAATAACAGTTAATGAAGGCTGCAACTAAGAGCTGCATTACGGATACACGACGTAAAAAATACTAAACCACTTATAAATTGTATTTCAAAATATTACTTTTTCAACATTTATAAAATTCAATAAACATTTCAGACAACAAATATTATTTTTGCCAGAAAAGGTAAAATAAATAAATCTATATCTACTTACTTGGTATATTTTTATTAAACCGAACTATTATTTTGAAAAAGTACTCCTTTTCACCAATTTTTGTTCCTTTTATTTTTAAAAACGATTAAAAATGTCAAATTTAAACGGGAAATAATAATATTTCACACAATTTTATGTTATTGCGTCAGAATTTCCGCTCGTCTTGATTCGCCATTATAAGAATACAAGTTGCGATTAACTGCCATCTGGATCAACTTACTAAAATTTTCTTTCTCTAGAAGGTCCATTGCACCGATTTGAAACCGTCTTTAAATATTTGGGGAAATAATTTGTATTTTTCTTAATTTTTTGTAAAAAGATTATAATAAAAATGTAACTGTAACACTACATTTGAGTTTTTTTTTAAACTGTTCTTTTCTAATTTGTTCTGCAAAAAAGTTATGCTGTCATACTTTAATATGACAGCTCTTGTTTGCAAACCTATTCAATTCGATGGAGTTAAACTAAGTACTTAGTTTCTGGTTGAAGTGGTTTCCCATGCTGAAAAAGTAGATATGATTGTTATTTATGGAGAAGCAAGAAGAAATTCTCGGCAAGCCGTTAAACTGTATCGAGGACGTTATCCCGACAGGTATATCCCGGATCACACTATGTTTTGTCGATTAGAACGAAATTTGAGGAGCAATATGGGTGCATTTTCTGGGCAGAAAGGTATTTCTAAACGAAAACCTGTTTTAGCAGATGAAAAAGTAGCCGAAATTATACAATATTTTCAAAACGATCCATATAATTCAATCAGACAAGCAAGCAGGCAATGGAATGTATCTTATGGGGCTATTCAGAAATCTCTTAAAGCTCTATGGAAACAAATTTTCTGTGTAAAATATAATGTAATGAATACTTCTGGATGTCTTTGCAATCGCCTATTGTTTAGTGAGAGTGAATTATATTGTTAATTATAAATAAAACCGTCTTGAAAGATATTATGTAGTGATTTCTTATTCACAGCTTTAAAATATATTTCTTTGTTAACTGCTATTTAGATATTGTCCAGTTAGATTTCAAAACATAGAACTATAAGTTTAATTAGTTTACAGCATTTTTTTTTCTTGGTTGAGAGAAGAATGATATGTATATTATCCAAAAAAAGAGTGTGGAAAAAAAAAATAACATCAACCTTAGTAAAATTGTACTAATAACTTAATTTCATCTAAAATTATACCTGTTAAGTCTATATTATTTATTATCATCGATCAACTAGTTTTTTTTTTGTTTCAAATATCTGTCTTTTCTGTCTATTTTTAAGTTTTAAAAGATGTTCAATATATTTATAGAAAAATGCAAATGATGGCAACGTTGCGGCTAATATAGCCGGTTTTATAGACGGCAAGTGGAGGTTTGGGGTTCTGAATTGTTAGTTTTAGAAAATTAAAAACAAGTCCAATTTCGGAAAAAAAAAAAAAAAAAAAAAATACTCGGTGTCTTTTCTTAACCCCAGGAGTTGCCAATTTCAATATATTTAACTATTTCCATGACACCCTATATATATATATATATATATATATATATATATATATATATATATATATATATATACCGGGTGTCCCAAAAACCAACGTATTTCCTTCGAGGGCTGATTAATTAGTTCCAAGCTCACCAGAATATGTAAATATGACCTTAGTGAAAAATCATTATATTTCGAGGTATATATTTCGAGATATTAACACTTCGTATTCTAAGATTCTAATTAGTGTTACTTTATCCTGAATAACTCTGCTGTTGATCACAGTTCAAAAAGTTCCAAATAAAACTAACTGTGCTAAGCCTGTGGGGAAAAACATTTTTGCAAGTATCATGAGTGCGTGGCTTCGCACGGGAATTGTTGTTGTTACGTTACTGTTCAACTCTTCGTTATAATTTAGTGTAGACAAAAATAGCATGTCTAAAATATCTTTTTTAAGATAGTTACTTTATCCTGAATAACCCTGCACACACACACAAAGTCACAGTTCAAAAAGTTCAAAATAAAACTAACTGTGTTAAGTTTGTGGGGAAAAAACATTTTTGCAAGTATTATGTCTGCTCGAACTACGTTTAATGCTTTATTAATCGTCATCGAGAAACAGAGTTTTTTAGGAAACTGGAGCAGTTTAAATTGAAATTGTAAGTCGGTTGGTTAGCTCCACAGCTTGTCAGAATCGTGGATTCAATCGAATAACTTTAAGTGTTTTTATTTGTAATCTAATGCGACTGCATAAATTTGATGTATTTAAATTATGCAGCAATATTATAGGAATCCCTACTTTTAGAATTAGTTTGTAGCCGGCGTGAGTTCAGAAACACTCTTGTAAAATCTAAATTATTCATCCAAATGTTACAATTTACAGACAGTTTTTATCTTCGTTAAAGGTACAAAACGAAGAATGCATTTAATTTGATACGGATTTATATCTTCCTACCTAAATTACTCTCTTTAGTTGAAGTATTTTAACAAGAATATTTTTACTTCAATAATCGGGGCTTACCTTTGTACTTAGACATATGCTGTCGCGGATTTTTTGTAGGACTATTTGAGGTGACCAATATTGCCATACATTGTTTTCACGTATCTGTAACTATTTACTCAGCACATGCGAAGATACCTCCCCGACGATTAATTTTTTCCGACACCATCGACATTCCTCGTCATATATATATATATATATATATATATATATATATATATATATATATATATATATATATATATATATATATATTTATATATATATATATATATATATATATATATATATATGTATATATATATGTATATATATATATATATATATATATATATATATATATATATATATATATATATATATATATATATATATATATATATATATGTATATATATGTATATATATATATATATATATATATATATACATATATATATATATATATATATATATATATATATATATATATATATATATATATATATATATATATATATATATATATATATATATATATATATATATATATATATATATATATATATATATATATATATATATATATATATATATATATATATATATATATATATATATATATATATATATATATATATATATATATATATATATACATATATATATATATATATATATATATATATATATATATATATATATATATATATATATATATATATATATATATATGTATATATATATATATTTGATTGCAAGACATTCAGTTGCCATAGGTGAGGTAAGGAACTGTTCCGTCATGTCTCTCCCTTATTTTGTTTAGTAGCGTGCAGGATGAGCAGAAGTACATAATGTTGTATCACAACATAAAGTTTTTCACAGACGAAAAGTCAAATTTGTTGAAATTCGCAGGCACAGTTCGGTCACGACACCCTTTCATAGCCGCAAATAAAAGTTTGACGTAAGCAGTTAAAGGGAAGCCACATCGTGTCAAAAATGAGAGAGCAGATCTTTGAAGGAATAAAGTTGTATCCGGAGAGAGGGTTTTGTTTTCTTTGAAAATTTTTACCAGTTTGTGAAAATTAAGTTTAAGTATAAGGAGATTTTTATTTCAGGAAACCCCTTTTTTCTGATTTTTATGGGATTCAAGTTCTTTCAGTTTGGCCGAAAATTATCGATTAGTTTGCCCAATATTGCTACAAGTTCTAGATGATAAGACAGAAAATTCGACCACTTACACTATGAGAAAATACTATTGCAATAACACTTACACTAAGCACCACTCTGTTAGCCAATCTATTAGCTTTATATTTTACTAACAATTTTCAGGGAATGACACCACCTACTATGCCCAATGTGAAGTCAAAAATTCCTGATGGTGTTGTCAGACAACTTAAGTAGTTATATAGATGTGGTACTATGACTGCGGTTGGCATGTACCTATTGAGACCGGGTGTGGTTGCCGAAGAAGTGACACAATAGTTTTTAATGTTGCCAAAAGGCCTTGATAAGGGATTGAGGAGAATGGTTGCTTTTTAGTGGGTAAAAAGGTGTCAAAAAGGAGAGTAGGTGGGGTATTTTCTTTTAGTGTGGCCAAAAAGTCTTTATTATGAGGTTAAGAGGTTGACACAAAGTTCTTGCTATGGCGATGAGGGGTGGCCAAAAGTCTTCATTATGGCGAAATAAAAATTAACATCCTATTTCAATTAAGTTCACACATACATGTCATCATCTTCTTTATTAGAAAATAATAAATATTTTTAAAACAGTATAAAGATTTTTTGGCTACCCCTCATATCCATAATAACAACTTATTGGCAACCTCACATCGCCATAATAAAGATTTTTTGGTTACATTAAAAAAATACCCTACCCACCTAATCCTTTTTACTCACAAAAAAACAATCTTCCACCCGAACTCCTCATCAAGACCCTGTTAGCAACACCAATAAATAAGGACCTTTTAGTAACCACCCCCCCCCCCCATAATTTACACAATAAATACCCGTTATAACTCTCTCGACCACTAATAATACCTTTTTGACCATTATCTTCAACAACGCTCTTTTGACCAACGACCACCAAAAACAGTCTCTGGTCTGTGACGTCAATATCGACCACTTCTTACACACGTTTTACAATTTGATTCCAGGAACTCTTCACCTGATAATTCTAAGCAGCTTCATTAACAACTTTTTAACGCCACATTAAAGTCCTTTTTTTACCAAATAATACCCTCATTATCAACCACTTCTCCATCTAAACACACATTCTTATAACCCATAAATCACTTCTTCAGCTAAACAAATAGTTCTTGCGCCTATTGCGTCACTTTTTGGGCAACCCCACCCGCTCCCGATTGACACATTCTAACATAAGTCATGGGACTACTATACTATATAACTACAACGTATCATAAAACCTATCGTAAGGAAGTCAGAAATCAAGAAAGCTTTTGATGTTTCAGAAATAAATACATATCGTTTTATCCATTGTTGGTAAAAGTGTTATGGGCCTTTTATATATATATATATATATATATATATATATATATATATATATATATATATATATATATATATATATATATAATTTTTATTTTTCAATTTTCTTGGGTTTGGAGGTCAATTATAGAATGAAACTTCCTAAATTTTATTGTGATCCTTTCCTTTTATTGACGTTTCGGCACATTTTGCCTTTCTCAAAATTTTTTTTTATTTATTTATTTTTTTTTTGTCGGGTTTGGCTAAAATTGTACATATTTTATCCGTAAAATGCTATTTGAAAATGCATATTATTAATTTATTAAAACTAAAATAATTAATTTTATAAGTGTTCTTACCTTGGACGTGGATGCATAGGTTAATATTTATCTTTGCCCATTTCACTGAATCACAACGTACTCTTTTTTTTTCATTTTTCGTTACACAAACCATATGTAAATTAGTTTTCATTATCATGTATTTTATTTTAATTTAAAAATTGGGACGAACACAACATGTAGACTTCATTTATAGTACTGCCATATATATTTGGCTAAAGTTATTTGTTTCTTTTTTGTTGTTGATAGCGGTTGGTATTTTTTGTATCATAATAGATTCCAATATTTCTCTTTTTTTCCTATTGTTCTCAGTGATTAAAATCTTGGTTTCTTCATAATTAAATGTGTGTTTCTTTTCCTCTTCATGCTTTGTTAGTGCTGTTCTAATATTTTTATCATACTTGTGTCCCTTTATCCTATTTTCCAAATATTGGCTAGTTTGCCCTATATAACTACCTTCACAATTATTGCAAGGAATCTGGTATACAACATTGCTCTTTTTATTTTTTGGGGTTTTGGTTTTTAATTTTGAAAAGTTGGTTGCCAGTAAGTTATGGGCTTTATGGGCGATATTTATATTATACTTTTTAAAAAGTTTTTAATTTTTTTGTGAAAATCCGTTTAGGTATGGTAAAACGATATGCTTTGTTTCTTTTGGGCTTTTTTGTTGTTGATTTTTGTTTTCGGTGGAATTATAAAATTTATGCATCCGTCTTTTGAATATTTGGTTTATAAGATATACCGGGTAGTTATTTAATTCCACTGCTTTTTTGGCTTTGTTTATTGATTCTTTCCGATATTCTGGGTCTGTTAGGGATATTGCCCGATCCGCCAGACCAATTATGACTGATTTCTTGTATTTTAGTGGATGGTTTGAGTTATATATACATATACATATATATATATATATATATATATATATATATATATATATATATATATATATATATATATATATATATATATATATATATATATATATATATATATATATATATATATATATATATATATATATATATATATATATATATAAATCTTTCTTGATAGGTACTTTCTCTCATAATTCTAGGATTTTCTTGGGCCCACTATCGAGTATTGTTAAGATTAAATAGAACCAAATGGGTAAATCTAGGTTTACCCAAAAATAGAATGTTGTAATGAAATTGGTTATCAAGGTGGTATCTTGGCAAGAACCAATTAGAATAATCCATTCTTCTTTGGTAATCTGTTTGAAATAAATGTTGATTTATTTGATATTTGTAAGACCTGAATTTATATTTTCTTAAAATGCGGCGAGCGGTTTCACGATTTACACGGTTTATTCTTCAACATGTCTTATAGAAATTGTAGGATCTTCCTAAACAATGGCCAGTACATTGATTTCTGACTCTTCGTTACCAGTAAATACATCAGCAAGTTCAATCGGTTGCCGTCTAAACTGTTGCTTTACCATTAAAAAATAATTGTTGGGTGGGTGCCTCCTATCGGGATATCTTGCCATGGGCCCCACTCGGGGGCTTGTCGGCTATTCTTTCTGTACTCTCCATAAATTAATAACATGTCTACTTTTCCATCCGTTGAATACATTTTTGGTAACGAAAAACTATTTTTGACGTAAAGTAAACAATAATAATGGCCATATTATTCATTCGTCTGTTTTATCACAGCATTCTAAATCCGTAATGGAACTTGTTGATATCACATTATTGCATAATAAAAGGGTTTATTTTCTGAAAATAATAATAAATTCAATTGGCGTTAGATAGTTCTGTTAGATGTATGTTGGAAAAAATCCTGTAATGTGTAACTAGGTTAAATAAAAAATATGTGTTCCTATCTTAATTTCGGTGATATTGATCATTACTTAATTTCTGTAACTAAACGTAGAGCATAAAATTTTGTAGGAGCCACTGAGACTCGCGAAAACGGCAGAATAAAGGGAAAGTATTAAATTATTTCCAAAGTGAGATAAAACGAACAAAGACAATTGCTAGTATGTTATATCCGCTATGGCCGCCTAAGTCCGCCTAAGAGTTTAAATCAGTTTTTGCCGGTCACCTGTCAAACAAATGTCAATTTGTGATACATCGTTGGAAAGAGAATTTCAAAGCGAATTGATAAAAAAATATACAGGGTTCCATTAAAAATAAGAAAGTTGCAGTCACTTCCGGTCAAACTGGAAGTAGATAAAAATATTTCTTAAATGATAAAAAAGCCTAATAATATCCCATTCTGGTATCTAAAAATGCAAATATGTAACTTTCAAAATAAAAAAATGTATCTATTATCTTTCTAATAATACTAAATTCCATAGCATACCTCATGTTTTTTACTAATTAAAATGATTGAAAGAGGAAACAAGGAGAACAAGGATTGAAAATAGGGGTAAGATTTTTCACTACTGTTTGTGGGATTCTTTCCTACCCTTCGGCCATAGCAACCTTTAAGTCTATGCAGGGGCTGGTTTTCTGGCTCGAATCCTTTTTTGAGCTCATCTCACATGTGCTAGATCGGATTGAGGTCAGGACTACGCGCAAGCCAGTCTAATGTGGGTATTGCCGCACCGATGCAGTAGCATGTGGCCTCAAATTGTCGTGCATTAATATGGAGTGTTCCTGCAGGATCTTCTCGATGTGCCGGTGAGTAGTTAATCCACCTCTACGAGTCTCATCAATCCCGAGAACCAAATCAGGTTTCGCATCCCGTGAGATGCCTCTCCACACAATGGCAGAACCTCCTCCGTATACGCGCTTGATGGGCTGCTGTCAATTTGGTCCGTTAGCTGGTCTCTTCGGAGATAGGTTAGCTTCTTTAAGTCTTCTTCTGACTGTCCAATGACTTACAGCCCGACCACGAACTTGTCGGAACTCCTACTGGACCTCAACACTGGTCAAGTGACGATTCCTTAGTATTGACAATGAAGCGGTCGTCTCGTTCCGAGGTACACAGTCCTCTTCCTGATCCTGGTCTTCGTGTAAAGGCGCCAGTCTCTTGGTAACTTCAGTAGACACTGGAGACAGTTGACTGGCTCAGGTACAGTTGCACAGCGACTACACATTGGCTATGCTCTTTTTGCAATAGGGCAATGACTTGTGCCGTTTCTTCCGAGGTAGTACCCATTTTCCGATGTCGTAATTAGAGAGTAGGTATAGTAGAGATGTTGACGGTTCAAGTTCCGATAAAGGAATGATAGGAAAATGCAGTTGTATGTGTTTTTATAGGCATGAATATCGCGCAACGAGTATGTACGTTGCCGAGCGAGCAAAAACGGTTCTATTGAGTAAAACCGTTTTAATCAATAACATTTTTTGGAAATTTAAATATTTTTGGTATTATTGGAAAGAGTAGAAAATCATCATTCTAATGATGCACAAAAATACTACTACCGTTTGAAAATTAAATTCAAGGTTCGGTGTTAAATGAAGCAAAATCGATTGAGTCGATTTTTTTGCTCACCAGTATATATATATATATATATATATATATATATATATATATATATATATATATATATATAATATATATATATATATATATATATATTATATATATATATATATATATATATATATATATATATATATATATATATATATATATATATATATATATATATATGGTGTATATATAATATTCTAATTGGGTTAGGGTATTTCCATAGATATTCATTAATTTGTTATATATTTTAAATATTTCTACCAAATAGTGATTTATAATATGTAACTAATTAATAAATTCGGGTAATTTTATCACATATATTTAAGCTATTAACCATTTAAAAGCTGTACTCTCGACACGTGGAGATGGCAACCCCAGCCACTAATATTAAAAATAAGTGACATGTAAGAATACCATATGAAATTTATCAACATGTCCCTAATACTGAATGTTTTACCTCCAAACTGCATATAATATCGGGTGTCTCACTTCATTTTAAACTTTCGATGCAATTGTAAATAATGACATCAAAACTGTGTTTTTGGAATTTCAATCGTAAATATGTCTACAACCGGACGTTATAGAAAAATTTCGTAAACGGATTGGTTTTCTACAGACGAAATGCCTTGGAGCTCATCCTATTCAAATCCAGACACAAAAATGTTATTGACTTCCAATCATTGGAGTAGCCAGTGTCTGAGCTAGAGGAACAGCTTTTCAAAACTCAAAATTCCGTTCATGTTTTTTTATTTTTTTATTATTATAATTTTTTAGGCCCTCAAGGATCTAGGGGAGCAGCTGCCTTCCCCTCTCACTCCCTTTAGCTACGCCCATACTTCCAACTGGTTTAAGAAAAGTTACGTGACGTAATAATGATTGAATTAAATTCTATGACATCCATCTAGCTCATATATTTACAACTGAATAATGTGACGCTCGTTAATTTATTATAACAATTTTATCAGTTTTTGTTAAAGCGTTAAATCATGTCTTCTTCTTCTTCTCCTTCTTTTAGCAGCCTTTTGCCATCCACTCCTGGACGTAAGCCTCCTCCTATCTTTTCCAATCCACTCTATCCTTGGCTATATGGTGCCAGTTCCTGCAGACTTGTTGTTTCACGCCATCGATCCATCCTTTTGGTGGTGTTCCCACACTTCTCTTGTGTCTTCTAGGTCTCCACTATATTAAGTGTTTCGTCCACTCCTTATCCGCCTCCTGTCTACGTGCCCCACTCAAGTCCATTTTAGAGTTACCACACGCTTTATGACATCCTCGACCTCGGTTCATCGACGTATTTCCTCGTTACGCCAGTGGTTTCTAAGCGTTACTCCCAGCATAATTCGTTCTATAGCTCTATGGGTAGTTCGAAGTTTTCACCGTTAATGTTTCGGTTTCTAATCCATACGGCATCAAAGAGAGAATGCACGTGTTAAAAACTTTGGTTTGCAGATTGATTGGGATATCAGGACTTTTTAAGACGTGGTTCAGTTTTCGAGTAGCTGCCCATGTCATTCTAATTCTGCTACTCACTTCGGCTTTTTGGTTCTCTTTATCAAGTTTTATTTCATGACCTAAGTAAACATATTCTTTTACTGCCCTAAACATTGACTGGTGTTTCGTCTGGAGTCAGGATTTTAGTTTTTGTTAAGTCAGTCCAACTTTTTCTGAAGCTGCCTTCAGATCTTGGACCATCTCCTGTAACTCTCGTAAGTCGTTGTCGATCAAAACTACATCGTCAGCAAAACGGAAATAGCTCAAGTATCTTTCATCAATATTTATTCCTCTCTCCTCCCAATCCAGTTGTTTAAAGACGTCCTTACTAGGCAGTCTAAAAAGTTTCGGCAAGATAGTGTAGCCTTGTCTTATTCCGAGTTGTAGAGCTATGTAGGTTATTAGATCATCATTGATTTTAACTTGTAGTGTAACCTTTTCATATACGCATTTAAGAAGGTCTCGGTATCTTGAATCTATTCTAGCATTATTCATAGCTTGAAATACGGCCCATAGCTCTACAAAATCGAAAGCTTTGTTGTAATCAATAAAAGCTAAATGAACTGGGATATTATACTCATTGCATTTTTTGATTAGAATTTTGATGTTTTGTATCTGCTCGATGGTACTGTAACTTTTTCGAAACTCCGCCTGTTCTGGTTGATAATCATTTAGTTTATTTGTGAGTCTGCTGGTTACTATCTTGTTAGTAATGTATATGGGGGTTGGAGGGGACTTATTTGACGATAGTTTTCTATATTTAATTTGTCCCCTTTTTTGAATAGAAAAATTACTTGAGGATTTAACCAATTGTCGGGGATCATACTGCTTTGTAGACATTTGTTTAAAAGGACTTCTATGAATTTTATTGTGGTGTGGTGGTAACTGAATCATTTCACGAGTGATTCTATCTCCTTCGGAGGCTCGGTCTTTCTTCATTTGGGAAAGGGCGAATATAATTTCATCCTCTGTAATATCTGGAATGTCTTCCGAGCCAATATTTGTAAGTTTTTCAACAACTTGTACATTGTCTGGTTTTGGATATCCTGAAGATTGCAACCCTTTGTAAAAATTTCCTGCTATATCGCTGATTGCTGTTTTGTCACTTTTTACCTCTCCCTGTGTATTTTCATTTGCCTTATATGAGTTCTTCCAATTAAATTTTTAGATTTCATTACTCTCATGTTTTTGTTGTTTTCAATTATATTCTTGATAACTTCGGTGTTATACTTTCTTACGTCTTCTCTTATCTTCCTATTGATTTGCTTAGTTCTATGTATCTTGATGTACCCTTCTCCGCATTTCTTCGTTCTTTCATTAAGTCTTTAGTATATTGTGCTATTTTGTGATTTTTTCGTTTTCTTGTAGTGCATATTTTTTTAGTCACTGTTTGGATGTCGGTAAGAATTTTGTTTTCTAGATCATTTATCTCCATTGTCTTAAGTTTGCACGTAGGTAAAAGTTTCTTATTTAGATTCTCCTCGTATTTATTTTTATTCTCTTTTATTTCTCCGGAGGTTGGAAAACATTGTTGTTGTATTAGTTCGTCCCCTGTTAAATCATGTACGAGTATTAAATAGTTTTGGTTTGAATAAAAAGCAAGTCCTTAAAGAATTTAGAATTGGCTACTTAAAATTATGATCTGTTTGTTTTTTATTTAATTTTTGTATTAAATAGGAGAGACGACTGAATACAGAATAATTTTTGGTACTTTATATCTAGTTAAAAATAATATTGTCTACTGATATCGCGAGTTTTTTTTTTAATTGGTAAAAAAACACGAAGTTTGGTGGTAAAGTCAATGAATGATTTGATCTTCTAGATCAAGGGACGCTATTTTTAGTAGCCCATTATTTAAAGCAATTTTTAACGTTTATAGTGTGAGCTCTTCCTTTTTTTTTTAAATAATTAATTTATTTATTAAATAAGAGCCACTATTTGCCCCTTATGTATATCCTAATTTTTGAGAATGGATTCAGTGGATATTAATACTGAGAAAGAACAAAATTAAGAATATCAGCTTGCCCGTTTTGTTTGCAGAAATATGGATATCGAGGTATTTTTTGTACGCCTTTTAAAAAATAGGCTCCATAGTTGTTTAAAGCTTAGTTGTACTATTTTGGGCACCATCCATTTTAGAATAAAAAGAATCTAAGTTCAGCTGAAAAAATGAAAAAATACTGAAGACTATTTAGTTGTTGTTAGAAAACTGAATTACGTACAACTTATACGTAATGTAAGATAGAACGGGAGTTCAGTGAAACACTACGCTAACACAAAGAAAAGTATTTTAACAAAATAAAAAATTCTTACATTTATTACACCCTTAGAATTAAAAAAACTAGATTAATAACACTTTGTGCTATGTGAGTGCATATGTTCACAGATAGTCTTTAACTTAGAATTATGAAGGTGGTATAGTTTCTCGTATCACTTATTATTGGGAATAAAAAAAATTGGTTTTAAAAAAAGGCATGATATAGAAAGATGGTTCCAGGATCACTTCAGGTGAAACCGACTCCGGGATCACACGTGTTACGTAGTCGTCAAGAACACACGTTGTAAGAAGGAACTGAGATACTTAACTGGTATAGCTATCGACTTACTGTCTGGCTTCTCCTCGTGGCTTTTCTATCAAATGCTTGGCCTCTCCTAGTGAGCTTCCCATCAAAATATTGCCTTACACACTACCTCCTTATTTTCATTTGGGTAACTAATCAACGCTTGACCCAAAATGTTTTAGGATGGGTAGAATATTTCAGGAACGGCTCGATAATAAAAAAAACACTTTATATCATGGACGGTAAAAAGGATGCCTTCACTACTTGACGGACAGAAAAAGCCATCACTCCGTGATGGACGGAGAAAGTTACTGTTACATGCTGGACAGGAAAAAGCCCTTAAAAATTGGAAATGGCGGGTTATATACCATCGTTCTCCTTCCATCGAAGTGAAGCCTTCAAAATGTATTAGTTCACTTCAGGAACGCACAATGAGACGGGAGTGTTAACCTCGCAACTTAATAGACAAGGACCGATGATGCTCGTCTTAATCATAATCCAGATACATTCAATGCAAATGAAGTAAGTTAAATCGATCACATGCGCTTACTACTGGTTGAGTTACACTACTTAACCAAATATAAACAACTGTAATAAGATTTAAATTCACTGCTTAAATTAAATTAACAATTATTGCATGAATTAAAGAAAGAAAAACGGTTTTGTAACATGATCTTAAAATATAGGAAAAAATGAACGTTACACCTTGTCACAATTCTTCTCCAGTATTATATGCCTGATTTGTTAACTTTATAATATATTAAAAAATGCATTTGCATCTAAAAAATTGTAACTATATTGTTTATTCTTGTTCTTTAAATTAAAAATTTAATGAAAAGTTATTTTGTTTCTGGAGAAAACACTATAAGAAATAGAAATAAAAGGTTACAGGCACATTTAGAACAAATTTTTAAACAAGATATAAGATAAAATAAAAAATTGTTTAGAATAGATTAATGCCATAAATATAATTTGGGAGTCATTATTAACTAACTTGTCATTTGCACCAGGAAAAGTTGGTCCGGAGGTAAAAGCAAATTGTGTGTCTCGAACCTGGCTAACAAGGCTTGACAATTATTCCGGGTAATTAAGTGAAGGGAACTTTTACATGGGACCATTCTCAGCTTCGGTAATTAAGAGTGTCGGTCGGCACGTTCTTCTGTGAGTCCGGAATGCGCGAATTTCATTAACTTCTTTGTCTTAGGAAGCTGATGTACTTCATTAAGCTTTAAGATTTTTTAAGGAAAAATGAACTTATTTTGATGTAATTTACCATTTAATGAATACTTTTGAATGCTTATTTACCTTAGATTATTTCAACTTTTCTTTATACATCACCAACATAATTAATGAAATTTAAAAAATTAAAATCCTATCGTTTTTGTAACTAAAGTTATTTTTTTTACGTTTTCCTGGTACGTCATCTCAATACCTTATCATATCTGTAAATCAAATACTACCTATCACGATCGATTATTTAGATTCCGATTATTCTAAGAAAAATCATTTAACGTACTAACACATTTAACCCTTGAAATTTCACGTCTCCGAACTAGCTAAAACACACAAAATATTGATTAATTGCTTAAACTACAGTAGTGATAGTATGCGAATATCAAATAGAAGAAAAAACTCGGGATACAGATGTTATTTTGTATTTAATTTATAATAATGTGAAATAGAGATTAAAGATAATATAAAAATGTCATATTATATCATGCAAGACATAGTAACAACTTCTCCAATATACACTGTGGATCAAATTAAAGTAAGTCTTTAACATATGTTTAAGATTTATAAAAACTTTATTTTTATGGGTCTAACACACGTGCGGCAGGAAAGTCCCTAAAGCGCTCCAGGAGCGGCATGTGTGCGGAAAAAGCGATTCCCGTTGTTCTCGAATCGCTGTAAATTGTACTGGGTGGGAAACACAGCCCTGGGCAAATTATTCCAAAGGGATGATGTTCTCCATATCAAAGACTGCTTGAAAAGCGTTGTACGTGAAGTAACAAGCTGAACCTCATACGGATGTGAAGCACCAGCGCGACGTGTATTTCTAACATGCACCGCTTTGGGAGGAATTAAGCGGGCTACATCCTTCGAACACTTTCCATGAAAATACTTGTAGAACAGACTCAAGTCGCCAACTGTTCTTTGATGTTCCAGCGAATCAAGGCCGCGGATCAGTTCCAAGTCTCCAATCAGACGAACAGCTCTTCTCTGAACAGGATCCAACAAATGCCGTGTATGTTTGGAAGCGGAGCCCCAAACATGGGAGCAGTATTCCATAGTTGGTCGAATTTGAGCTTTGTAAAGAATTAACAGTTGTTGTGAAGTGTAAAGCTTTCTGGTTCGAAATAATATTCTCAACTTTTGAGAAGCTCTCCTTGCTATGCCTGCAACATGTTCATGCCAGGACATATTTGCTCCCAAACTAACGCCTAACAAATTGAGCGACGATGCTAGGGGTATGGAGTGCCCCGACATAACTATGTCGGGTTCAGCAACGTAAACTGCAGCCTGGGTTTTTGTAGCGTTAAATTCCACTTGGTTACTGTCACCCCAAGATAGAATTTCTTCCAGGTCTTTGTTAAGTTGAACGACCTCCTGCTGTCTGCGGATATTCTCCTGAGCAGCTGATGTCCGAGCGTTCAAAGTGAATGAAGAGACAAGCGTACTGTCATCTGCAAAACTGTAGATTGGATTCCCGGTCTTTTCCAGCAGATCGTTAATGTAAATGAGAAAGAGAGTAGGACACAGTATGGAGCCTTGGGCCACATCGGCGTTGATAGTTTGTAGCGTGTTAAAAAATGCGCCTCAAATTGAGGGCGAAAAGAAGAACTTACAAATTTGCGCCCAAACGAGAGGCAAATTTTTTAACCCGCTGCAAATTTGTAATGTGTTAATAAACAAAAGGCCCTCCCGTTTGGGCGCAATTTTGTACCGTCAAAAAAAAAACGCCCGCACGTTGAAGCGCAATTTTGAAACATCTTAACTTCTTTGTTTTTAATAAATATATTATTTATTAAATATAAGTCGTTATTTGCCCCTTACGTATATCTTAATTTATGAGAATGGATTGAGTGCATATTAATACTAAAAGACCTTAGACATAAACTAGCTCAGCTTTTTGGTAGAAAAATATGGATAAGAGATAATTTTTGTACGTCTTTTGAAAATAGTCTCTATAGTTGTTTAAAATTTTGGTCGTACAGATTTTGGGCACCATTCATTTTAAAATAAAAATAATCTAACTTCAGCTCAAAAAATGAAAAAATACCGAAGGGTTCTGAAAGATATAGTAAAACGGGTGATTCAGTGAAACGCTAGATTTAAATAAAGAAAAAGGTTTATAAATGACAAAATTAAAAGTTCCAACTTCGCTACACTTTAAAATTACTACTACTAATTTAAACCCCTTAATCTAGTAGATGGTACGATTATATAGTCTTTAAATCAGGATTCTAATTAAAGGCTTAGCTAAACATGATGTTAAAATTTCGTGGAATTAACTTCACGAGTTACTCGTGCTGAATGGACGATGTAAACGCACTTGTCAGCAGGAAGCGAGATCTATTGATTGATATACTGGTGACTTACGGTTTTTCTATGAGTTTTTTGGCCTGTCCTGATGAGATATTCATAACACTGATGTCTCCACCTTGGCTACCCCAGTTCCCTTTGGGTTGCTAAACATTTCTTGACCCCTAAAGGTCTGGGAATAAGCAGGATATTTCAAGGAAAATGCCTTGAACTTGAAAACTAAAACCGTTTCTGCACTACTACATCACTAATAAAAACGAGTATGGCAGCGTGATAAAAAAAAAGCCTACTGGGCGGCTTACTGAAGGAAAAGCCCTCTCTGGCTACATGATCAAAAGGAGAGGTCACTGCGGCTCTATGATGCGAAAAAAGCCTTTACTACATCTTGGCTGGGAAAAAGCCGTGAACAATCCCAACGTCTTTAAAATGGCTTCCTTCCCGGATACAAATCTATAGCCAATCAGACACATTCGATGCAAATTAAAGAGTCCAGTAGTCAACCCGCAATGCACACTGTAAAATTTAAATTAAACTGCTCAAAAATTTAAAACACTGTTTTAAACTACACTGGTTAAAAGTTGAAATCACTGCAATAAATATAAAAATGGAGAAAAAATATAAATTATAGGGAGAAAAACAGTGTCGTAACATGATCTTAAAATCTAGGTAAAAATGAATGTTACAAGTGAAGGTGTTAGAAAGAAATCCGTCGACCGCCACTCGTAATGAACGTTCTCTGTGGAAACATGAGAGCCACAAACAGAACTTTTCAGACATACTACAAGAGCGTAGCTTAGCCAACAGTCCATCGTGCCAAACACGGTCGAATGCCTTGGATATGTCAAGAGCAACCGCTCGAAATTCTCCAAAGTGTTCAACTGCGTTGTTCCAAACATGTGTTACATAAGTCAGAAGATCTCCTGTTGATCTATGTTTATGAAAGTCATATTGGTGATCGCTAATAATATCGAATCGTTCAAGATATTTTAGAAGATGCTGATTGATAACCTTTTCCATGACTTTTAATATTATTGAAAGCAGTGCGACTAGTCGGTCTGCTTGCCTTTTTTAGGTATCGGCTGAACCGTGGCGCATTTCCAGCAGGACGGAAATATTCCCTTTCTGTAGGATAAGTTGAAAAGTCTACAGAAAGCTGGTGTTAGTTCTCTTGCACAGTTTTTGAGAACTATGGCAGGTATTCCAACAACGCCAGAAGCCTTTTTGGTGTCTAGCTTCATTAAAATACGCTTTATGATACGCTGTCTGAAGGCAACATCGGGCATCTTTGACTGCAATATGGGAATAGTAGGTGGTGTTTTTCCTTGGAAATCGACAGTAGAATGTGAAGCAAAGAGTTCAGCCAACAAGTTCGCTCCCTCAACAGGTGTGGTTGCAATGGAATTATCTGGCCGTGTGAGTGGTGGTATGGTGGATTTGGTGAAATTTTGACTAACTGCCTTAGCGACTGCTCAAAAGGATCTGGAATTGTTGGGACAAGCGAGAAGTTTGTTTCTAATTCGTTGATTGTGTGCTTTCTTGGTTTCGTCGATAATTCCTTTGCATCTGTTCCGGGCACGAACAAAGGTGTTACGATTTATGGTGTTAGGATTTTCACGCCATTGTTGCTAGGCAATATGTTTAGAAGCAACAGCTTCTTTGCATTTTCGGTCAAACCAAGGCTTGCCGTTGGAGGGGCATCTCTTCGAAAAAGGGATGTAAGCTTCCATACCAGCCAAAATAACATCGGAGACCTCCCTAGCGCAGTCAGATGGGTTGTCGGATCGAAAACAAACGTCCATCTAAGGGAAAGTTCGAAAATATTCCATGAGATCTTCCCATTTAGCAGATTTGTAGTGCCAAATCTTGAGCGGCCTAGGCGCCTCCCTGTCACTGATTGGCAGGATGCTCGATGTCGAAAGCAGTTTAAGGTCGGAAGAACCTAACGGCGGATTTACGGTGACCGTGCAAATCTCCGGATAGGTGGGTAAAAACAGATCAAGAAGACGGGCAAACCCCCGTCTCGATCAGGGATCCGTGTTGATTTGTCAATAAGCTGAGTTAAGCCACAACTGATTGATAATGATTCAGCTTTACGACCTTGTTGTAGTATTTAAACTACAGGATAAATTAAAAATAGCCACTGAAACTCAAATAAAATAGTTTTATATACCTGTAAAATTTAAAATAAATTTCTTTCGTATTTTTTATTTCAAATTTAAATTTCATATTGACGCATATTTCATTGTTTAATATAAGGTGGTTCGACCAGAGCTCTGAATTAACCATACTTATTTATTAATTTGAACCCCAGTGCAAATTTAAACAATTCTAAATATCTGCAGACTACATGAAGCACTGTAATTACAACATGTACAAATGGGTTATTGTCAAAGATGTTAGAGCAGTGTATTTTTTTCCGATCTACAAATGCTTAAAATTTAACTATAAATACTATTAATTCAGAAATTGAAAAACTTATTCTAGTAATAGTCACGAACTTTAAAAAAGTGAAATTTCAAAAATATTTCAGATACTTATTAATGGAAAATATTAGTAACATTTTAACATGTTCACTTTTACAGATCCAAGGACCTAGTAAAAAATAATACTAACATTTTAACATGTACATTTTTACAGTTCCAAGGACCTACAAAATGAAACATTTTCAATCAATACCCAAGCTTATAAAAAAGTCGCTGTAAGGTAATCATGATTATCAAGTTCGAAATAATTGTTTAAATCTAAAGTTTACTAAAATTCAACTTGCTTAATATTATAATCCACAAGGAAAAAATCCTGTATCTTTTACTTACAGTGTTGTTTTATAACAGGTTCTCATAAATAATAATATGGAATGTAAATTTTTAAATCGTGGAAAATTTTCTCCTTATATTTATCTTAACGTTATAAGGTCTAACATTACCCTTTCGAGTATAGAATTTAGAGATAAGAAAAGGTGGTGCCGCGTACGACCAACTTCCGGTTCGGTCAACAATAGGACCGACAACAATAGCTTCTAGTCATCGATTTTATCGAGAAAAGACCCGACGAGTTCAAGCACATCACTCTCGCTGTCGCGGAGAATCTGGATAACTAAAAGTTTTCAGAACTTTCGACGGTGTAATATTGCGTAGTTGTAAGTACACAAAAACAAGGTATTCCTTTGTTTTTTTCATAAGTGTTCGTTTAAAACTTCTTTATAGTAAATGAAAATAGATTATAATCAAAATATTATATAAATATTATACAATGCTTGTTAAGAGCTCTTAAATATATATACCTAATTACTCGCATTACTTTTTGCGGTTGCTGTGTATGATTCATTATATATATATATATATATATATATATATATATATATATATATATATATATATATATATATATATATATATACATGTATATATATACAGGGTGGGGCGCTTAAATCCGAACAAAATTAAGTTTGAATTTTCCGCCATATGATAGTTCCGCTATAGATCGTTGTCGACGTTCGTGAAAGCCACATACTTCTAGTAAACAGTTATAACCTCGAAATGACCGAGCCGTGCGAAGTACAACCGAAGAGCTGATTATCGAAAGTCTTCGCGCTGGACGTGTGTACGAAATTGTTGCTAAATATAATGCTTCTGAAAAGGCACACCGACACACACGACCCATTTAGTCCAAAACTGATTATTGAATAACGTGGACATGTTATGGTCTAAAGTGTTCTGGGCCCCCAATAGTCTGGATTTGAACCCCCTCGACTGCTATGTTTGGAGCATAATCGAAGTAACAAGTCCAGACACTCTAATGTGGCATATTTACGCACCGCTATCGAAGCAGCATTTGCCAATATGACCAACTCTGTTTTAAAGAGAGCGTGCGAGTGATTCAGGCCAAGGATGGAGGCGGTCATTGCGGCAGAGGGAGGTTACATCGAATAAGTCCACTCTGGATAGGTAACACATCTATATATATATATATATATATATATATATATATATATATATATATATATATATATATATATATATATATATATTTATGTATATATATATATATATATATATATATATATATATATATATATATATATATATTTATATATATATATATATATATATATATATATATATATATTATATTTATGTATATATATATATATATATATATATATATATATATATATATATATATATATATATATATATATATATATATATATATATATATATATATATATATATATATATATATATATATATATATATATTTATGTATATATATATATATATATATATATATATATATATATATATATATATATATATATATATATATATATATATATATATATATATATATATATATATATATATATATATATATATATATATATATATATATATATATATATATATATATATATATATATAGATATAAATATATATATATATATATATATATATATATATATATATATATATATATATATATATATATATATATATAATTAGCTATGTGGTTGGGGTCTAAGAATAAAATGTATGCTGATGCAGAGCATCCGCTGCACCAGTACTAGGTCGAGAGGCCATTTAAGACTAGCTTTTATAGGGGCTCGACACCAGATAGTCACAAGCGGAAACCAATTATGATTCAACCGGCTGTGACACTGCGGTCCTGGTGTTGGGCAGCAGCCACATCAGTACTGATCTGGGGCACCAAACGAATACGTCAAAGCGGCTCAAATTAGGTAGAAGTAACAGAATACTTTGGAACCGGCTCTGATACTGCTATGTAGATGAGAAAGGGTATCCACTACATTATTAGAACACAGGACATCAATGTGCATGACTATGAAGGAAAGCAAACAACCGCGGACGTCATCCGACCCGGCACTCTCTCGAGTACGGGTCGAAGTGTGCTACCGGCCATACGCTTGTAGGAAAACAGGTGATGTATGGAAATTTGGCGACTGGAATAAATCCAAGTACCGATCATATACAATTGTGATCACTATTAAAGTTGCCACATGGAATCTGTAAGGATTAGCTACTATCTCGGAAAAATTGGCAATAACTGAATAAGAATTGTTAAGGTATCTCGAAATAACTGGTTTTATAAAAATTCATTGGAAAGGTTGGGGTCATTTTAGGACGACCAACGGCAATTACGTATATTTCTTGAGCGCAGATGTACGTGTTCACTGGAGTTGCAATTGTACTCAGCCCATTGGTATAAAAATCAATAATGAAATTCCATCCAATAAGCGATCGTATAATCCGAATCAGAGCAAAACCACAATGTATATATATATATGTATATATATATATATATATATATATATATATATATATATATATATATATATATATATATATATAAACCAACTGTAAACGGCCGAGGGCCCATATTCCAGCAGTCTACTCACTGTTCTCTCATTCGTCAGTCCATCCTGAGACTCCTCATCAGCCGGGCTAGGCCGACAAACAAAAGTACATAATTTTCTAGTACCTAATCCGGTACTTACGGCAAATAAGTGTAAGATACAACAATCTAAGTATGGGTTCTTTGGAACCATTCTTTGTATCTTACCATGTATATATATATATATATATATATATATATATATATATATATATATATATATATATATATATATATATATATATATTGACACTCATATATTGACCTGTGATTGACAGGGGATATTTTAGAGAATAAATGAAAAAACAATGTTTTGTTTGTTGATGCAGTCCAAAGTTTCACCGGCTATAATAATGCTATAATTTGCAATTTTACTATGATAGACAGAAAAATGGGTCGTGAAAAAATGTCTACTCTTGATTACCAAAATACCTTATCAAAAGTAACTCACAACAGATAGTTCGTTTGCTATTATTGTAGAAATTTGGATGTCAAAGATACACCTCCCTCTAGTCAGCCAATCACCGAAAAAGTTCATGAAATCTGGAAAAAAGTGGGACCAGTATAAAATCAATGATGTCATCGCTATGGAGCTAAGCCTCCATCATCAAAGAGTTTTAAACCATTTGAAAAAGGCAGATATAAAAAAAAGCTCGATGTTTGGGTGCCACATGCTTTAACGTGGAAAGATTTACAGAATTTCCATATGCGAAAGGTTGAAACCGAACGAAATAGATTCATTTTTAAAACGTTGCATTACAGGCGGTACAAATGGATCACTTATAATAATAATGTATGAAAACGATTTTGGTCGAATAGTGTAAAAGATGCGCAAACGAGGGCAAAGCCAGAACGATCGCCGAGAAAGGGATGCTGTGTATCAGGAGGTGCTATAATCCGGCCAAACAATTGATTCTGGTATTTAAGGTCAACAATTACCCAGATTGCAGCGTAAATTGAGAGAAAGCAGCCGGAAATGACCAACAGAAAAGAAATTATTTTCCATCATGACAACGCCAGATTACATATATCTTTGACCATCCGGCTGGAATGAATAGAATTTGGCTGGGAAGTTTTGATGTATCCAATGTACAGCTCAGACCTATCACCATCAGAGCTCTCTTAATGGTGTAAAGTTGACTTCAAAAGAGCCTTGAAAAAAATCCCTTGGTTCAGTATTTCGCTCAGAATATTCAGACGTCCTACAGTGACGGGATAATGGTTCTACGATAAAAATGGCAAAAGGTCATCGATTAAAATGGCGCATATTTAATTTACTACACTTTATTCGAAATATGAAAAAAAAAAAAATTTCAATTTTGACTTAATGCGTATGTACAAATATGTATGATCTAATAGTAAAGGATCATCAAATTTTATGTTATATACCCGGTTGAAACAATTTGTAGTTTCAAGGTAATAGGTATGGAACAAAATGCCACCACGCAAATTAAAATAATTAAACTAAAAATGAAGAAATATAATAATAAAATATATTACCTAAATAATGAAGCTCCGTAAAAGTGTTAACCACCTGAAACAAAAAGAATAATATTAACATAAAAACTAAATGAATTCATATCTGAACTTTTAGTTGATTCAGAATTTTTTTAAAACAGAAACTATGCTGCTTGAATTGTTCTAATACATTTTTTTTTTATTTAAGTGTTCCGAAGATCAGTGTGATGCCCTTGTCATAATATTTATTGTAAATATGCTTAGAAAATTATGATAATCAGTAGCATTCAATGGTAGATGGACATATTTAGAGGGTACTTTTTTACGTTATTTATGACACAAAAGACAATTAGTAAAGAATTTGAGAACATTTTTGCTGGCGGTTTGTGTGAGTGTACTGACTCCTATAGATTATCTAAAAAAAGTTATTAACCTTGTACCTCTCTCAATCATGCAGTTCCAAAATAAATACTAAATTTGAGTTTCTAACATTAAAAAAAAAAACTTAGTCCATGCTTTATAACTCGATATTTTAAATGATATACACTTTTTAATGAGTTATTAATCATAAAACAGTTGAGTAGAGGAAGAGCCCTAAAGATAATTGCAATTAGAACTTAACATTAACTTCTACATGCTATTTCCATTAAAATTGGAAATAAGGAAAAAATAAAATAATTCTTAGCTTCTTTGGCTCCAAAAACGCTAAAAAAGACGCATAATACGATATTTACGGAGGAACCGCTCTATCAGCTCTCCATTATACTATAATTATATTTAAGATTACTCCATTATCTGCACTAAAATCAGAAAAAAATTTACCGGCCCCCACCGCTTTTGTTCTATTCCCTTCAAGACATATTGCTCAAAAACTATAGATTTCTTTCCTACTTCAAGTATTACATGCATATTAAATTCGAAATCAATATCTCATATCTCATATCAACCGACCGACAGACGGATAGACCGACGGAAATGGGACACTACAAACTACAACAATGTTAATTTGTTACAATATTGTATGCACTTTTACAACAAATGTAACTGTTAGGAGAACTCGGCTTGTCCATCTGTTTGTTCTTCTTCTAAAATTCTATTAATCATTTTTAGAAGTGTGCAGATTTTAACTAAATACTAATTTTGATAATTATATCTCTATCCATTATTTGTCATAAATGACAGGTGTCCAGGTGACTACCTATTATTTTTTATGTCAAACCTGTTTTGTTAGAATTTTCTTAGCTCAACAGAAAGGTAACACAAATTAGATTATCGTCGAGTTAGAAACTTAGAGAGAAGTTAGTTTTTGATGTCAGGTAAAAAAAGTTTACAATTAGCTACTTTCTCCCCACAAATAACCAAGTTAGTTTTCGTTTATTCAGACTGATCTCGAAATTGTTTTTTTTTATGGGTCTAGCACACGTGCTGCAGGGAAGTCCCTAAAGCGCTACAGGAGCGACACGTGTACAGAAAAAGCGATTCACGTTGTCGGAAAAAGCGATTCACGTTGTAAAAAGCGATTCACGTTGTTAGATTCGATTAGTTCCGCAAAATTAAAATTAACAGTTTAGGTTATATTAATCTGTTCTTTCTAAACTAGGTTACTCACAGCAGATTAACTTTTTAGTAAGTTTGATCTCAATATGTACATTAAAGATAACTGAGATGAGTGTTGACAGAAAACTTAAATTATTGTCTTCTCTAACCAAACCAAACTGTACTTCAAAAGAAGAAATCATGCACTTACACTTTGACCACTATTTTCAAACGATTGTTAGTGCAGTAAAAAAAGCATTTTAAATTGCGTAGTTTAGACACAGCAATATTATTATTTTATTCTCTCTGGAGTATCACCAGGAGTATTGTCCTGAGTTTTGGGCCTCAAAAAACTTGTGCTCTTTTATTTATAAACAATTGAAGTTTTTAAAACGCGTTTTTTGAGTTTAAAATGTGAATAACTTCGGTTATATATGTCGGATCGAGACAGAAAAAATCAAACTCGTGTTAGAATTTCCAACAAATCCTCGTTAGTCGCTCAAATGTGTACGTAACCTACAAAATTTAAAGAATCGACAAAAAACTTTTTTTTTTTCATTTTATTGTACAGGCTGATTAAGTGAACCGATCGGCTTAAGACTTTCAGAAAATATGCCTTTTGTTATAGCAAAAATACCCTGAAATTTTAGTTCAACAATATTGTGTGGGCACACGTCATTTTATGCCATTTGGTCCAAAATGAATCTTTTTTTTCAAAATTTAGGTCTTGACACCAGCTTTCCGATGTCATTAAAAAATGTTTTGTGGAGTCATTTTAACCGTTTTTTTTACATTTATTTTTAATCAAATAAAAACAAATGCGTTTTTTGGGTCATTTTGAAAAAAATTTAATAATTTTTATCGCATCTGGTAAAGAATCGCAAGACTTTTATTTAAAACAAATCAATTGTTATTTGATTAATAAACGAATGTAAAAAAAACGGTTAAAATAACTCCAAAATTTTTTTTTAATTGCATCGGAAAGCTGACGTCAAGACATAAATTTGGAAAAAAAAAGATCCATTTTCGACTAAATGGCATAAAATGGCGGGTAATTCAAATTTTAAATAACAAATTCATTTGGGTCCACTGGGTTCAATATTTTTTTACCAAAATTTCCGGGTATTTTTGCTATAACAAAAGGAATATTTTCTGAAAGTTTCAAGCCGATCAGTTCACTTAGTCAACCTATACAATAAAATGAAAAAAAAAACACTTTTTGCTATATTTGCATATTTAAGCGATTAACCAACGAAGATTTGTTTGAAATTTCCTTACGAAGAATTTGGTTTTTTGTTTGTCTCAATCCGACTGATATAACCGGAGTTATTCACATTTTAAACTCAAAAAAAACTTTAATTGTTTAAAAACAAATGAGTACAAGTTTTTTGAGGTCCAAAACTCAGGACAATACTCCTGGTGATACCACAGAGAAGATAAAATCATGATATTGCTGTATCTAAACTATGCCTATCTTATCATTATTTTGATCCTTTTTTACTGCACTATATCGATAGATCAACTTGTCAAAATTTGATAGCCTACTTTCTAATATCCTGAAGTCGTTTAGATCTTTAGTTTCCCTTTAGTTCCCCATTTAGTTATTTTTTAAGATCTGAAACAGTTGAGTTAGTTAGTCTGGAATTTTATATCCAGATTTGATTGAAGTTCTTTTAAAGGAAACAATATCAGCAGTAGCGTAGCCAGAGGGGTGGCAGGGGTTGTTTCCTATGAGTTGTGAACCAAGCGTCCGGCTCTCTTTTTGATATGAACAAAAACCGTTGCCTTTGTCTTAAGAATTTTTTAAATAAAGATATAGGTATTACATATTATTAATATATTTCGATGATTTTGATGGTTTATATTGTACGGAATAATCGCCATTGTTTGCAAAGTATTTCAAAAATAAAAACAAGTTTTATTGTTATTTTATTAATATGATGGCAAGTACTTAGCAAAGAGGCGTAAGATTAGTACGTGTTATCTATCAACCCAATAAAAAGGATAAGAACTATAACTAAAAATCTTCTCGTCTTGATTTTCCAAATTTCCAAATTTTTTTCCGAACTAGAGGCCTATAATAGACACAAAAAACTTTGCTAGAGGGCCGTTCTCTTTTTTTTCACCATAAAAAATCTTCTCGTCTTGATTTTATTTCTTTTAAGCCGTAAAATTAGATAACTTGATAACAGATTTGTTTTTAGTGTTTGACAATGTACAGAAAAATTATATTACGATGTTTTAGGAAATGACGAATTTCTTTCTACATGTTACATTTTGGGTCGTATTAAGCCCATTTCGGAAAATCCTCTGTTTTAGAAATCGAAGCATTATTCTACTATGGATCTTAACGTTCTAAAAACATTTGATGTTCCAAGTTGGTCCAAGGTCTTTTCGTCATTCTTCATTTATTTATTTTTAGCTCTAGAAAAAATTACATGAAATCAAATAACATATGACCCGTCACGCCCTACGTTTTTAGAAAAAAGCATGCTGTCGTCAATGTTCTGATTCCCTAGAAAATTTCCTTTGGATACATCTGCCCCTCGCCTGGCTAGGTCATTGATTACGAGTGATAATGTTTATTTATTAGGGCATAGTATCACGAGCAACACGAAAATCAATTTAGTCCAAACCCTGGTGTTCTCTGTATTTAAATATGCGTCTGAAAGCTGAACAGTCCGAAAAGCAGACCGAAAACGAATAGACGCGTTTGAAAAGTTCTACTAGCGGAAAATATTGAATGTCTCCTGGATTGAACATCGAACTAACGTGTCCTTTCTGAACGAATTTAATCTCACCCAACGGTTATTAAATACAATGCTTGCTGGAAAATTGCGGTTCTTTGGTCATTTGACTAGAAACGAGCACATGGAAAAATTGATTATCCAGGGAAAGCCTGAGGGCAGGAGAAAAAAGGGCAGATCTCCCATGCTCTGGACAGATACCGTGGAGAGCCTTTTGCATTCTAACGAGGAATACGCGGTAAGGGCCACAGACAATCGATTAAAGTGGCAGAACACCATCAGAAACGTTATAAAAGAGTTGGAAATGCAGGCTGATATTCAAAGTTATTTGGTTTGTTATAACCATTTTTTTGGCATTTGTAATTCTTAAAATTTTTGTAAAATTCTGTTGTCTAATCATCTCATTTTATTATCTTTTCTTTTTTTAACTTGGTAACCTGTTTCAAATTTTCCGTTACTTTTTTCCACTCTGTATAGTACTCCAAAGTTTTAAATATTAAAAAAAACTTCGTCTGAGAAAGCTAAAAATAGTTTATTTAAGTCGTTTCGAAACTACAAGCATTTCAAAATAGTGCTACAAATGCACCATATCGGTTTTTACGAGTCATTTAGTACTAACAATGTTTTAAAAATATCGATTGAAGTACAGATAATAAGCAGAGTGATTTTTCATACCAAAACCGAAGTAATTCAAGAACTACGTGATAAAAAATTAGTCTCAATTATCCCCAGTGTCGATACTGACCTGAATTAACTTTACTCAAAGATAATAAACTAGATAATGGTTAGTTTGACGTACGACATTTTCGATGCCGCAGACTAACTGAATCTAATTAATTATGGCGTAATTTGCCAAGTTAACTTAATTTGGATCCTAAAAATCACTCTTCTCTTACCTTAGTTTAGGCTAATATGTTCAGTATAGTTCATCGCATACTGCCCATTCTGATCAGGGACTACCTGAGATTAATTAATTATTTCAGTTTCTATGTAAAAATTACTTTGCCCATTATCTGATCTCCTTCCTAAATATATCACCAATTCCAAATATTTCTTCATCGATATATACAGATATTGTGGTATTGGGGGCTTTACTTTCGATGATTAATTGATTTTTTATTGTTTAATTAATTGTTACTTTTCGTTGAAAATGCTTTCTTTTTAGTAATTAGTAATCATAGACTAAAGAATTATGTTATTATTATACAGACATGTCAATCGAAAGAGTCAGCAGCAGACATATTGGTGAACAGCAACTGTAGAGGCGGCAAGGACACGACATAATAATATAATTCACATTTTTTTTTATGCGCTTAGTACATGCACTTAGCTTGAATAGCTTTCAATTGTACTCGGTGGAAAATACAGTCCTATTATATCGTGTCTTAGTAGCCTCCGTTGTTGCTGTTCATCCAAGATGCTTCTTCTGTTTCTGCTGTCTACTATCTTGATTTACATTGAGTTTGACAGTTTATATAACATTTTTTTTATGGGTCTAGCACACGTGCTACAGGGAAAAGCGATTCACGTTGTTCTTGAGTCGCTGTAAATTGTACTCGGTGGAAAACACAGGGCAAATTATTTCAAAGGGATGATGATCTCCATATAAAAGACTGCGTGAAAAGCGTTGTAAGCGGAGTAACAAGCTGAACCTCATACGGATGTCAAATATTAGCTCGACGTGTATTTCTAACATGCACCGCTCAGGGAGGAATTAAGCGGGCTACAACCTTCGAACACTTTCCATGAAAATACTTGTAGAACAGACTCAAGTCGCTAACCGTTCTTCGATGTTCCAGCGAACCGGTCAGTTCCGGGTCTCCAATCAGACAAACAGCTCTTCTTTGAACAGAATCTAACAAATGCAGTGTGTGTTTGGGAGCGGAGCCTCAAACATGGGAGCAGTATTCCATAGTTGGTCGAATCTGAGCTTTGTAAAGAATTAACAGTTGTTGTGGAGTGCAAAGCTTTCTGGTTCGAAATAATATTCTCAACTTTTGAGAAGCTCTTCTTGCTATGCCTGCAACATGTTCATGCTAGGGCATATTTGCTCCCAAATTAACGCCCAACAAATTGAGTGACGGTGCTAGGGGAATGGAGTGGCCCGACGTGACTATGTCGGGTTCAGCAACGTTAACGTTTTTAGAAAAAACTGCCGCCTGGGTTTTTGTAGCATTAAATTCCAATTGGTTACTACCACCCTAAGATAGAATTTCTTCCAGGTCTTTGTTAAGTTGAACGACCTCCTGCTCTCTGCGGATATTCGCCTGAGTAGCCGATGTTCGAGCGTTCAAAGTGAATGAAGAGATAAGCGTTCTGTCATCTGCAAAGCTGTAGATTGGATTCCCGGTCATTTTCCAGCAGATCGTTAATGCAAATGAGAAAGAAAGTAGGAAGCGGTATGAAGCCTTGGGGCACACCGGCGTTGATAATGAAGGTGTTAGAAAGAAATGCGTCGACCGCCACTCGTAAAGAACGCTCACTGAGGAAACATGAGAGCCACAAACAGAACCTTCACATATACCATAAGAGCGTAGCTTAGCCAACAGTCCATCATGCCAAACACGGTCGAATGCCTTGGATATATCAAGAGCAACCGCTCGAGATATTCCAAAGTGTTTAATTGCGTTGTTCCAAACATGTGTTACATAAGTCGAAAGATCTCCTGTTGATCTATGTTTACCAAAGCCATATTGGTGATCGCTAATAATGTTGAATCCTTCAAGATATTTTAGAAGATGCTGATTGATAACCTTTTCCATTACTTTCGATATTATTGAACTGTGGCACATTTCCAGCATGAAGGGAATATTCCTTTTCTGTAGCATAGGTTGAAAAGTCTATATAAAACTAGTGTTAGTTCCCTCGCGCAGTTTTTGAGAACTATGGCAGGTATTCCGTAAGCGCCAGAAGCCTTTTTGGTGTCTAGCTTCATTAAAATACGGTTTATGATAATTAACAAATTTAACTAATAATTCTTCTTCTTCTTCCGACTTATAGCTAGACATTATTGCCTGTTTTCTTTGTTCCCTGCTTTATAGATCGTCGTTCCATTTCTTTCTTGGACGTCTCATTGATCTTCTTCCATTCGGTGACTTGTCTCTTGCTATCCGTACTATCCTGTTGTTCCTACCTTCCTATGTGTTGATCCCATTCCACTTTTCTTTCTCTTATCCATTGGTTGATATTTTCTATACATGTGCGTCTTATAAATTCACTCCTTTGTCTATCCCTCAGTGTCTTGTTTGTACATCTCCTAAGTATTCTAATTTCGGTTGATTCCAGCCTCATCTTTGTTATACTAGTATCGGGTCTTGTTTCAGATGTGTAAGTCATTACTGGTCATATTACGCTCTTGTATATTCTTGTTTTGGTCTCCACGGAGAGGAATTTATTTCTAAATATGGTATCACTGAGGCATCCTGCTATCCTATTAGCAGTTGATGTTTTACTTCTTCCTAAATTTTTCCGATACTAAATATTTTGATGGCCAAGTAATCGACCTCCATCACCTGTTCCACCACCAGCTTGCACCTATTCGGCTTTTTTGCTATTACTGTTGGTTTTTTCAGTTGATATTGACATATTATATTGTTTTGCTGCTATGTAGAATTCATATAGTAACCTTTGCAGATCGTTCTCGATCTCAGCCATTATTATCGCGTCATCTGCATAACATATAATTTTAAGTTCCCTGTTACACATTCTATATCCCTTCTTTCTTTTGATATTCTTTATAATTTCATTCATGACAATATTAAATAGAAAAGGACTTAAAGAGTCTCCCTGCCCGATTCCAGATTCAGTGTTGATTGGTTCTGTCATTCCTTCTGCTAATCTTGTTAATATATATAAAGACAATAAAGTAGTCTTGCGACTACTTTATTGTCTTTATATATATTCTCGATAGTTTTAATTAGGTTTAATGGGATGTTCCTGTTATATGAAAGATGAATAACGTCTTCTATTTGCACATTGCCGAAAGCTTTTTTTAAGTCAATCAGGCACAAGTATGTTGGGATGTTGTATTCTATGGATGTTTCTGTTACCTGTCTCACAATGAATATGGCATCTGGGCATAAGCGCCCACTTCTGAATCCTTGCTGTTCTTCTTCCAGTTATATTCTCGCGTTTATTTTTCTTGTAATAACTTTTGTTGTTAATTTCAGTGTACAGTTTAGTAGTTTCATGCCTCTATAATTATTTGGATCTTCTTTTTCTCCCTTCTTGTACATTAATATAACTGTCGCTGTTCTCTATTCATATGAGATTCTATTTGATCTTATAATCCTCTGTATAAGTGTCTGGAGTTTTAATAGTTTATTAGCTATTTAATCTTCGCCGGGAGTTCTTTCATCTCAGTTCTATGCTATCTTATGAATCTCCAAACTTGTTTTTGTTGACCATAAAAGTCTGATATGTGTCTTTCTTCTGTATCTCTCCCAGTATTCCGTTTGGGTTCTCACTAATTCGTAGGTTTCTGTTCGTATTCTTTTATATCTTTGGTAGGCTTAATCTGTCCTGACTGACCTGTTCTTTAGATAGCTTTCTTTTTTCACGGTATCTCTCTTTGATTTCTGCACTAAACCATGGTGTTTTTGTTCTCCATTTTTTATTTTTATCGATAGTTTTAGTCCCTAATACCTCATATGCAGCTTTCAATACAGTTGTGTTTATTTTTAACCAACCATTATTAATGTTATCATGGTCATTTATTTGATTTATTCTGATTTTTTCTTTCAGTCTTTTCTGGTACAGGTCTCTCCTTGATTCTTCTTGTACATTTTCTATTCTTATCTTTATTTCCAGCTCCTTATTTTGGTGTTGCTTTGTGTTTCTTATGTTCCACCTTAGTTTACACATAACTAAATTATGATCACTTCCTACGTTTGGTGATGTCAAGCTTCTTACGCCTAATATATGGCGTGGATGTATTTCTCTGTTTGTTAGAACGTAATCTATCATTCTAATAATTACATTTTTAAATCAATATACCAGGATTGTTTGATTATCATTTGAAATTACATGGTGTTTACATGTTGGAGCATAAAATAATAATTTTTGAAACACAGGAACTTCGACTTTATTTTAGTAATAAATTAAATATAAGCCAATGCAAAAATAGAAAAATTATGTAGAAAATTATTGAACTGATATAAAAATTAAAAGAAAACGGAGACGGCAATGAATAAATATAATCGAGAAATAATCTCAATATATACCACGAAATTCGATTCGAGCATTCCGTAAATGTTGCTAATAACTAAATATTCTCGAGTTAATAATTTACGATAATACCCACAAAATTTACTACTTGGTTAAATTCGAAGCTCTTGCGAGATAACTTATGATTAACTGTATAATTAAATATTCAGATAAGTAAGTACCGTGTTGTGTATTTAATATTTTACACAATTATAATAAAATGTAACAGGTTCATACTTTATGTATAATAGACAATATAAAGAAACTTCAGCCAAAACTGTCTTAATGAATAGGGCACAGGACACCAGTCCAGGTGGTTCAATCCAATTGTAATGTAAATCCACCCAGGTGTGCAAAGCGGGAGTGGGACGAATAGCGCCCCGCCGTGAAGGGATTTGGTCTCTCCCGGTTTTAAATAGCGGCGGTGTGGTCTTCAACCGAGATTTCCTATCGGACGGTATTAATTTATGATCTCCGCCCGGTTATGTAATCTAGTAATCTGGTATAAATATGAGAAGCGACGAAATTGGTAGGCTCAAACATCAATAAAGGTATTACTTTATACTTGTGTGATCGGATTTATTTTCGTTTAAAGTTAAGGCGTGAATAACTTATAGTTTTACGCCAAAATGAATAAATGATGTCTTAAATAAATTACACAGTTCAATGAATATTGGATGAAAATATAATACGTTTTTTAATTATTCTAAAGAATAATTAATATAATGAAATTGTGGAAATATAAAAATCTATCTTACACTAAACTAACATCAATTTAATCAACGAGAAAATAATATGATTTTTTTTTCTTTTTTATGGGCATAGCACACTTGTTGCAGGGAAATCTCTAAAGCCCTACCGCAGCGAGATATAGGCGGAAACCGTTTTACGTTTGTTTTGATTCGTTGAAAACTGTATTGGGTGAGAAACATAGACTTGGACAAATCATTCCAACAGGATGAGGTTCTCCATATAAAAGACTGTTTGAAAAGGATTGCACTAGGATTAACAAGCCGAATGTCGTACGGATGTGATGTATAAGCGCCACGTGTATTCCTAGCATGCACCACCCTGGGAAAAATTAAGAAGACTACATCCATTCAAGTACTTGTAGAATAGACTCAAGTTGTCAACTACTGTTCAATGTTCCAAGGAATCAAGGTTGCTGGTGAATTCTGGGTCTTCAATCAGGTGAACAGCTCTCTTCTAAACAGAATTCAACAAATGCAGTGTACCTTCGGGAGCCGAGCTCAAACATGGGAGCAGTACTATATCGTTGGTCGAATTTAAACTTTGTACAGAATTAACAGTTGTTGTGGAGTGTAAAGCTTTCTAGTTCGAAATAAAATTCTCAGCTTTTGGGGAGTTCTTTTTGCTATGCATGCAACATGTTCGTGCCAAGACATATCTCCCCCATTAACGCCCAACAAATTCAGTGAAAATACTAGAGGAAACGAGTGTATTAGGCCCTAAACCAGATTCCGCAACATTAACTTTTTAGAAAAAAATGCTGCCTGGGTTATTTTTTACTGTTAAGTTCTCCTTGGTTACTGTCATCCCAAGGTAGAATTTATTCCAAGTCTTTTTTACATCGAACGACTTCCTGATATTTCCATGAGTAGCAAATGTTCGAGCGTTCAAAGTGAATGAAGAAATAAGTACACTGTTATCTACAAAACTGATCATTTCCAGCAGATCGTTATTATAAATAAAGGGTAGAAGACAGTAAGGAGCCTTGACGAACATTGGCGTTGATAATTAAGGTATTAGAAAGAAATCTATCGGCTGTCACTCGTGAAGAACTCCCTCTGAGGAAACCCGGAAACGTTTCAAACATGGTCTGATCCCTTGGATATATCAAGTGCCACCGCTCGAAATTCTCCAAAATGTCCAGTTGCGTTGTTCCAGATATGTGTGATATAAGTTAGCATATCTCTTGTTGATATTTACCTACGAAAACCATATTGACGGTCGCTAATAATATTGAATCCCTTTAGATATTTTAGAAGATGGTCATTGATAGCTTCTTCCATAACTTTCAATATTATTGTTTTGTGTAGGATAGGTTGAAAAGTATACAGAAAACTAGTGTTAGCTCCCTGCGCATTTTTTGAGGAATATGGCAGGTATTCCATCAGCGCTTACGCTCTCTGAAGAAAATATCGGGTGTCCCCCACTGCACATTGGGAATAGTGGTTGGTGCCTTTCGTTGCAAATCGACAGTAGAAAGTGAAGCAAAGAGGTCAGTTAACAAATTGGCGGGTGTTGTTGCCGATGAATTTATATCTCTACAGAAAAACATAATGGGCGACATTTTTTAACTCAAATGGCTGCCGCGGCTCTTTTTGCAGACACGAATCTGCTTACACCAATTTTCCATGACTTGGGCCAGCATTTCGGCCTTACGCCGGCTATGGCACGACGAATCATTCAAGTGCATCAAGAGTTGCTGGTTTGTTGCTGTAAACTTGTGATTTAACGTGGCCCCAAAGCAAATAGTCCAAAGGCGTTAAATCGCACGATCTCGGCGGCCAAGCGGTAGGGCCATTTCGTGAAATTAATGACTCACCAAACTTGGCGCGCAATAAAGCCATGTTTGGGCCGGAAATATGAGGTGGTGCGCCATCCTGTTGGAAATAAAAGTCGTCTGCGCCCATTTCGTCAAATTCTGGGAAGAAATATTCTTGTAGCATCGAGTTATTTTGGAGTGATCAATTTTTTGGACAATTTCCAAGCATTCTTTTAACGTGAAATGATTCAAGATTGAATGGTAAACTAAACACAACTGACATCAAATGTCAAACATCTGCCAACCTACATGGCCGCTATTAGCTGTTAAAAGTCGGACATCGCTAATGGAAAACCCTTTATATATAATACATTCAAATTCAGGATTTCAATCCGTTCGTTGGTCTAACAATAAATTTGCCAAAATCTCACTTGGCATTTTCAAGTGCTCTTGCCGCTGCTGCTGCTACTTGATACTATGATCTTGCTGCTGCTGCCGCTCAAAGCTAACTGCTTCGTTAGGAATTTTAAGGTATTACATTCCACCTTCCGCGAAAACCTCTATTGTAACACACACACACACACATATATATATATATATATATATATATATATATATATATATATATATATATATATATTTGTATATATATATACATATATATATATATATATATATATATATATATATATATATATATATATATATATATATATATATGTATATATATACAAATATATATATATATATATATATATATATATATATATATATATATATATATATATATGTATATATATATATATATATATATATATATATATATATATATATATATATATATATATATATATATATATATATATATATATATATATATAAGTTATAATAGAGGTTTCCGCGGAAGGTGGAATGTAATACATTAAAATTCCTAACTAAGCAGTTAGCTTTAAGCGGCAGCAGCATTTATTCTCACAGTTATATCGAATTAACCCTTTACTATTATATATAAACATATATATGTATATATATATATATATATATATATATATATATATATATATATATATATATATATGCGGCTTCGTTCGATAATTTTTTTTGTTGGAAAATGTAAAGGACAAGGTTCAGTTTTTTAATAATACTTTAATAGATGTTTTTAACGTTCATGCCCCATTAAAGCGTATACGTATAACTAAGAAATTTGCACCATGTTTAACAGATAACATTCGCTTTTTAATATCTTTGAGAAATAATGCACATTCTAAGTGGCGTAGGACTAAAAATGTGGCTCATTACAATTATTACAAATATCTTAGAAATTATACTACCTTGGCATGTCGTAGAGAGAAAAAGCCTACTTTTCACAAAAACCTAATACCGGTGGAGTTAATAAAATTTGGAAGGAACTCGATATGTTAAATCTTAGAAAAGGAAAACCGGATATTCCTTCATCACTTTCCGATCTTGATAATATAAACGACTATTTTATTAATGGAATCGCTAAGCTGAGTCCAAACCCTGAACAGATTAATTGGTATCAAAACAATAAAAAGCCTGGGGTGGAAAATTTTGATTTTCATATAATTGCTGAAGAGGATGTGATTAAACTGTTGTATTCTATAAAGACTAATGCGGTGGGCGTTGACGGGTTAAGTATAAAGCTTTTGCTTCTTGCCACTCCATATATAGTACCCTGTATTACGCATATAGTGAATTGCTGTCTGCTGCAGTTTCCTGATTATTGGAAACATGCAATTGTTACACCTTTGCCTAAAGTTGCTTGCCCAAATGAGTACAAAGACTTAAGGCCCATAAGTGTTCTTCTCATCCTCTTTAAGATTTTGGAACGGTTCATGGAGTCACACGTGGCCACACTGATAAATTCTCCATTTTGCCCAAATTTCAATCGGGATTTAGACCAGGTCATAGCTGTGAGACAGCCCTTTCGGAAGTAATTGATGACATACTCAGGGGCATCGATGGAGTGTGCTTAGCAGTTTTGACCCTCATTGATTTTTCCAAGGCCTTTGATACAATAAGTCCCAGCCTTCTTTGTTCTATACTAACATACATTGGTCTCTGTAACAACAGTTTGAAATTATTGCAAAATTTTTTAAGTAATCGAAGTCAATCAGTGCGAGTCGCCGGTATTGAGTCGAAACCTGTGTCCCACAAGGGGACCTCTATTATTTTCAATTTACACTTCACAACTAATACATCGGGTGAGGTATTGCAAGGTACACTTGTATGCCGACGATACGCAGCTTTATCACATATGTCGTCCTAACGAGTTTCACAGATGCGTTAGAGAAATCAATCATGATCTGGTGGGGCAGGTTTCTGCTGCCAGTGACCACTTCCTATCAATTAATACAAAAAAAGTACAGTCATGGTTTTTGGTACTCAGAGGCTCAGAAGCAGTTGCTTACCACATATTAATATTAAAATCGACGGAGAAGTGTTACGGATTGATGACAAATGTAGAAATTTAGGCCTTACTATGGACTACAATTTGAGGTACAGATCGCATGCGAGCATAGTTATACGTCGGGCGTACTTTAATTTGAAGTCTCTGGTATTGTCCAGATTAAATTTTTGTGATACTATATATGGATTTTCAATAGACTCATCCGATAGACGACGTATCCAAGTTCTTCAAAAATTCATGTTTGCGCCTAATATTTGGTATTCGTAAAAGGAATCAGATATCGCACAAATTGTTTGAACTGGGATGGTTAAATATGAATAGACGTTGTTTGCATGCAGCTTGTTTATTCCACAAAATTATCTTAACGGGTGTTCCCTCCTACCTACCGAGAAAAATTACCTTTAGATCAGATGTTCATAATTTGAATGACCGTTTTCGAGGTCGCCTTACACCTCCGGCTCACAAAACTGAAAAATTTAGATCGTCCTTCTCTTTTCAAATAGCTCAGATTTATATCTCAATTCCAGAAAATATAAAACTATTAGATACTAGGTCATTCAAGGAGGCGTATGGGAGGATTTTGTTAAATATATAGATATAGATATAGTACTTATTTATGTAAATTTTCCTTCAGAAAAGAATATCACTAGCTCTTGAGTGTATCTGTGCTCTGTATGAATTCTATTGTTTATCTCGGATATGTTGGGGTGACTCGCCTGTCTGTTTAACAATTTAACTTATATCAGGGTTTTTTTTTTGTTTGCTGTAGTTGTGTCATAAGCCAGTTTAATAGATAAATATTGTATTCTATAAACTTTGGTATTAGGATGCTTAAGGTAAAGAACAGGGCGAATGTTTGTACCTTCGTGGTCTTACATTCCCAGCTGACCTTCGGCATTTCCCAATTTAATGTAGCATTTTGTTTATTTAGTTTATGATGTTTTTTTTTTTCTTTCATAATTGGAAATAAACACCATATTTGTGTGTATATAAAATATAAGTAACATTATGTTTCTTTATTAATTTAATCTTTCTTTGACTAGCCTGCAAGGGTATGTATGAAAGGGAAGTGATAAAAATAAATAATAAAATCAAACAAAACATGGGTTGCAGTTGTATATAAAGCGTTACCATTGTGCAAGTTTCTCTGCCTGATAGTTTAATCGTAATATAATAAAACTTTAGTGTATAAGTGGGTTTCTACAATTCTATTGAAATTGGTGATTCAAACGTCCCAGTTTCTCCTAGTGTCCCTGGACACCATTCGTAAAAATAGCCAAGAATTAATCTATTTAAATTTCAGCTATAGATTAGTTGCCTAGTTTTTCCATTTTATTTGGAAAGAGCTTATCATGTGATTGATACACATGAAAACAGCTGCATTCTCCAAAATTGGAAACATAAAGAAATATTTCATTTCATTCCAATGTCTGCTTTGCCCTGCTGTTTTTTATGCTTGTTTTGTTTTGTCAGCATCAGTATGAATTTTTTTAGTCATCCATATGCATTCTTTCTCAACTGAGGAATCTCTAAGTTATTTTACCTGTCAATTTTCTATCATAACTCATCTAGAACGCACGACCAGTAATATTTATACATCGTAAGTCGTAAGCACAAAAGCAAAAATTTGTTTTTGTTATGTTATAACTCTACTGGGACATCAGTATCCATACAGACACCAGCATATTTATAAGTTTATTAACGAAAATAAAAACAGCCTAAATATAACAATTAAATAACATCAAAAACATTAAAATGGTAATGATGGCCAGGAACGCTTTTCTTTCTTTCAAACGAAGGTTGGCCGTATACATTTATTTTGACAAAATGGTGAAGAACATTTAATTAATTTTGTACTCAAAACCAAAGATGGTACCACAAGCTAAAGAATTATGTTATGCTATATAGCCCTTACTCAACAAGAAATAAAAATTCCCACGAGGCGTAAGAACTTCATAGACGCCTATTTTATAAGAACATCTATCAAATTCTACATACTATAGATTATATCGAGCCCCCGTCTGTTATTGCGGTCCACACAAGGATGCTTCTGCTGGCCTAACTGAGCTTGAGCTACTCAGACTTATAACACGATTCTTTAGGCTATGATAGCCTTGTTCTTCTGCTTTTTCTTCTGAACCGCTTCCTGGACGTAGGTCTCTTCTAATCTCTTCCATGCTCCCTACATTTTGCCATCTTTAACCACTGCTTGCCCCTACTACTCTTATATCATCGACCCACCGTTTCTGTAGACGTCCAACGCTTCTTCATGTTTCTCTGGGTCTCCATTCCGTGATCCTATACACCCATCTGTCTCTGGATGATACAGCCACGTGACCTGTCCATTGCCACTTCATCTTTGCCGCCTCGAGAGGTATATCAGTGACTTTGGTTCGTCTCCTTATTTGCTCATTATGAATTCTATCCCTAAAGGAGATACCAAGCATGCGTCTTTTCATAGCTCTTTGTGAAATCACGAGCTTTTTAACAAACGCTTTAGTGAGATACATCGTTTCCAGTCCATATGTACTGACCGGTAGAACACAGGAATTCTAGACTTTAGTTTTTAGGTTTCTGGGTACTGTAGTACTTTTTAAGATATATCCTAGTTTCCCAAAAACTGCCCATGCCACCCTTATTCGCGTGGTAATTTCTGCATGCTGGTTCCCCTTTCCGATCTTAATGGTGTAACATTCATTTTTTCCTAGATTTTAAGATCATGTTACAACACCGTTTTTCTTTCTATAATTCCTGTAATAATTGATAATTTAAGTTAAGCAGTGAGTTTAAATTTTTTTGCAGTTTTTTATATTTGATTGAGCAGTGTAATTTAAATCAGCAGTGAGTAACTCATGTTGCCGACTTAACTTATTTAGTTCGCATTGAATGCGTCTGATTTACAAAAGAAGACGGACATCACCGGTCCTAGTCTATCAAGTCGCGGTTTTAACACTCCCGTCGGATACTGTATTTCGGAAGTGAACCAAGAAGTAAGGAGAAGATATAAAACGGCCATTGGGAATTTTTAAGGGCTTTTTCCTCCAGCATGCCGTAGTGGCTTTTTTCCACCGTGATGCCGTACCGGAGGGCTTTTTCCATCAAGCCGTAACAGGCTTTTTTTTCCGTCATACCGTAGTGGAGTAACGGCTGTTTTTATAATCAAGTGGGTGTAATTTCTAGATCTCAAGTTTGATGCCTTTTTCCGATCTTAAAATATTCTGTTCATCCTAAGGCATTTCGGGTCAAAAAGTGATTAGCTACCCAAACGAGAACAGGAGAGTAGTGGCTGAGACAATATTTTTGATGAGAATCTCACCAGGCGAGGCTAAGCAGTTTATGGAAAAACCACGAGAAGCCAAGCAGTAAGTCAGTAGTACACCAGTTTAAATATCTCACTTTCTGTCTATAACGTGTGTTTCCAACGACTTCTCAACACGTGTAATCCGCGAAGTCGATTTTACAAACTTCTATACCGTGTCTTTTAAAGCCATTTGCGAAGAACTTAATAATTAATTTAGAGACTCTCTGTAAAAGTGTGCACTCGCATAGTATAAAAGGTTATTTATTAAGCCTATGTAATTTTAAGAGCGTAATAAGAGAAAAAAGTTTTATTTTGTTAATATACCCTTCTTTATTTAAATGTAGCGTTTCACTGAACTACCCGCTTTATCTTTCAGGACGCAACGGTTATACTCAATTCAATTTTATTTCCACAACTAAATAACTCTTCAGTATTTTTTCATTTTTAGAGCTGAACTTAGAATCTTTTTATTCTAAAATAAATAGTGCCCAAAAACAGTACAACTAAATTTTAAACAACTATAGAGACTACTTACAAAAGACTACTTACAAAAGATCCATGTTCTCTACCAGTAAAAAACGAGTTTATATCTAATTTTTTGTTCGTCCAGTATTAATATCCACAAAATCCATTCTCAGAAATTAAGATATACATAAGGGGCAAATAACGGTTTCTATTTAATAAATCAAATATTTATTAAAAATAAAGAAAGTTGGGGCTATACAAAATAGCACAGCAAAAGTGAAGCACTACAATAGTGTGACCTAAATAGATATACTCGTCAACGCGTTCTATGGAGTTGTTTCCTATCTGTATGTTAGTATATTCAGGGCTCATAAATTTAGTTTTTTTTTTTAAAATTCATTTTATGACCTACCCTTGTAGAGACCGCATTCAGCTGGTTCAACATTTCCTGTAGCTCATTGGTGTCATTAGCTATCACTACGTCACTACGTCGCCTGCAAACCTAAGGTGACTCAGTCTAGTTCCGTTGATGTTGATGCTTTTGTCATCCCAATTTAACTCGTTAAAGACGTCTTTAAAGGCCACCGTAAATAATTTAGGTGAGATAGTATCCCCTGGTCGCACTCTTCTTTTTAATGGTATGTTGTTGACGAGAGTTTCGTCAATTTTAATATATATAGATGCTTCTTTATAGATGTTTTTATGTATCTGGAATCTCTTCTTGCATTCGCTTGGGATTTTAGAACTGACCAGATTCTAACAGTATCAAATACCTTATGAAAACCAATGAAGGGCAAATGTGTTGGTACCTTATATATTGTACATTTTTCTATTACAGTACGTATTGTGTAGAAATGGTCGATCGTGCTAAATCTCTTTCTGAAGCCCGCTTGATCCACAAGTTGATAGAAATCTAGTTTTGCTGTTAGGCGATTGGGTAAGATTTTGGTGAAGAGCTTATATAAGTGCGCCAGAAAAGATATGGGTCGATAATTTTTGATATCAGTATTATCGCCTTTCCTAAAAGAGAAATACAACTTCCGAATTACACCATTTTGTTGGTATTTTTTCCTCATAGAGATTTATTTAGTAGGACTTTCAATGCATCTTTCAGAGATTAACTGCCAAATTTGAGCATTTCTACACTGAATCTCCAGGGCATCTATTGTTTTTCATTTGGTTCAATGCAGCTTGTATGCCCTCCTCTGTGATATCTGGTAGTTCTTCACTTCCTACGTTCATAATGTTCATGTTTTCTTATCGTCTATCTGACTGGGATAAGTATAATCTTGTTTAGAAGACTTCAAGAGTTCTAATTATATTCTTATTATTTACTATTTTGTTGTTTTCAACTCGTTGTAATTTTTGCTTTTCTACTAGATAGTCGTGAACGTAATACTGATGATGTTTGAATTGTAGTTTCTTTTATCTTTTCGGATCTCCTTCTTAACTAGTTTATTTAATTCTTTAAAGCTTACTGATCTGTGATATTTCTTCTAATAGTTTTAATGTCCCAGGACTTAATTTTGGATTGTTATGAAGTTTTGTTCGCGAACATATTTTTTTGGTCGATGTTGTTATTGAGGTTGTGATTTTAGCTGTAATTTCGTCTATATTAATTTGTGCATATGTGTCCGTTATCATTTTTCGTTTAAGTTCATTTTGTTATTCCTCTTCTTTTTGTTTTAAAATTTTTCCAGTTGGGTGACGTTGTTTTTTGAAGAGTTTATTTTTTCTCGGTTTTGGTGTTTATAGTTTTTTTTGCTCTCACCAGCATGCGGTCGCTGCCGGTACAAAATTGATTTAAAACAGACACGTCTCTACATATATTTCTACAATTAGTTAGTATAAAATCAATTTCATTTTTGTCTTGCCATCTGGGTTTCGCCAGGTCCATGGACGCTGTTTTGGCTTTTTAAAGAATGTGTTGAAACAGTACAGTTTTTCCTTGTTGAGGTAGTTCATTTGGATCTCTCCTCTATTGTTTCTATCGCCCAGTCCAAAGTGTCCAACGAATTCTGTATCCCCTTATTTTCGTTCTCCAATTTTGGCTTTAAAATGACCTGTAATCCTTATGAAATGTGCTCTCTCTTGTTGCAATGCTTTATCTACATTTTCGTAGAATTTTTTAATGTCCTCTTAGTCTGCTAGGCTTGAGGGGGCATATGTATGAATAATTTGCAACCTGTATCTGTTATTTAATGCGATTGCGATATAGATCACTCTATTGGATACAGCACTGTATTTCAAGATATTATTTTTAATGGCTACACCACCGATGTGATCTTTATCATCCAAGTTATTTTGGTACAATGTTTGGCCTGATTTCCAGATAGTACACTTTTCTCCAGGTAGATGAATTTCGCAGATTCCAACAATGTCCCACTTTATGTGGTTAAGTTCTTTTTCCAGTTCTGTAAGATGATCTTTAGTTCTCAGTGACCTTACATTATACATAGCAATATATAGTTTTTGTCCCGAACCTTTGCCCCCTCCCAGGATCCATTCACAGTATGAGATTATGAATAATTGATTCTACTCATCTGGGGTAGTTTCGTTTTACAGGCTATGATAGTACCTAACTGCAATAAGATTCAATTTTTTCAGAAATAAAATCGGTTCGATATTGTTTTTGTTTAGAAAAATTGGACCATTAATAAGAATTTATATTTGCTTCTGTATTGATTAGCCAAGAGAGTTTCTAGTATCCATTTTATGTAGTCCGTGCAGCTTAAGATGTGAGACTTTTTTTGTTAGTTAACTATATTTTTGCTTTAGACAAAATGGATTTATTCGCCTACTTTTCATATATATTATAAAGTTAGCAGTAGAATCAAATGAGCCTAGTGCAAGAAGACATACTTCCAGGATACTTACTTAATAATATCCTCTAATGAACGCGGTGAAAAGTCTTCTAGTAGGTTCTACATTGTGGTCGATCAAAAAGAAATCAGTGACTAATAATATTAATATAATTTTGTTGATCGAGTAATATTTTTTTCTTTCTATCCGATTTTCCAGGAATCAGAATATTATATATTCTAAGAGCTAGGGTTCTGTTTTTTTCATTATATACTACTAATGAGTATGTGATTATCAGGTAAACATGCAATGATATCACCTGGTTTTTAAGACTACACATACACAAATTTGATTGCTAAAATATTTAAATACACTTAAACCTAACTTAGCCTAAGAACACTCCCAACACCCAGCCGACACACGAAATCGAACCGCTAACCTCCTGATTCACAGCGGGCTCCTTAGCCCACTGCGCCAATAGGTCCGGCGAGTAATAATTAAGACTCTTTCTATTTTTTCCCAACACATTTCTCTTAATATACTAGTAATATTTTTAGGTTTTTTTCTTAGGTCTTTTCCTGCATATTTGGGGTATCGATACTTCGGTCAAGCAATATTTCTAACCTGTTTAAGTATTAGAATAATATTCATTGTAAGCAGTGTGATTCTACATGGATTATTAGTTTTTTTGCCCAGTTTCATTATGTTCTATTCTATAATGTACTTGACTGAGCATGCCTTTATGCCCTTTTATTTATATTCTGTTTTCACATTGTATTTTCCTATCATATGATCGATTATTGCTACTGCTGCAAGAAAAAAACTTAAATTCGACTGTTAGGTTTTCTCCCTCTCTAGTAAATCCTAATATCACAGTAAGTTGTTATTTTTTTTGTTCTTAAAGAATATGTCTGGTCATAAGAAGTAATAAAATAGTTTGAAAACATAGGCGTTTTACACTAGTGTTTTATGTTATGACCATTAAATTATTAGTGCCTTTGTTTTATTTACCATGAATCTATGAAAAATTGATCCTTCATCCTTATCTTCCTCTTCTTGCCCTTTTTAAATTTGTGGTAAATTCTACCTTTATAAACGTTTCTACACAATCGCATTAGTCAAAAAAAAAAATTAAAAATAACTACATGATCGATTTAATAAATGCTAGTCCATTAGTTTAGGTAGTGTGACTAATATGCGGCACGCGTTTTCAAAGTAGCACGTCAAGGTATAAAGAGTATCATGCAAAAAAAATTAGGTACTAAATAATTATAAAGCGGCCTAAGGTTCTACCAAAAACCAGGTGAAATATTGGCACGCAAGGGATGTAAAATTATTAAAAACTTTTAGCGAAAGTTTGTTATTATATTTTTATACTTTGAGTGTGCATGTGTATGTGTGTGGAGTATGTGTGTATTTGTGTGTGCGTGCGTGCATGCGTACGTGTGTGCATGTGTGCGTGCATGCGTACGTGTGTGAGTGAGCTCGTGCGCCTGTACGTGCGCAGATGTGAATACGCGCATGCGCGCGTGGGTGCGTGTATATGCGTATGTGTGCCTAGGTGTGGGAGAAACCAGAACTGCGAGGTATATAGAATATACTCTTCAAGTTATGAGGTAGAAGAGGACTTTGGAATTTAGAATATCGCTATAATCGAATTGTGGTGGGACTAGAAGCAAAGATTTCCGATTCTCTTCTGTAACTGGCCGTTTTTTTTATCGTTCACCTCTCCGCCTGAGTAGGGATTTTACCCTTTTTTATATCCCAAGGATATCGGCGAGGGTGTCGCAATACCCGTCAACATTGTCCAGTTGCCGAAACATACATTTTAGTATTTCCCAGCACAGACAATGCGGTAGTGATGCCATGGACGTTATTGCATTTCTGTAACAATTACTACTTATGTATGTGGTAAAGCGAAAGTCTGCTATCATAAACGGAGAGGTGTGGGAGCCGTTCTGTTTAGGGCTGCGAAGGTACAGCGAAACAACTTAGTCTGGCTGTAAGTTTCAGCGACATCATCGAACAATCAAATAATGAAATTAACATCCTAGATTTAGACACATCTAGACTTAATACAGTCATTAAGATAGCCGAACAACAACAATTTAATAGACAAAAAAAACTAACATTTAGTTTTCTATATTCGGCAAGTCTTAAGTCAGAGACCCAGTGATTCCTATTAGCTTGTGAGGATGGTGTGTAGTCGATTTACCTAACTAGCCGATATTAAGTGTAGGACATGCAACAAAAAACCATAATCACGGATGCATCTGCTTTCAGCGTGCCCTGTTCACGCTGTATCCTCTTACATCTATCGTCATAATGCAGCGTTGTGTGCTCTATATTTCCATCTTAAATATTCGTAAGGTATTGATGACGTTCCCAGATTCCCGTATCTTCCGAGAAAAATCGAATCGGTTGTAGAAAATGACAAATGCCGCATTCACTGGAATCTCGCCTTTTGGACCACAAGGTCCAAAGCCAACAAACCTAAATAGTACTTTTCTATAACACAACAAAGAATTTTCAGCACCTGCATCAAAGAGGAGGAAAATCAGTACAAAGATTTAAACTACAAACTTCGCGCTGTATTCTCACAATATTCAATAACAATGGTGGTTCTAGTTATTGGAGTTTTAGGAGGAATTAAGAACACATTCCTAAAGAACCTAGAGAAGGTACCGGTTTGCTGTATTTCGGAAGATTCGCTCGCAATAGAGATGCAGGGGCAGTCAGCTTTCGTTCTGTTATATGGCTCAGGTAGATGAATTTGGTCGATTATAACTAACTGAAATGACGTGAGGCGTGATCCACATTTTCAGATTGTGCCGCGTGATAGCTTGTGTGGGTCTGAGCCACAAGATTTCTCGGTTCGGATTTTTTTTCGCTTCTAGATAATAATAACAATCAGTCATTGGAGTTCTAGGAGGAATTAAGAACATAAGCCTAAAGAACCTGAAGATGATATCAGCTTACTGTGTCTCGGCTGATTCACTTGCAGTGAAGATGCAGAGGGCATCTCTCAGATTGCTTATGCAAATGAATTTGGTCAATGATCACTAACCGAGGGCCCGTTAGGCGTGATCATCATTTTTGGACTTAATCGCGTAGCATCATGTGTGGATCTGAGCCACAGAATCTATCACGTCGGATTTTTTCTTCTGTTTCAGATAACAAAAATATTATTAATTAATTGGTGACCAACCAGTAACCGTAACCATTTCTTCTTGTTGTGAACCGAGCTATAGCTTAGCTTCATAATCACTTAAAAGAGGGTGACAAGTGACGAAAATAATAATAATATTAATAATAATAATAATAGTCTACTATTAGAAGACTTACCATCGAGAGGAAGGCAGGAGGAAGAGGAATTATAGACATCAGATCATTACACACAAAACAAATACAAACACTTAGGAAATTCTTTCACAGCAAGCAAACCAGCCTCCACACAGCGACAGTGAAAGCAGACAAAAACTACACACCTCTCGACTTAGCCCGGGCAGACCACTCAGCAGACACACACAGTCACACCCAATTACAACAGGAAAAGATGAAAACGTGGTCAGAGAAAACACTCCACGGGAAACACAGATACCACATAGAACAAGACCACGTAAATAAAAAACAATCATACACCTGGTTACGGGATGGGCAGCTATTCTCGGAGACTGAAGGCTTCTTACTTGCCATCCAGGATAAAGTCATATTAACCAGAAACTACCAAAAGTATATCATCAAAGACCCGACTATTGCAGAGGACAGATGTAGGAAATGCCACCAGCAGAAAGAAACGATCGAACACATAACGAGCGGATGTAAAATATTGGCCGGAACGGAGTACACAGCCAGGCATGATTCAGCTGCCAAAGTGGTTCACCAAGCACTAGCCACAACATACAGACTCATAGAAAACACAGATCCCTACTACAAATACACCCCAACATCCATACTTGAAAATGAAGATTACAAGCTCTACTGGGATATCGGTATCCATACAGATAAAACAGTCTCCGCCAATAGACCCGATATTACTTTTCAGTGCAAAAAAGGAAAAGTCACCTATCTGATTGACATAGCTGTCCCCAACGACACAAACAAGCGAAATACACAGAAAAAATTTCCAAATACACAGACCTTGCAACGGAAATAAAAAGGCTATGGAGACAGGAAAAAGTCATCATTGTCCCCCTCATTATATTAGCCACAGGCCTTACACCAATAACATTCACACCACATTTAGTGCAATTGGGACTCAACACAGACATACACAGAAACATTCAGAAGTCAGTGATTTTGAAAACATGTAACATTGTCAGGTCATTCCTTAATACGGAATAGTAATAGCGTTTGTGCTGACTTGGTTTTGGGCCGTCAGCCAAACATGGAACCACATTGATCAAATGTGAGAAAGAAGAACTTTTTTGTAATAATAATAAATCACCGAAGGCATCCAAACAGAAGAGCTGTACACCAGACGGGGTATATTTCATGGAGACTCGCTCGGCGCTCTATGGTTTTGCCTCTGCCTCAATCCACTCTCAAATACACTAAACAGAACAGACCATGGCTTCTACATCAGACACCAAAAAGTGAACCAACATAAAATAAACTACCTCCTATATATAGATGACATAAAACGCTACGCTGCCACAGAAACGCAGCTGAAAGAACTCCTCAAAATCACAGAAACATTCACCTTAGATATCGATATGTAATTTGGTATAAGTAAATGTAAACTGCTCCACATCAACAAAGGCCGATGGAAAGGGCACTATGAGATAGAACCCATCAACAATGAAACACATGCTCGACAAAGAAACATACAAGTATATAGGCTTCCATCAAAGCACCAAACTCAACCACACTCAGATCAAAACAGAGTCACGAAACTTATATAAACAAAACTAAACTCCAAAAATTTTACTAAAACCATCAATACGTTCGCTATACCTATACTCACATATTCATTTGGTATCATCAAATGGTCACACACAGACATAGAAAACATTCATATCCTTATACGTTCTCAATTCACCAAATACAGGAAATTACGTCCCAACGCATGCAAAGAAGGACTTACCATCAAGAGGAAGGCAGAAGGAATCATAGACATAAGATCACTACACATAAAACAAATACAACACTTAGGAAATTCTTTCACCCCAAACCTTCACACAGCAACAAAAACTGCACACCTATCGACTTATCCTGGGCAGATCACCCAGCAGACACACACTGTCACACCCAATTACAACAGAGAAAACACTCCACGGAAAACACAGATACCACATCGAGCAAAACCACGTAAATAAAAAACAATCATACACCTGCTTACAGGATGGGCTGCTATTCTCTGAAACAGAAGGCTTCTTACTTGCCAGCCAGGATGAAGTCATATTAACCAAAAATTACCAAAAGCATATCATCAAAGACCCAACAAATACAAAAGACAGATGCAGGAAATGCCACCAGCATAAAGAAACGATCGAACACATAACAAGCGGATGTAAAATATTAGCCGGAACGGAATACATAGCCAGACATGGCAAAAGTAGTTCACCAAGCACTAGCCACAACACACAAATTCATAGAAAACACAGATCTCTACTACAAATACACACCAACATCCATACTTGAAAATAAAGATTACAAGGTCTACTGGGACATCAGTATCCATACAGATAAAACGTCCCCCACCAATAGACCCGGTATTACTTATCAATAAAAAAAGGAAAAGTCACCTATCTAATTGACATAATTGTCCCCAATGATACAAACATCCAAACGAAATATACAGAAAAAATCTCCAAATACACAGACTTTGCAAAAAGGGTATGAAAACAAGAGAAAGTCAACATTGTCCCCCTCATCATATCAGACACAGGCCTTACACCAACAACATTTACACCACACTTAGTACAATTAGGATTCAACACAAACATACACAAGAATATTCAGAAATAAGTATTTTGAAAACATGTAACATTGTCAGGTCATTCCTCAATACACAATGGTAATAGCGTTTGTGCTGACTTGGGTTGGGCCCGTCAGCAAACATGGAACCACATGTGACCAAATGTGAGAAAGAAGAAGAGATAAATAATAATAATAAAATTGTCTGGCCTGGAATCTCTTGCTTGGTAAAATCGGCTACCGTGAACCACTGCGAGATAAGACGGTACGGCCAACGAACGAAAGGGGTCACGGGTAACAATAGTGTCCTATATTGGCTCAAGTTGTTCTAAGAGTCCATGCAATAACGAAAACGTCGAGTGGCGATGGGTCGACTCCTCATCGTTAACTCGGAAAACCCATTGTTACGGGGAACAAAGAGATAAAAGCTCCTGACAACCCGTCTCGATCGGATAACGACGATGAGTAAGGTGGAGAAGCTGCAGAACGGATGACAAAAATGACGAACCTGGCAATAAACAAGGATGCTTCGAGTGGACTGGATAGGACAGGGATGACTTGGATGATTGCTATCAAGAGTCTGAGCCGACGAGTAGATAGTATATGGTCCATATGCATTATTTTTCGGTGCCAAAAACATCCAGAGTATCAAAACATCTGGAGCCAAAGACTACCAGACTACGTGGCATATCGTCGCAGATCCTGGTAGAACGCCTCTGGAACAACTTGAGGTAGTGGTTCAGCAAATAAATCACCCTTGAGAAGACATTCTATTGAGCAACGATGTTGGACTTCACGGGCAAAGATCAAAATACGAGGAAAAATATATGTAAAGTCACAAGACCTGATTCAGGAAATGTATCGATCGAGATACCAAACAACGCTGTCTATCGCTTTCTCTCGGAACTAATGCCAAACCAACCACGTGGCAATGCAGACAATAGAATAAAGTAAAATGAAAAGCGTGTAGAATAGGTCTCAAGAAAAATTCATGCCAGGCAATAAGCTACTTGTATTCTGTATGTGATTGAGTATATAAAAACTGGATGACCATTCACAAACAAGGTGAGGAAAATAGCGCAGAAACTTCGTTATAATCATCACTCCGTTCCTAAAGACTCATTGAACACCATCAAATAGCATTATCTAGAACGAATACGAGCTCTAGCGGTCGTAAAGAAACGCCTCGCAAAGCGAATAAAATCTGTTGTCGATAATAGGGTTTTTCTCACACAACCATTTCGCTTGCTCGAAGAAGGGACACCCCCAGTTGAAAAAAGGAGAAGTAATGACTTGTATGATTGCTACCAAGAGTCTGAGCCGACGCTCGAAGAGGACATTTACGAGACAAAAAAATCATTAAACGCAGACATTCCTACCCTAGACTGTTTCGGGACTTACAACTTACAGTTCTAAGAGTACAACGGAATTAACAACTGGAATTTTGCCTTTTCGACCACAAGACGTTTGCAATCCAACACACCTGATATAGTACGTCTCGATAAAACAGCAAAGAAAATTCATGTAATTGAGTTTTAGGCACCTTCAGAAATAAATATAGCAATTAAATAGGAGAAAAAAAAATTTCGCACTTCGTTCTCCCGACATTCCCGCTTTATTCCCGCAATATTCAGAAATAATCGTGGTCCTAATAATCGGAAATCTTAGAAGGAATTAAAAACACATTCCTATAGAACCTTAAGAAGCTACCGACTTGCTGTGTGTGCCTCGGCTGATTCACTAGCAATAAAGATGTAGAGGGCACTTATCCTTGGTTCTCTCAGATTGCTCAGCCAGATAAATTTGGTCGGGTGATCATCATTTTCGGACTACACCGCGTTTCAAGGAATATGTTGCTAAAGCAGTTAGTTACAATTTCATTAAATCAACTGTACCATTAATAAGCCGGACAAACAATACTATTGCAGTAACATCTGTTGGAATCGCCAACTTTTTAACTGAATTCTTTTAGAAAAACATGACCGATATGCTATCAGACAGCGTATTGTAAAACGTATCTTAATTATGTTCAATACCATTTGTTTTTTTATTATAACTGAGCGCAAAACCACTCTCTTATAAGAATCCCTACGCGGTTGAGTTAATACGGTGCATGACTTCAAATAATATTGCTTAATTTATTGTTAATTAGTTGCCTATACCGATAAATAATTATAACACTTGACCTTTTGATTTGCTTTTAATCCTAATTAACATTAAGACCGGTAAATAAATATAATTCTTGTCTTGTCTAATTTTATGTAATTAATCTTAAAATGTTATCAATAAGTTATAAATAACGACTAGTTCTTTAGAACAACGTAATTAAGCATCAAAAAGTTGTTTTTTTTTATGGGTCTAGCACACGTGTTGCAGGGAAGTCCCTAAAGCGCTCCAGGAGCGGCATGTGTGCGGAAAAAGCAATTCACGTTCTTCTTGAATCGCTGTAAATTGTACTCGGTGGGAAACACAGCGCTGGGCAAATTATTCCAAAGGGATGACGTTTTCCGTATAAAAGACTGCTTGAAAAGCGTTGTACGCGGAGTAACAAGCTGAACCCCAGACGCATGTGAAGCACCAGCGCGACGTGTATTTCTAACATGCACTGCTTTGGGAGGAATTAGGCGGGCTACATCCTTCTAATACTTTCCATGAAAATACTTGTAGAACAGACTCAAGTCGCCAACCGTTCTTCGATGTTCCAGCAAATCAAGGCCGCCGGTCAATTCCGGGTCTCCAATCAGACGGACCGCTCTTCCCTGAACAGAATCCAACAAATGCAGTGTATGTTTAGGTGCGGAGCCCCAAACGTGGGAGCAGTATTCCATAGTTGGTCGAATTTGAGCTTTGTAAAGAATTAACAATTGTTGTGGGGTGTAAAGCTTTCTGGTTCGAAATAATATTCCCAACTTTTGAGAAGCTTTCCTTGCTATGCCTGCAACATGTTCATGCCAGGACATATTTGTTCCCAAACTAACGCCCAACAAATTGAGCCACGATGCTAGGGGAATGGAATGCCCCGACATAACTATGTCGGGTTCAGCAACGTTAACTTTTTTAGAAAAAACTGCCGCGTGGGTTTTTGTAGCGTTAAATTCCACTTGGTTACCGTCACCCCAAGAGAGAATTTCTTCCAGATCTTTGTTAAGTTGAACGACCTCCTGCTGTCTGCGGATATTCGCCTGAGCAGCCGATGTCCGAGCATTCAAGGTGAATGAACAGACAAGCGTACTGTCATCTGCAAAGCTGTAGATTGGATTCCCGGTATTTTACAGCAGATCGTTAATGTAAGTGAGAAAGAGTGTAGGAGACAATATGGAGCCCTGGGGCACACCGGCGTTGATAGTGAAGGTGTTAGAAAGAAATCCGTCGAACGCCACTCGTAAAGAACGCTCTCTGAGGAAACATGAGAGCCACAAACAGAACCTTTCAGACATACCATAAGATCCACTGGTTGCGTTTGATATATCTAAGGCATTCGATCGTATTTCGTAGCAATTGTCTGCTTAGTTTTGTTATCATGATATATCTAGTAGATCTTGTTTATGTGTCCTCAGAGCAGATTCTTTGTATGTGATAATTGATGAATTTCTTCCCGATACTTTCACGGTGGTGTACCGCAGCTTCATACTCTCGCTTACTCTCTTCTTTACAGCCCGATTGTTTTTTTTTTAAATTTGTTTTGGGTTTTCAAACATTAGCTGCCGATGCAAATCTCACAGCAGGAAATCTTAAAACTGAAGAGAAACTTGGAAAAAATTCTATTTTTGACAGTGCCCAAGCAGAATTTAACTATAACAACCAAAAACAGATTTTTTTCTAAAAAACACTCGCCATAGTTATGTTCGAATACTCATCCCACTAGTGTCGTGACTCAACTTGCCAGACGTGGACTTGAGAGCAAATCTGCCTTGGCATGATTATGTTGCACGTATTGCAGAGGAACTTCTCAAAAGCAAGGAATATTATTTTTCACTAGAAAGATCTCTACCTACAAATACTTTTAGTAATATTCCAGGCTCAAATTTGATGATTGATAAAGTACTGCTCCCATATTTAAGATTCTGCAGCAAAACATTCGCTGAATTTACAGAACTCTATCGAGAAGAGAAATTTTCTGATTGGAGATCCGGAACTCACTAGAAACTTTGATTACTTCAAACATTAAAAAAGAATTTATCATCATCATCATTAGCTTAGTCCATCCATAGTCGGATGTAAGCCTCCCCAAGTTGTCTCCAGTGAGCTTTGTTGTTTGCTTTTTGCATCCAATCATGTCCTGCTAATCTTTTTATGTCTGTGGTCTACCTATGCATCTCTTGTGTTTTACAGGCCTCCATTGAACTATACGGCGCGGCGTGTCCATCGCTTTTGCATGCACGTGCTATTCCTATAGCGTTTGATGTTTCATATGGAAATGCATAGTCAAGAAAAAGTTTTTCTCATTCTATCTGTTTACCGTTTTTTCTGGTTCTAGAAGATACTGGAATAATTCGGAAAGATTTATTTCTCGTTAAAAAATAATAATTTCCTTTACAAGAGAGAATTTTTATCCGTTTCTGTTAAAAAATTCTAAGAAAAAAAACTTTTTGGAATATATCATACTTTTCAGAGTTTTTGATGTCATGAAATCTGAAATTCATATTATTTTTTTCAATAATTTCAATCTTAACAAAAGAGTATGTACAGAAAATTAGAATGTGTTTAGCAAAGTAATCTAAAGGCATCAAAATACTTTCTTTACGATGAGATAAAAAAAAAGTAATTTTAAGAAATTATTACTGACGAAACAAATAAGAGGTATAAGCGTTTGGGAGAGGATAAGATGTGAGAGATGCGATCTTGCAATATATCACAGTAACATATATGTGTTTTTCAGTGTTTTTACAACCAAATAAATTGAATATTATGTCGACACAGCGCCAATATGCTTTTGTATGCATTTTAGACGCAGTTCAAATTTTGATTTTCAGTTATAAATATTTCTTAAATGTCTTTTGTAATTATTGACTTTTTTTTTATAAGTACGATATGCCCCGCCCAATTCCACCTTAATATACATTTTCGTTGTATTACATCCGTCACTTTGGATCTTCTTCGAATTTCGATGTTAAGAATACGATCTTGGAGTCTAATATTTAGCATTCTCCTCTCCATTGCTCTTTGGGTTATCTGGAGTTTATTTATTATACTTTTATTTAAAGCCCACGTTTCAGAGCCATATGTTAATACCGGCAGTACATAATGATCGACTTCTCTGGCTTTTATTGTATTTGGTATGTAATGTAGATTGTAACCTTCCGAACGCAGATCAAGCTAACGAGACTCTTCTATCCAAGTCAGCCCTTAAATTATTTTTTGATATTTCGATTTTTTGCCCTAAATATATGAATTGTACCTTTCCTATTCTTTCACCTTCTATTAATAGTTCCTGGCTGTTCGCTTCCTCCTTCCTGGGCGATGGCGATATTTTCATGTCATATAGGGTTTGATAGTATTTCTCTGTAACTTCCTTTATCTCTTTGATGTGTGCGATCTCTCGGTTATCGTTATTTATAAGTTTCATTATTCGATGTCTTCCTTCATTCATTTGTTTGTTTAGGTGTTTCATACTTTCCCTCTTTCAAAACTTCCTCTATTTTCGAGTTTCTGTACTGTCTGACGTTTTCTCTGATCTTTTTGTTTATTTCTTTGTCAATTTCTGTCTCTGTTTCGTGAGATTTTGTGTCTCTTTACTTAATTTTTGTGTTTTTCTTTTTTCAATGTTGCTATTTGTTTTGTAGTCATGAGTTAATATTATTATTTATGTTGGTTACTTGTACGTTTAGCTCATCAAGTTCTGGTACTTTATATGTTTTATATAATTTTCCAGTGTTTGTTGATATTCGTCTGTGTTTTGCTTTATTATTTCTGCCGGTGTCTTTATTTTTGTATGCATTATCAATCTACGTCTTTCCTGCTTCAGATTTATTCTTATTTTTACTCTGAGCATCCGATGGTCACTGTCAGTGCTTATCATGTTCAGGACTCTCATGTCGAATACAACATTCTTGTCATTTGATAAAACATAATCAATTCCGTGGGGGGCGGGATAGAATATCTCCCCCGGTATGTTCTGCTTGTCGTAGAAGGTGACTTAAAAAACAACCTTAATGGTAGATACCCAGATCCCACCAGCATCGCCCGGTGTGATACCATCGCATCGGCTTAGGCTGCGTGAAGTTGCTTAATGTTTCGTGGCTGTGCCGACGTTCCGGACTGTGGGACCAAATAGCCTGACGAGGAACCTGGATACAAAAAATTCAGGAGGTAAAATAGCCCCCCGTTCGAATCTCCGGGTGAGGGCTGGTTCAGGGGCGTCGACATGCAGAAATTATAATTTTAAAATAGATTTTTGTAACATACGAGGTTTAAACTCGAACATAAATTCAGTGCACCAACACCTGCAATCAAATAAACCTCATGTACTCGCTCTCTGTGAAACCAAGTTCAGTTCATCGACCAGCACAGTCAACTATCTTTATCCTTGGTACGACTTCTATTCCCGATTTAGGCGTAACTTTGGAATCTGTTTTTTTGTCAGAAGCAACCTCTCTTGCCAACGAGAAGAGGCTCTGGAGCCTCCAAACTTTGATGTTATGTGGTTAAAAATAACGACTTAACAAACCACAAGGTTCATCTGTATCCTCTATCGACCAAGTGATACTAACTTTAGAACACTTTTCGCTTTTCTTGCAGACACCATCGATCATTTATAAATTAACTATCCAAGTGCCGAAATTGCCATTCTGGGCGACTTTAATGTCCACAATATCAACTGGCTTAAATATTCAAATACTACCGACAAACAAGGTCGTGAAGCTGAATCATTCTCAATCAGTTGTGGCTTAACTCAACTTATTGACGAACCAATACGGATCCCTGATCGAGACGGGGACTACAAATCTGCTAATTGGGAAGATCTGATAGAATATTTTCGAACTTTCCCTCAGTTAGGCGTTTGTTTTAGATCCGACGACCCATCTGATTGCGCCAGGGAGGTCTCCGATGTTATTTTGGCTGGTATGGAAGCTTATGTCCCTTTTTCGAAGAAATGCCCTTCCAAGGGCAAGCCTTGACTTGACTGAAAATGCAAAGAAGCTGTTGCTTCTAAACATCTTGCCTACTGACAATGGCGTGAAAACACCATAAATCGTAACACCTTTGTTCGTGCCCGGAACAAATGCAAAGGAATTATCGACGAAACCAAGAAGGCACATAATCAACGAATTAGAAACAAATTTCTCGTTTATTCCAACCACTCCAGGTCCTTTTGGTCCGTTGCTAAGGCATTTAGTCAAAATTTCACCAAATCCACCATATCACCACTCACACGGCCAGATAATTCTATTGTAACGACACCTGTTGAGAAAGCGAACTTGTTGGCTGAACTCTTTGCTCCACATTCTACTGTCGATTTCCATGGAAAAACACCACCTACTATTCCCATATTGCAGTCAAGGATGCCCGATATTGTCTTCGGACAGCGTATCATAAAACGTATTTTAATGAAGCTAGACACCAAAAAGGCTTCTGGCGCTGCCATAATTCTCAAAAACTGTGCGAGGGAACTAACGCCAGTTTTCTGTAGACTTTTCGACATATCCTACAGAAAAAAGGCAAGAAGACCTTGCCAAATAACTACCGACCAGTCGCACTGCTTTCAATAATATCGAAAGCCATGGAAAAAGATTCAACATTATTAGCGATCACCAACATGGCTTTCGTAAACATAGATCAACAGAAGATCTTCTGACTTATGTAACGCATGTTTGGAACAACGCAATTGAACACTTTGGAGAATCTCGAGCGGTTGCTCTTGACGTATCCAAGGCATTCGACCGTGTTTGGCACGATAGACTGTTGGCTAAGCTACGCTCTTGTGGTATGTCTGAAAAGTTCTGTTTGTGGCTGTCATGTTTCCTTAGGGAGCGTTCTTTACGAGTGGCAGTCGACGGATTTCTTTCTAACACCTTCACTATCAACGCCGGTATGCCCCAAGGCTCCATACTGTCCCCTACTTTCTTTCTCATTTACATTAACGATCTGCTGGAGAAGACTGGGTATCAAATCAACAACTTTGCAGATGATAGTACGCTTATCTCTTCATTCACTTTAAACGCTCGGACATCGGCTACTCAGGCGAATATCCGCAGACAGCAGGAAGTCATTCAACTTAACAAAGACCTGGAAGAAATTCTATCTTGGGGTGACAGTAACAAAGGAGAATTTAACGCTACAAAAACCCAGGCTGCAGATTTTTCTAAAAAAGTTAACGTTGCTGAACCCGACGTAGTTATGTGGAGGCACTCTATTCCTCTAGCATCGTCACTCAATTTGTTGGGCGTTAATTCGGGAGCAAATATGTCCTGGCATGAACATGTTGCAGGCATAGCAAGGAGAGCTTCTCAAAAGTTGGGAACATTATTTCGAACCAGAAAGCTTTACACTCTATAACAACTGTTAATTCTTTACAAAGCTCAAATTCGACCAACTATGGAATACTGCTCCCACGTTTGGGGCTCCGCTCCCAAACATACACTGCGTTTGTTGGATTCTGTTCAGAGAAGAGCTGTTCGTCTGATTGGAGACCCGGAACTGACCGGCGGCTTTAATTCGCTGGAACATCGAAGAACGGTTGGCGAATTGAGTCTGTTCTGCAAGTATTTTCATGCAAAGTGTTCAAAGGATGTAGCCCGCTTAATTCCTCCCAGAGCGGTGCATGTTAGAAATACACGTCGCGCTAATATTTCACATCCGTATGAGATTCAGCTTGTTACTCGTCGTACAACACTGTTCAAGCAGGCTTTTATATAGAATAATTTGCCCAGGAATGTGTTTCCCACCGAGTACAATTTACCGCAATTCAAAAACAACGTGAATCGCTTTTTCCGCACACATGTCACTCCTGTAGCGCTTTAGGGACTTCCCTGCAGCACGTGTGCTAAACCCATAAAAAAAATTTCGTTTCTTGTTATGTCATCTGGGATTTGCCATGTCCATCGTGTGGGTTCTTGCTTTTGGAAAAATGTGTTTATAACGTACAAGTTATTTTCGTTTACAAAATTTGATAACATTTCTCCTCTGCTCTTCCTCATACCCAGATCAAACTTCACGACACTTTTCTCATTTGTATTCATTGGTTTACCTATTTTGGCATTGAATTATTTTCTACAAATATTTTAATTTGAACTAAGCGATAGGGTATCATCAATGTCTAAAACTATCTTTCCACCGAGTATGACCTAGAGCGATTCAAGAGTAGGGATTTTCCTACAATATTGTGCGATATCAGCAGAAACATTTTTTTGTTCCCCGAAACTTTGAAACAGTAACTGCTAAGAATCAACTTACACTTTTAAAATTGATAACTTTGTTTTAGCTCACATCAAATTGGTAAGTGTGGTATTCGTCTCAATTAGTTCGCTGCATGACATTCCGAAGGAGGCCATAATGTAGTCAAAACCACCCAAGAGGGAAGAATATGAATTGATGATGATTTCACGTCGATAAAATGTATTTAAAATGTTTTAAGGGATTAAATACTTTCTACTCCTCTATGACTGAAGTTTAGTTGACAGTACCGACAATATAAATATTTGTGTTATTGTTAAAAGTTCGTTTCTTCCACTTACTTGCCCTTAGAGATCCATTTTTAAATAAACCTAAGCCAAAGTATGCACATACATAGCATAATTGTAATAATATGTGACAATGTTGTTAGTACCAAAAGTCTTAATTTAAGACCACTTGATATTAGCTGCGTTATTTGCTTAAATATAATTATTTAAGCCATTTAGCTCCAAATTTCCTAAGTTAGCATAAGTAATTTATAATCATCCCTTAACTTTCTTACATAAACTACGCGAAGCGGATGAAATTAATACGACCGCGACAAATTCGGCATTAAAACAAACAAGAATGTTCAATTAAGCCGCTAGGGGTGCGCATAAATCACGTTAAAAATTCAAAGTGCATTAGCGCGGGTCTTCGGGCACCCGGAACCGGAAACGGAAGTTGGAGCGTGCGTGCTAATGATGAAACACGGAAGGCACAAGGCTTAACAGTCTCTTTTCTCTCGTTCTTAGCTTTTTTCATCTTATGAAACTTAGAACCTTCGTCATTTTTGGACTAATGGGCTCCAATTAAATATAAAAAAAAACGTCTACGAAAATATTTTATTTAGAAATTCATAAGTTAAATAGGATTATATTTTGCAACTATTTAATTTTAACATGAATTAATGAATTTATGCTGAAATATAATGAATTTATGCATGTTTTGTTACAAACTCTTTACGTTATAAAAAACTAAAAACGGTTGAAATAGAGAAGGTAGTTTTTGAAAGTGGAGTCTTATTTTTATCTAGTTATAGTAATTGCTCAAATATAGCCCATGTTAAAGTTTAGTAATAGTTGACATATTACACGAAAGGAATACGTCAATAATAACATGGTTGTCCAAATTTTTCCGTTCAAGTATTGTAAATTCGGAAGTACAGACGGACAGATGCACAAGTCGTTATTAATTATATAGGGTATGAAGAAGTAGGGTAACCTCTATGATCTTAAAGATACTCATTAATTTTTCTGTTTCTTCATTTATATTTTACAGGCTTTTTTACTGCTTTTATTTCAAAGGTTGACTTCTAATTGAATATTAAAACACTATTTTGTTAAATGAAATAATTAAAATGATATCTGAAATACTTTGTAGTCTGTCAGTTCGTGTTCATTTATCGTCAAAAGGATGTTGAGTACTGTAGCTATATATGCATGTACAGGATGGATGGATTGGATATTTATTTTTTTTTTTAAATGTAGAATGGTATAGTCCATATCAAGGAGTATACTGACGTATTTGACATTTGGTATACTGACGTATTTGACATTTGGCAGTGAAAACAACTTTTTTTCCATCAACATACCTTTTGTAAAATGGCACTGGCAGGCCCTAATTTTTTTCAACATTTTTTCCTTAAACTGTTTTTTTCCTAATTTGTTTTGCTAAAAAGTTATGCAGCAAAAACCCTCTAAAATATTATTTTTTCGTCATCGTGATTGCGGCGGCTATCATACATTAATCTGACAGTAATTATAATAATATTAGTTACTATGCTGTTGATGTTTTTCCTTTAATAAAACAACTTTGAACAATAAAAAATCAGTTTTATTAAAACCACAAAAAAACTATATACTTTTTAACATTACATAACTTATTACATATTTATTAAATTAAATGTTTAAAAATTAAAAAAACATGAAAAGAAATTTTCTATATGTTTTCCTTCTTCTTCTATCATTTTTCCATTCTTTTCATTAACGCTTAATGAATGACTTTGTGAATAATTTCTCCAGATATACTACTGCACACATCTGATATTTTTGCCTTTAAGTGCTCAATATCATTTGTCACAGTTTTGTACATAAGATCTTCAAGAGTCCCCCCACAAGAAAAAATCTAAAACGTGAGGTCTGACGACTTAGGTGCTCATCGAATAACGAGGCTGCGAACCCCTATCCATCTTTCTTAAAACAGTTCATTCAAGTACGCTCTAACAGCACATATGTCTTCTCAGAATAAGGGTAACATTTTCTAATAAAACTGGTAGAGTATTAACCAAGAAATTAAGGTATCTATTTCCAGTTAATGTTCCCTCAAAAACCAAATTCTCCCAATTATCTCACACCATACCTTGGCGCCATGATGACCTCGATTCTAAATTTCATGAACGTTGTGTGGATTCTCATCAGCCCACTAATGATAATTTTTTCTGTTAGGTTTGCCGTTGCTGACAAAATGACTTTCATCTGTCCATAATATTTAATTCAGAAAATAACATCATTTGTTCTACAAAACTAGGTATTGTTTATGTTTTTTATAATTGTGGTATTTGTTAGATTTAAGAGATTTCTGAATAGTCAATAAGATACATTCAACTGGCTGCTTGCTTGTCTGATCGAATTCAATGGATGATTTTGAAAATAATGCATATTTTCGCTATTTTTTCATCTGTTAAAAAATTTTCATTTAGAAATACATTTCTGTCCAAATTTCGTTCTAATCGACAAAACATAGTGTGATCCGGAAAATACCTGTCGAGGTAACATTATCGATACAGTCTAAGGGCTTCCCGAGAATTTCTTCTTGCCTCTCCCTAAATAAGAATCATATCTACTTTTTCAGTGTAGGAAACCAGTTCAATCAGAAGCTATTAACACACTGTTTACTTAGTTTAACTCTATTGAATTGAATAGGTGTACAAACAAGAACTATCAGAATAAAGTATGACAGCCGCCTACTAGATAAATTGTTTGTAAACGGCCAAACCAGCCAGAAAATAATATTCTAGAGGATTTTTGCTGCACAACTTTTGTGCAAAACAAATTAGAAAAGAACAGTTTAAGGAAAAAACGTTCAAAAAAAAAAATAGGGCTTTCCAATGCCGTTTTGCAAGAGGTACGTCGATGGAAAAAAAGTTGTTTGGCGTCGCGGCGCCCAGCGTTGTTTTCACTACCAAATGTCAAATACGTCAGTATACTCTTTGACTTGCACATTCTACATTTAAAAAAATATATTCAACGATTTTCCATAAATCAGGGCTGGGCGCCTAAAAATGATCATCCTGTACAGTCGTGGACATATGGAACTCATGTTTTGAGCACATTCTAATGCAAGGCATATGTAATCCTGTAGTACTGTCACGTAATAACGGTAAAGCCTTACTGTTAAATTCAGATGGTCGATCAGGTTTTATTTTATTATAAATAAGCGAATACAGAATTATTTCAGAGTTATTAAAAGCCGGGTTCATTTTAATAAAGAATATTTGTGTTTAAAGAGTATTTATGAATTAAAAATATGACTGAAAAAAAAAATTTTTAGTTTTGTTATGAGAAAAAAAATAAGATATAAAGTAGTAGTATTAAGTCTTGTCTTAATGATAACAAAATTAAAAAGGCCTAATATATCTTTTGGGCTTGTATATTTGGCCTCTTCACTAGGTGACAAATGTTTTATCATATTTGGCTTCTCCATAAAAAACTAAGTTTAGAGTGTGAGATGCTGAAAAAATGTCCCTTAGACTGTTATATGATATTTAAGATATAAAAAGAATATCTGGGATATAAAAATAACTTTTTTTCATACTTCTGGGAATGAATTAAGAGCAATGTATAGCCTAAAGAGAAATGTTGGCCTTTTTCTTAAACTTTAATAGGTTAGTCCTCCTGTTAAGTGTTTTGTGATTATTTTAATATCCAAAATTCTCTGCGTTATCAATGTACCCGCCCTTTATAAGAGCTTTTACAAACTATAAAGATGCACTATGGACATTTTTTATAAAGTACAATTTTGTTTTCAAATATATAGCTGTATATGCATTCAATAGACACTATATTTATACCTGATGTTTACCTACTTTTTTACAAGTGACCTGTTTTTCCTTACTATTATTTTTTAAAAAATGGTCTTTAAACTATTTAAAGAATATATTTCATTATTAGTTTCAAATATTAACAAAAATAAAAATATGACTTACACACAAAAATTATTTCTTTTTAAATTTTTAATTAGACAGCTACTCTTTTTTTACCCTAATATTTTATACTCACTGTTGGAAACCATTCATGTTTTTAAAATACTCATGTCATAAAATTTATAAAATTAGGTTAGCTGGAGCTTTAGACCCGCCGTTTTCCTTCCTGCTTTCAGTGGCGGCTCCCAGTGAGGGTCCAACAGAGGTCTATGTCTTCCCTAAAATTCTATTTTCCCTCTGATTTTTGGATTTTACGAAGTTTATTTACGTCTTTGTTACGTGGCCCCTTCTACACAAATTACATTTTTGTCGGCAAAAATCAGTAAAGATTTTGCATAATTGATTATTAGTTATTTGTGACGAAAATTTCGAAATGTACATTAATCTTTTTAATGAAATGTCGTGAGCCGTTAACTTCGTCGACATACAGATACATCAAATATGGAATGTTTATTTAAGTTACACAAAAATCGAAAAACTAGATCTTACAGTCTAGGGAATCTGAAAGTGAGATAGAATAGAATTTATACTACTTAAGATTCCATTTTTAACAAGTAAATTTTATATTGCAAGTCTTTTTTCATAAATTTTGCTTCTATGAAAGTAATTTTCTTCTACTAAACTAGAGCTGCAAATCGAGGATTATTTAAGAAGCAAAATAATCTCTCATAATATAATGAATGACCAATTTTATATACTTTCTTAAATATTATTATATTACTAGTTATTAATTTACTATGTTGGGAATGTGGAATCTGTGGCACAATGACACTACTCAGTATATATCACCACTACACCAAACACTTTATTTTTGCATCTGACGCGCGTTTCACTAACTATGTTAGCTTCATCAGGAGCGATGATTGAGTCAATCATCGCTCCTGATGAAGCTAACATGGTTAGCGAAACGTGCGTCGAGTGCAAAAATAAAGTGTCTGGTGTAGTGGTGATGTATACTGAGTAATGTCATTGTGCAAAAGATTCCACATTCCCAACATAGTTGAGGTGGCTTCACGGTCAACGGAATTAAACCTTTATCGTAAGTGTAGTCAATCATCGCTCCTGATGAAGCTAACATGGTTAGAGAAATATCCGTCGAGTTTTTTGGTGTAGTGGTGATATATACTGAGTAGTAGTCATTAATTGTTCATAATACATCAGAGATTTCCCTGTCTGTTTTTGGAAATGTAGATTTCCAATATTAATTTTATTACGCAAGCATAATTAACTATGTTCAAGCTGTTTAATAATAAGCTAGAACTTATATTTTATGGCGACTATATGTAACTTTAGTCATTATATTAATCATTTAATGAAGTTTTTAGTGTTTTGTACGGAACACTTATAAGATCACTGTGTCTGTCTACTGTCCGTTTGTCTATGAAATCTAGGAAAAGGAGATGTAGTTCTCGTCCTATTGTAATTTTTTCTTTTCTATGATTTGTTTCAGGCAAAATATGTGGCCCGTATGTATGCTTCTTTTTCTTTGTATTCCTCCTCTATTATGCCTCTTAAAGGTCTCCCATATAGGTGACTAAGTATTGATGTTACTGTGATACCTCGATAGTTTTCACATTTTAAGCGGTCTCCTTCTTTGTGTATGGATGACATAAATCTCACTTTCCACTCTACTGGAACCGGTTCGCCTAGTAAACATCTATTAAGTAATTCTGTAATCATTGTTATCATTTTGTGGATGCCATTTTTTATCATCTCGGCCATGATTCCCCCTGGTTCGCTTGCTTCTCGATACCTCATTTTCTTAATTGTTCGTTTCACCGTTTCAGGTATCACCTTTATTACTTTTCCCTGTATATCTATGTTAGTTGTTTTTTTGTTAAACTGTGTTCGCTTCTCAGTTAAAAGGTTCTTGTAATATTTTTCCAATTTCTTTATTGGTATAATCTGTATTGTTGTTTTATTTATTTCTGATCTAACGCTGTCAATAAATTTCCATGCCTCCTTATACCTTCGTTTTTTTTTTTTTTTTTTTTTACGGGTCTAGCACACGTGCTGGAGGGAAGTCCCTAAAGCGCTCCAGGAGCGGCATGAGTGCGGAAAAAGCGATTCACGTTGTTCTTGAATCGCTGTAAATTGTACTCGGTGGGAAACACAGCGCTGGGCAAATTATTCCAAAGGGATGACGTTTTCCATATAAAAGATTGCTTGAAAAGCGTTGTACGCGGAGTAACAAGCTGAACCTCATACGGATGTGAAGCACCAGCACGACTTGTATTTCTAACATGCACCGCTTTGGGAGGAATTAAGCGGGCTACATCCTTCGAACACTTTCCATTTTTTTTTTTTTTTTTTTTTATGGGTCTAGCACACGTGCTGCAGGGAAGTCCCTAAAGCGCTCCAGGAGCGGCACGAGTGCGGAAAAAGCGATTCACGTTGTTCTTGAATCGCTGCAAATTGTACTCGGTGGGAAACACAGCGCTGGGCAAATTATTCCAAAGGGATGACGTTCTCCATATAAAAGATTGCTTGAAAAGCGTTGTACGCGGAGTAACAAGCTGAACCTCATACGGATGCGAAGCACCAGCGCGACGTGTATTTCTAACATGCACCGCTTTGGGAGGAATTAAGCGGGCTACATCCTTCGAACACTTTCCATGAAAATACTTGTAGAACAGACTCAAGTCGCCAACCGTTCTTCGATGTTCTAGCGAATCAAGGCCGCCGGTCAATTCCGGGTCCCCAATCAGACGGACCGCTCTTCTCTGAACAGAATCCAATAAATGCAGTGTATGTTTGGGAGCGGAGCCCCAAACGTGGGAGCAGTATTCCATAGTTGGTCGAATTTGGGCTTTGTAAAGAATTAACAGCTGCTGTGGGGTGTAAAGCTTTCTGGTTCTAAATAATATTACTTAAATAATAACTTTTGAGAAGCTCTCCTTGCTATGCCTGCAACATGTTCATGCCAAGACATATTTACTCCCAAACTAACTCCCAACAAATTGAGCGACGAGCGGGAATGGAGTGGCCCGACATAACTATGTCGGGTTCAGCAACGTTAACTTTTTTTAGAAAAAACTGCCGCTTGGGTTTTTGTAGCGTTAAATTCCACTTGGTTACTGTCACCCCAAGATAGAATTTCTTCCAGGTCTTTGTTAAGTTGAACGACCTCCTGCTGTCTGCGGATATTCGCCTGAGCAGCCGATGTCCGAGCGTTCAAGGTGAATGTCATCTGCAAAGCTATAGATTGGATTCCCGGTCTTTTCCAGCAGATCGTTAATGTAAATGAGAAAGAGAGTAGGAGACAGTATGGAGCCCTGGGGCACACCGGCGTTGATAGTGAGGGTGTTAGAAAGAAATCCGTCGACCGCCACTCGTAAAGAACGCTCTGTGAGGAAACATGAGAGCCACAAACAGAACCTTTCAGACATACCATAAGAGCGTAACTTAGCCAACAGTCCATCGTGCCAAACACGGTCGAATGCCTTGGATATGTCAAGAGCAACCGCTCGAGATTCTCCAAAGTGTTCAATTGCGTTGTTCCAAATATGTGTTACATAAGTCAGAAGATCTCCTGTTGATCTATGTTTACGAAAACCATATTGGTGATCGCTAATAATATTGAATCGTTCAAGATATTTTAGAAGATGCTCATTGATAACCTTTTCCATGACTTTCGATATTATTGAAAGCATGAAAATACTTGTAGAACAGACTCAAGTCGCCAACCGTTCTTCGATGTTCCAGCGAATCAACGCCGCCGGTCAATTCCGTGTCCCCAATCAGACGGACCGCTCTTCTCTGAACAGAATCCAACAAATGCAGTGTATGTTTGGGAGCGGAGCCCCAAACGTGGGAGCAGTATTCCATGTAAAGAATTAACAGTTGTTGTGGGGTGTAAAGCTTTCTGGTTCTAAATAATATTCCCAACTTTTGAGAAGCTCTCCTTGTTATGCCTGCAACATGTTCATGCCAGGACATATTTGCTCCCAAACTAACGCCCAACAAATTGAGCTACGTTGCCGATATACATTTCCACTTCTGCACATCTTTCGTCCCATCATGTCCTTTTTTGTTCTGTCACTAGTCTTCTTACTTATCTTCTAATTTCGACGAATTTCTGTCTGTCCTCATCTTTTTTTGTATATGCTTCTTTTTTTAGTGTTCCGTATGGAACACTTATAAGATCACTTAGGTGTCTGTCTATCTGTCTGCCTGTCTGTCACACCCGATTTTCTCCGAAACTATTTGACATAGAAAGTAAAAATTTGGCATTAATATAGGAATTAATGGTCTCATCAGAGACATGTAGTTGTGAAAGTTAAATTTTGACCTAAGGGGTTAGTTTTTTTGAGGTGAATTCGGAAGTAAAAAAAAAAATTACCAGGTCATCGAGTGGGGTGTCCAATGAAAGCTTGTAAAAACACAAGTTCAAAAATATATATAATGTAATACTTGTGCACACTTTTCTTTGTATTATTTATAAAAAATTGCTAAAAATCCTGTACCCCTCTTTATCTCGAAAAGTACTGATCAAAAAATTTCGCAAAAATTCTGGAACATTCTCCACAGGGTGTAGATTAAACGAAAATTATCACGAGTACATTACCTTTAATATTTGTCTGATACATAAAAAAAAAACAAAAATTTCAAGGTCGTCAGTTTTCAGTAAAGATCGGAGAAAAACTTTGTTGAAAACTCATTTGGGATGTTTTGTGAAGCCGTTGATCGTTTTTTTTTTTTCAAATTTTTATTTTAAAACTAATCAACGTACGGAACACTAATTGCGCAAGTCCGACTTGCACTTAGTCGGTTAATAAATTTTAATTTTATCGCCATAATTTTAAATTGCCTATAAACATTTTTTCTATTATACAAATCACCGCTAGATCGGCGCATGTGTAGAAGTGAAGAAGAAGCGATTCACTTTGTACCCCTGCAGCTTATATTCAGTGGGACATATAATAATAGGTACTTTATTCCAAAGGAACGAACTTCTCCATATAAAATGGTTCTGTAATGTATTAGGATGATGTGTGTTCATAGCTTTTAACCCTCTACAAGGAATCAAACGGGTTACAGCCAACTAACTCTTTCCATGAAAATATTTATAGAATAATTAAGAACATAGAATAAGTCAACTTCTTTTCGATGTTTTAAAAAATTAAAGTTTCTGGTTAGCTCGGTGTCCCAAATCAGGTTAATAGTTCTCTTTTGAGTCGAATATAACGAATACAGAGTAGGTTTGGGTACAGAGCTTTAAACGTTAAAACAGTATTCCATTGATGGTACAATTTTAGTTTTGCAACGCCTAATAAGTAAGCGTGGGTAACGATACGAATGAGGTAGAGGTTCAAGTCATAATTTATACCGGGTTCTGTAACGTTAATTTTTTATAAAAAACTGCTGTATGGGTTTTTGTAGTGTATTCTAGTTGATTAATGATATACTAAGACACAATTTCGTCTAGATTTTTGTTGAGTTGTGTAATTTTCTGTTGCCTGGGGATATTTACAAGAGTCATCTTGCGAGTCATCACGAAAGCTAAAGATTAGATTTTTTTTCTCTTCTCCAGTAGAAGGTGAATGTAAAGAAATAACAGAGTGGATGGCAGTATGGATAAATCTAGTACGTACACCGACGATCGTAGTGATCGTAGTGAAGTTCTCAGAAACAAATCTATCAACAGCTATTCGTAAAGAACGTTTTCTCAGTAAACTTATAAACGCATGAACAGAATCATACAGTCATACTACTATATAAAAGCGTAGCTTAGCCAACAGTATTTCATGCCAAATTGGGTCAAATGCCCTAGATATATCAAGTGCAACTACCCGAATCTCTCCATAATGTTCAATCGGGTTGTTTGAAAGATGAATGACGTACGTTATAGGTCTTTTATTAACCTTTGCTTAAAATAGTCATATTCGTGGTCGCTGATAATCTCTTACTTCTTTTAGGTATCGGCCGAATTCAAACACATTTTCAGCAGGTTTAAAAAATTAGTAGCGAAACAACGGTCAAAATACAGGATGTTTTTATCAGTTCAACTATTTATTTTTACAGACTATAGTATACATTAAAATAACTGATCTCGTCCCGTAGAGCCTATGGCAAAGTTAACAAAAAATTAAAATAGTTTAAGTCACTCCAAAATACTCATGCTCAAGAAAAAGTATTGGAAAAAATTAAACATAATTAGCACATGGGCAACATGTTAAAAAAGGTCACAAATTAGAAAACATTCTTAAGAAATTGTATGTGTTTTACATACATGAATTAGACTGTTGGAGTTACTAACTAAAATTTTTTCGAAATTTAATTATTGTTATTATTTTTTTATTATTTTTAGTAATCAACAGTAGTATAATATATCTCAAAATCAGCTATATCGACCGATTAAAGAACGTTTGTGATTATCCGACAACACAGTTTCGCTAGAGTAAAACTTCAATATTTAGATTTAACTGAATCCTAAAACAATAATTAACTTCTCTGTCTTGTGTAGTTACGTCCCTAAATTAAGTACTATATTATCGATATCAACATCAATTTAGAATTTAAGGACTGCATTGCTGCCATTTATAAGTTAAAATAGTATTCTCACTAATATATAGCCTTGATAAAACGGTTCTCTACCTACTATTAAGTTCTATGTCTTATTTTTGTTTTAACTTCCCTTGCGTCAACACCCTTAGATAGAAAAGCTAGCGTCGCCACTGCCTACTTCCATCATCACAACCCTTTGGATCGATGGTGCACGTTGTTTACGACGGGGATGTTTTGTTCCAGCAACGGCCGGTGTCGTTGCGTTGACAGCGACTAAGTGTGCTTCTGGCGGCGGCAGCTATCGTGGGGTTCCGCTCCATTACTCCTTTGCCATTGTCTCGGCGCCGTTGACGGACAGCCGATAAGGCAAGGCTGGCACGTTGGCCCCCTAGGATGTTACACGTGTTTCTGTATATTGCAATTTTTAAGCGTTTTTTTACAAAATATATAATAATAAGACTATTTCTAAAATCAAATTATAACATCATAATTGATTATAAATAATTTTTCACTATTATTGTTACGTTTTACACTTAACAATTGTTCCTAAAAATTTTCGAAGCTAAAGTATTTTGGAATACTTACCTTTGGAAACATATATATATATATATATATATATATATATATATATATATATATATATATATATATATATATATGTATATATATATATATATATATATATATATATATATATATATATATATATATATATATATATATATATATATATATATATATATATATATATATGTATATATATATGTATATATATATATATATATATATATTTATATATATATATATATATATATATATATATATATATATGTATTTATATATATATATATATATATATATATATATATATATATATATATATATATATATATATATATATATATATATATATATATATATATATATACATATAAATATATATATATATATATATATATATATATATATATATATATATATATATATATATACATATATATATATATATATATATATATATATATATATATATATATATATATATATATATATATATATATATATATATATATATATATATATATATATATATATATATATATATATATATATATATATATATATATATATATATATATATATATATATATATATATATATATATATATATATATATATATATATATATATATATATATATATATATATATATATATATATATATATATATATATATATATATATATATATGTATATATATATATATATATATATATATATATATATATATATATATATATGTATATATATATATATATATATATATATATATATATATATATATATAGGGTGTCCCAAAAACCAACGTATTCCCTTCGAGGGTTTATGGACCAGCCCATAACTCATCAGAATATGTAAATATGACCTTAGTTTTTTATTTTTTATGTTTCATAAAGTTTTTAAATAACTGACCAGGTTAGCTTGGTAACATTTTTTTTTAGAATATGAAGAGTCAAACTTAGCTAATTAAAATGTTTTCCCTTATGATATTTTCAAAAATGTTTTTTCCCACACGCCACAGTCTCAGTATCGCTAAATCTGACGGTTTTTCACTAAGGTCATATTTATATATTGTGGTGAGCTTTGAGCTGACCTATTAGCCCTCGAAGTGAGCATGTTGGTTTTTGGGACACTGTATATATATATATATATATATATATATATATATATATATATATATATATATATATATATATATATATATATATATATATATATATATATATATATATATATATATATATATATATATATATATATATATATATATATATATATGGGTCATTGCCACTTAACAGCCGAGGTTGGCGTTTAAGTTAACCTTACCCGTTTAGGTAAAATAAAAATAAAATTTCAGAAAGATTCTTCTAACATTTCCAAGATTAATACCGAAATGGTAAACGTTTCTTGTTACAGTGAAAAAACAAGCTTTAAAAATGTAGTTGTTTATTATTTTTATTTCTCTATTTAGCATCAATCTGAAATCTTTAAACCCTAAAAATTAAAATAAAATGTATAAACTTGTTTTTCTTCATATTTTCTCTTTTTTGTGCAGTAAAACACACAGATGTGTTTTATTGCACGATATATTTACTCTTTTTAATATCTCATTGAATTTCCACATTTAATATCTCATTGAATTTCCACAATTTTAGAGTGTTTTAAAGATGTATGCAGTATATATTTTTCTCTAAACTTGCCAGAAAAAAAAACTTTTGTCTAAAATATTTATACAAAATTTTATTATTTTCCAACGTCCAAATTAAAAAGAAAAATCACAAAGGGAAACTAAAGATCAAATTTTAAAACAAACATTACATTTTTAGGATTTCTAGTGGACTACAGTCTACAGTTCAGTAATAAGGTGGATATGGAATAATTTCTGCTACCTATGTTATCAGGCATTTGAAAGATCAAATTAGTTTAGCTAATCCTACAATAAGATTATTCTATTTTGCAAGTCCCCATAGCATAACTTCATACAGTATTATGCTCTGATACTCTTTCTCAACAAGAAACGCCAACAGTATGTTTATGGGTCAGAAAAGATTAGTTTGGGGAGTTTGATATGTAAAGTACAAAGAACTTTAAAGTATATTATTGAATATTATAACGGTACCTTCCTTCTCCCTATATGTCTGTTTAATTTTTGTGTAAACGAACAATAGCATTCTCTTTAGAAGTAGAGATATCTCTAGGAACATTGGCACAAGGGTGGGAATAACTTAGCTGAACCACTTGATCATACCTCCTTATTTCATAACATCTGAGAAATATTAAAAGCCTGAGTTGTTTTAAGGGCAAAGTGAAAAGTTCTTGTCGACAATGAATTCTATTCCTTAGGTGAATATTTATGGTCAGGTATCATTTTTAATTATTTTTTTAGTGTTTAGTTATAGATTTTTAATTATATGTTAAAAGTGACTTATTTTTACCCTTGTGACATTATATATCTAATAACGAATAGTGAACATAAAATAGGAATTAGCCATTACTGTTATATTTAGACATTATTTAATTTGATTGCAAACGGATTTAAAAAAAATTGAAACCCTGGTAACCCTAATCATAATTTTAACTAATGTCGGTGATAAAATTGAATTAATAAAACTCACGCAAAGAAATTCTCCATGTTTCTAATTTCTTGTGCAGCCATTTCTATTCGATTACGTAACTGATCCAGATTTTCAACTTGCTCACTATACACCATTTGCTTAATTACATCCAATAAGAACCAAACGCTGTATAAAATAAAATAGCCCAAGATTCGTACAATTACAAATACAAACTTCAAAAAATTGCAATTTAAAGTTTCAAACAGATATTTTACAATCTAAAAGACAAATAATTTACCACCGTTCGCGTTAATTTTTTCACCGACGTCATGTAACGTTGAAATTTGATGTTTGACGACTAAAGGTTTTTTAGATAAATTTATATCTTCTTCTTCTCCTTCCTTGTAATGGCATAGATCCATAATTTTGTTTCATTTTTAATGTACATTAAGTAAATTATTCCAAAATACTAATTACAACTACTACTATTTTTGTTTTTCATGTTTTCTACTTTATGAATTTCCCTTCCAGGTTTTCGTTTCTTAAATATAAATTTTTCATTATTTTTAAAGTTTCCAGTTTTTTTACTGTAAAAGAGCAATTAACCATGGCTTATATGTTTTTGGCTTTATTATTTTATGGCGGAAAAATAAAAAATTTAAAAAATATTTTTAAAAATGTATCTGTCACTGGTGGCGCCTCTTGGTGGCAGGTTGTTGTGAGTGGTTTTCCAATAAATTAAACATAATTAAGTTGATTATTAAAAGACTGATGATACTAATTAAAAAAGAAATTAGCTGAAGTCAACTAGGAGGAAATTCACCGAACCAAAAATAAACGGGTTGAGATTTTCAGAATAAGTGAAGATTATGTGGCCATAAATGCATTCTTTTATGTTTGGATTGATTCAGCCGATACTTGGTGGATTTCCATAACTAAATTAATTGTAAAAAGTAAAAGACTACTTAAACTACCACTGAATTTTTATTTTTAATACCATAACAGGTTTACTTGAACAACAGCTTCTTCGGATGGTTTGTTACAAAATTTTGTAACAAACCATCTGAAGAATTCAGTGGAAATTTAAGTAATGTTTTACTTTTTTGCAAATTATTCTCTTATGACTGATTTTACACGGATTAATACTATATATAATATTTTTATCTTTGGATAAAAATTTTAAAACAATTTTACTGTTCTCCCTCAGTAAATAGAATATTGAAATATAAAACCTGAAATGTGCTAGTGTGCTAGTAACTAACAATTTTAAAAGGTGAAAATTTTTATATTTTCTTTTTTTAAATGAGTTGTACTACAGCAACATTGTTAAATGTCACGTGCTTGTTAACAATCAGCTATATTGTTATTTGTTTTGTTTACCAGGAGCAGAGCAACAACAATATTGTCATTTCATTCATTGGATCATTTCTTTAGGGTTGATTTTTTAACTTTACTATTGAGATCTGCTATTTAAGGTGAATTTTCTGCAATCGGTATTGCTAATATATTAAGCGATTTCAATAACACTATATATATCTATATATATATATATATATATATATATATATATATATATATATATATATATATATATATATATATACAGATAAATATATGTCTTAAACGATATTTTATTTAATATTACCTGCTACACATTAATATTGCATTAATAATTTTTTTTATATCTAAGAAAGCATGACATGTCAGCAAAGAGTCGAAAAGTGTGGATTGCAATCAGGTCAATTATTTACAACAAATTAAATTATGAAAAAATGTTAAAAAATGTATTACTTAATTTTCTGTGTAATTGCAGTAATTGGATTTAGCGGCTTTTCATTCTCTCTGCGGAGGAGATGTTTCCGTCTTTGCGTATCTCTGGGGCAAAATCGTTGCTCATGAGGAGATGTAATAAACTTGGTTGACTGTCAAAATAGTACACGAGATCAGTCGCTTTTAACACATTTTTGATATGGCCTTTTAGAAATGCACAGACACAAGACAGTTTCCACGTGTGAAGCAAAATGTAACCCGTGTTTCTATCAATTCGGTTAGGGTGTTTGTAGATTTCGATTCTTTTTTTATTCTATATTTTATAGAAACTGAAGATTAATACTAAAATTTGGGGTACGATTTACCCTATTTATATATATATATATATATATATATATATATATATATATATATATATATATATATATATATATATATAACATATATATATATATATATATATATATATATATATATATATATATATATATATATATATATATGTATATATACATACATACATACATACATACATACATACATACATATATATATATATATATATATATATATATATATATATATATATATATATATATATATGTTGTTGTTTTCAGTGTTGTTCATCTTTCATGTTCTGGTCTGTTAGGACATTCAGGTTCCATTGTAAATTTTATTTTTTTTATGAGCCTAGCACACGTGCTGCAGGGAAATCTCTAAAGCGCTACAAGAGCGACATGTGTCCAGAAAAAGCGATTCACGTTCGTCTTGAATCGCTGAAAAACGTATTCGGTCGAAAATACAGTCCTCGACAAATTATTCCCAAGGGATGAGGTTATCCATATAAAAGAATATTTGAAAGGGGTTGTACGAGAAGTAATAAGCTGAACCTCATATGGATGTGAGGTATTAGCGCAAAGTGTATTTCTAGAATGCACCGCTCTGGGAGGAATTAAGCGGGCTATATCCATCGAACACTTTCTATGAAAATACTTGTAGAATAGACTCCAGTCGCCAAGATTGCTGGCTAGTTCCGGATCTACAGTCAGACGAACAGCTCTTTTCTAAATAAAATCCAACAAATGCAGTACAGAATTAACAGTTTTTGTGGAGTGTAACGCTTCCTAGTTCGAAATGACACTTTCAGCCTTTGAGGAACTCTCTTTGCTATGCTTACAACATGTTCAAGCCAAGGCGCATTTGCGCCCAAATTAACGCCCAGCAAATTGAGTAACGATGCTAGAGAAATGTTGGGTTCAGAAAAGTTAACTTTTTTAGAAAAAGCTGCCACCTGGATTTTTGTAGCGTTAAATTCTACTTGGTTACTGTCACCCTAAGATAGAATTACTTCAAGGTCTTTGGATAATTAAACGACTTCCTGCTGTGTACGGGTATTTGCATGAGTAGCCGATGTTCGAGCGTTCAAAGTGAATGAAGAGACAAGCTTATTTTTATCTGCAAAGCTGTAGATTGAATGCCTGATCTTGGATTGCAGATCATTAATGTAAATGAGAAAGAGAGTAGGAGATAGTATGAAGCCCTAGAGCACATCGACGTTGATAGTGAAGGTGTTAGCAAGAAAACAAAGAAACCCACCGACTGCCACTCGTAAAGGATGCTCTTTGAGAAGACATGAGAGCCATAAATAGAACTTTTCAGACATACCAGAAGAGGGTAGCTTAGCCAACAATCCATCGTGCCAAACACGTTCGAATGCCTTGGATATATCAAGAGCAACCGCTCGAGATCTTCCAAAGTGTTCAATTGCGTGGTTCCAAACATGTGTTACATAAGTTCGAAGATCTCCTGTTGATCTATGTTTACGAAAGTCATAATGATGGTCGCTAATAATATTGAATCCTTCAAGATATTTTGGAAGATGCTCATAGCCTTCTCCATGATATTACTGAAAGCAGCGTGACTGGTCGGTAGTTGTTTGGCAAGATCTTCTTGCCAAATCGGCTGAACTGTGGCATATTTCTAGCAGGAAGGAAATATTTCTTTTCTGTAGGATAGGTAGAAAACGGGTGTTAGTTCTCTTACGCAGTTTTTGAGTACTATGGCAGCGCCAAAAGCTTTTTTGGTGTCTAACTTCATTAAAATAAGTTTTATGATACGCTGTCTGAAGATAATATCGGGCATCCTTGACTGCACTATGGGAATAGTAGGTGGTGTTTTTTCCTTGGAAATTGACAGTAGAATGTGAAGCAATAAGTTCAACTAACAGTTGGCTTTTTAAACTGGTGTTGTTGCAATATAATGGCCATAATAACTCACATCTGGCCGTGTGAGTAGTGGTATAGTGAATTTTGTAAAATTTTAACTAACTGCCTTATCGACTGACGAAAAGAACCTGGAATTGTTGGGACAAGCAAGAAGTTTGTTTCTAATTCATTAATTGTGTGCCTCCTTGGTTTCATCGATAATTTCTTTGCATCTGCTCCGGGCACGAACAAGGATGTTACGATTTATGACGTTAGGATTTTCATGCCATTGTCGGTTGGCAAGATGTTTAGAAGCATACACTTTTTTGCATTTTCGGTCAAATCAAAGGGATGTGAGTGTCCTTACCAGACAAAATAACACCGGACACTTGACGCAGTCAGATGGGTAGTCGGATCGAAAGCAAAGTTGACTGATGTGATTCAGAAAGGCTTTACCACATAGTAAAGGTATTGTCCACATTGGTCTATGGGAGGACCAATGTTTGAACCTCAAGTTTGTTCATGTTCATAAATTGTTCTCTAGAATATGATTAAGAAGACAACAGATATTATGTTTCTATAAAATCTACCAAAGATGAGTAAAAGTTATTATGTCTAAATATGTTTAAGATTATGGAAACTAAATCACTACAGAATTATTGTTTAGATTTTTTTGCTGGCGGCAAACTTCTTTTCGACTTGATTCACTATCGTCACTCTTTATTCCCTACCAGAGAGCATATGTATGAATTTAAAAAACACATAAAACGGATAAGTGGTTCTCGAGTGATAAGCGCACTAACGGATAGACAGACAGAGAGACGTTGAGTTTTATAATATATATAGAGGAATTATTCTAGCAGAGCTGCTTGATGTCTAGCTTCATTAAAATATGTTTTATGATAGGCTGGCTGAAAACAATATCAACAATAAATATTATTATTTGTATCGCAGCTTACAATGGAGCAAACAATACGGATCTCTTAGACCTATTTAGTTAAGGACTGTAAATGATGATTATTTCAATATCTTATTTAATGGTACATTACCATATATTTTAAATATTTAATTCTCTTTAAAACTAAAGATTTACTGGCATATTGGAAAAATAATGCGTGCGTGTGCGTGCGTGTGCGTGCGTGTGCGTGCGTGCGTGGGTGCGTGCGCGTAGGTGCGTGCGCGTGGGTGCGTGCGCGTGGGTGCGTGCGTGTGGGTGCGTGCATGTGGGTGCGTGTGTGGGTGCGTGCGTGGGTGCGTGGGTGGGTGCGTGCGTGCGTGTGTGTGTGCGCGTGCGTGCGTGTGTGCGTGCGTGCGTGCATGCGTGTGTGCGTGCGTGCGTGCGTGCGTGTGGGTGCGTGCATGTGGGTGCGTGCGTGTGGGTGCGTGTGTGGGTGCGTGTGGGTGCGTGCGTGCGTGCGTGCGTGTGTGCGTGCGTGCGTGTGTGCGTACGTGTGTGCGTGCGTGCGTGTGTGCGTGTGTGCGTGTGTGCGTGTGTGCGTGCGTGTGCGTGCGCGTGTGCGTGTGTGTGTGCGTGTGTGTGTGCGTGTACGTGTGTATGTGCGTGTGTGTGTGTGTGTGTGTGTGTGTGTTTTCATATTCTATAATCAAATAGTATTTAAATATCCAATATTTAGATACTTTACCAAATGCTATAGCCGCTGGTTATATCCATCTTCACTATTTAAAGTATCTTGCTACACACAAACTAATCCTTCACAATAAACCACCGCCAACAGCATAGGACATTCAAACTGGAACTAAAATTACTGACTGTAAAAAAACGGGTTAAAAAAAACAATTGATTATAACGTATGCTACAAGTATTACGAGTAGTAGAACCAGTTGAAACACTTTTTTTGTTCACTGATATGTTATGGCAAAAATTAGGTGGTTATTCCTTATTAACTATATTACTGGTATATCATAAAAGTAATGGATAATAAAGTATAACATTTGATTTATGTAATTTTCTGGCTTTGTGCAAAACATGCAGCTAATTTGATTTTTCACAAAAAAAAGTTGCGAGCAAGAAATGTATAGTAGAAAATTGCAATAAAAAACACTTTGAGTTAGTTTTGATTAAGCAGGAAATGGCATAAACTCATATGAACTGTCAAAATGGACCTAACTGAATTACAAACAACAACCAAATTTAAATTTTATATTTTAAAATCGCAATATCTTGCTCTCTAGTATTCACTGTGAGAGGATTTTTTATTTATCAGATTGTTACCTAACTTTCTCAAATAAAATATAGCTGTTATCAAAATAACAGTGTTTTGTTTTAGGCAAATGAACATAGGAAAATATTTTTCTCTTCTTCTTCTCCTATAAGACAAGGTCTTGGTTCGTCTGATTTTAAGCCTCTTGTGACGTAGATGTCTGGCTTTCGTGCCATCTTTGTGGTAGTCGACATGAAGGTCCTCTTATTTCTGGTTTTTTATCTTTTGCCTATATGGGCCAGGTATTAGCGGGCATCCTACTTACGTGATCCCCCCAATATCGACGTCTTGATCTGGCGAGACGGGCGATGTCTTGAATCTTGAGTTCTGCTCGTACAGTTGTTCTTCGTACCTGATCTCTCAGGGTTATTCCTTTAATAGTGCACAGTGTTTTCATTTCTATAGCGATTTAGATGTTTCTGCTCTTGTCTCTGCTGCATACGTTAGAACCAATCTTACCACGATTATATATGTTAGTATAGAACCTTTGCTTTCTGTAGGCATTTTTTTGTATTGTAAATCTCTCGTACAGCCAGATATTCTCGATGCTTTATTTATCTGATTGAGTACTTTTTAATATAGATGGAGAGGTATGTGCAGTGCATGCTCTGTGCTAGTGTTTTGTTGTAGACGGCTAATTTCCATCTAATGGGGTCTTCAGCTATAACCATTGATTCTGTTTTTTCCATTCCATTCTCATGTTGTAAGTTTCTACTGTGGCCTAGGGACGTTCAGCCAGTCCCCAGCATGAATAATGGAGGAGGGTTTATGGGTGAGGTTAGCTACCTACCCATTGTAAAAAGAATGCTCGCTCACAAGACTTAAGCAAGCTTCGGATAATAGACGGCCTCTACGGAATAGTTTTCTCCATTGACCAAAATACCTTTTCTCTATTTGAGAAATATTTTATATAAAGTATTTTTTATCCGAAGCAAATTATTTGAATCCGAGAATCTTTTTTATATCTGTTTGTATACACAGAATGAGAATCTAAGATATAAAATTCAGATGATAATAAGCGTAAATTTCAAATCTATACGTCTAACGCTTTTCCGGTTTGGTTAAATTGGTTGATGGGATTAGGTCGTAACTCTTCGATATTTTACCTATGATTACACTAGGGAACATAAATAATTAACTTGTTCCTCTTTAAGCTCGTTCAATGTTGTAGTCTTGATGATTGACGGTTTCTGAAGTTAAGTCGTGCAATCGTAGCCTAATGTCAGTAAGTCATTCACTTTTAGGCTCTAATCAAAAGATCCATGATTTTTTAACCTGTACTATTAAAAATGAAATAATCAAGGTAATTCTATCTCCTCGAGAATTGGAAAATTTTGAAAAAAATTCAATAATGTGGCGAATATGTAAATTTAAAAAAATAAATAAATAAATCATTTATCTAACACCAATTAATTAAATACTCGTAAATTACACATGTCTTTTAATAAAGCTTGCTGATTGATTTTTTAATATTTAGTTTCTATTATATTGAGAAACTTTCTGTTTCAAGAGACATTTTCAGTTAATTTTTTTATGTAATATGCAAAGTTGGCTACTTAAAACTTGTACAGAAACACAAATATGTCCGTTAATCAATAGCAATTTACATAGAAAAGTTACCGTATATTTAGAGGGACTCTAATACTGTTCACACTAAATAATTACGACGTATATTAAGATTGATCTACAGTGTAAGTATCGTTATCGTCTGATATAAACCGATCTGACAACATCGCCAGTAAGCCGACCTAATCCATGTAGGGGAAAGTGTATCGTGTTAGTGCGATTATCACGCGTGAATCCCCGCACGTCGTTGCCGCGTGCCGGTCCATGCGTTAATCCTTGTTGGACCAACACTCGATCAGATTCTATTACAGATTCCCAGGCTATCTAATTCGATAAAACGAAGTCTATGATCCCTCAAAGAGTTGTAATTGAAATAATTACTATCTCTTGAAGCATATTTCCTCTATATTTATTAACATTACATAACAAGGAAATACACGTGACTTTGATAATTTTATTATTTATTTTCATCATTGCTAATTAATTTTGTAAATACCTATCTTTTTCAGTTACAAGTATAGTATATAAGTATACTTGTATAAATGCAATTTCTACCCCCAGATGGACACTGGTGCCTATAGAGAGAACAGGAAGGAATAAATTACAATGTAAAACAAAAAACAAAACAGCTTTGAATTTATAAAATATATTCATGTAAAAATATTTATACGAGGGCTACCTTTAAAGTTTTTACAAAAACAACAAAAGAAAAAAAAATTTGATACAAATCGTTTTATTGTTTCTCAAAATATTCGCCTTTAAGATTTGTAAACTTTTGAATGCGTTCGAACCAATTCTCAAAACACTTTTTCCACTCTGAAGTTGATATCTCAAAATTATGGTTTTAGAAGGGTTCACAAGCTTCTTGAGGTGACGAAAATCATTGCCCACGCATAGGCGATAAATCAGGTGAATACAGGCAATGAGACATTAATTCGATGTTTTTCTCCGTCAAATAAAATCAACTGTTTGACTTGCTGTATGAGAGCTGGCACTGTCATGATGAAGAATGATACGACGTTTTCTGTTGTTTTTCCTGATTTTATCGATCACTTCTAGCAAACAAATTGTTATATACCATTCAGCATTAACTGTTTTCGAACCTCTAAACCGGGGGTTCCCATGCTTTTCTGGACCACCGCCCTTTACAAGAAAAAAAATTCCAACTTCCATAATAGTTAATTATACCGAATATTAAAATATTGTTGCATATTATCTATACCTACTTTATCTGTCTATCTACCTATTAAATGTAGTAAAAAACTGTTTATTAAAAATTTAAAAATAAACATAAAATCAATAAGAAATAAAAAAATTAATGAGATGGTTGAGGCTGGTGGAGTTTTAACAATTTGTTAATGTCGGGTTCCAATTTTGTTAACATAAGTCGAAAATTGCCACGATCAGTGAGGTGCAGTCTGTTTCTTTTCTTAGATAGTACATTAGCTACTGCACTGAACCCACGCTAAGCGAAATGCGATGAAGGAAAAACAATTAAAAGTTTCTGTACTCTTGTCCACAATCCAGGGTAGAGAGCTGGTATTGATTTTTGAGGGCAGAACTCTTTGTATCCATTTTTAAATTTTTCTTTTAATTCTCTGTTAGTTGTAAGTTCTACGAGTTCTTCTTCTAAATTTGATGATTATGCTATATCTGCATTTACAAAAGGATCTAAAATCCAACTCGGTATATTTATGTTTAAAATATCCTGGAATCGGTCTGTAAAATCAGCATGAAGAAGGTTCAAATGTTGGCAGTAAGTAAGTAAATCTTCCTGTTTTGCAGATACTAGTGATAATGTGGGAAAGTGATTGTATTCACCTCTACTTAGATTTCGTTTGAACAGAAGAAGTTCTTCCACAAAAGTAGCTATGACATTTTTTGTTTTAATTAAATTCAACTCATCACCTTCCAATTCTAAATTGACTTCATTAAATATTTTAAACAGGCCTGTCAAATAAGCGATGTAATCAGATTTTCGCCTAGTTTTTCGTCTCTGTTTTCACAAAAGTTCAGTACTGAGTTCAACAGATTGAAAAAACAATTCAGACAAATACCTTTTGAGAGCCAACGAGCTTCTGTGTGTTGCAGCAAGCGATTGTAATCTTCATCATTTTCACTACAAAGTTAACTCATTAATCTGTCATGCAATGAATTGCTTTCAATCTTATTGACTGATCTCATAACGTAATAAAACGACATATGCAGGCGTTTATTCTGATTTTTTGCAACCAAATGCTGATGATGAATAACACAATGTACAGCAAGTACATTTGGTATTGCTTGTTTCAAATGCGCTATGAGACCCTTATGACGCCTCGTCATTGCTGGAGCACCATCAGTAGAAGCTAACAAAATATTATTAAAAAAACTTGTTCATGGTATTAAATATCGATTCTTCCTTTGTATCGGTTTCCAAATTTTTAGCAAATAATAACTCTTGACAATTTTTTTCTTCTTTTATGAATCGAACGTATGATATAAGTAGTGCTTCGTTATTTGGCAGAGTTGATTCATCGAGTCTTTAAGTAATCGCATAATGATATCTCAACGTCTTTAGCCATTTCAACTATTCTTCTTTGCACCGAATTATTACTCTGACAGTGTCTTATGATGAAGAACAGTTTTTTATTACCTCTTTCACTGCCGGCAAGATTAATTCCTCGCCAATTGTGTGTGGTTTTCCCGCTTTTGCGATTAACGATGAAATATTATGAGGCTCGTAGTCCATCATATTCTTGTTTAGAAGATGAAGCAAAAAGGTTTGGTATAGTTGGCTGCTTTAAATATTTCTTTTCCAGTCCTTGAAAATGGGATAAATCTTTGTCGTTTTTATCGGCATGCATTTTATTCAAATGCCCTTGTAGCCTAGAAAGCTTCATGGCTTCATTTGAAAAAACTTTTTGGCAAATTACACACATAGGTAATGATTGGTTGGTAGAAGAGTGAGTAAATCCATATTTCAAATACTCAATACTGTACTGCCGGCACTTCTTAGATTTAGGCATTTTGAAATATAAAATTTGCCACGGTTTAAATACGAGGCTGGTTTGAAAAGTCCGTGCAAAAATAAAAACTACTTATGTGTTTGGGGTAAACCTTTTTTATTTTTCGACATAGTCTCCTTTTAGGCTTATACACTTCGTCCAACGATGTTCTAGTTTGTTGATCCCTTCCGAATAATAGGATTTGTCCAAGTCTGCAAAATATCCATTAGTGTCTGCAATCACCTCCTCGTTTGAATAAAATCTTTGTCCCGCCAGCCATTTCTTCAAATTGGGGAACAAATAGTAGTCCGAGGGAGCCAAGTCTGGAGAATAGGGGGGATGTGAAACGAGTTGGAATCCTATTTCCACTAATTTTGCGACCACAACTGCTGAGGTGTGTGCTGGTGCGTTGTCGTGATGGAAAAGGACTTTCTTGTGGGCCAATCGCGGGCATTTTTCTTGCAGCTCGGTTTTCAAACGGTCCAATAACGATGAATAATATTCACCTGTAATAGTTTTACCCTTTTCCAGATAGTCGATGAGGATTATCCCTTGCGAATCCCAAAAGACAGTCGCCATAACCTTTCCGGCCGAAGGAACGGTCTTCGCCTTTTTTGGTGCAGATTCCCCCTTGGTAACCCATTGTTTAAATCTCTGTTTGGTCTCAGGAGTATAGTAATGTATCCATGTTTCATCCGCAGTGACGAAACGACGCTTAAAGTCCTCCGGATTCTTCTGGAACAGCTGCAAACCATCCTTGCAACATTTCACACGATTCCGTTTTTGGTCAAGCGTGAGCAATCGCGGCACCCATTTTGCAGATAGCTCATGTCCAAATGTTTATGCAAAATATTATGTACCCGTTCAGTCGAGATGCCCACAGCACTAGCAATCTCACGCACCTTAACTCTTCTGTCATCCATCACCATATCATGGATTTGATCAATGATTTCTGGAGTCGTAACCTCCACAGGCCGTCCAGAACGTTCAGCGTCACTTGTGCCCATGTGGCCAGTCCGAAAATTTTGAAACCGCTTATAAACGGTTCTAATCGAAGGTGCAGAGTCACCATAATGTTTATCAAGCTTCTCTTTAGTCTCCTGAGGCGTTTTGCCTTTCATAAAGTAATGTTTAATCACCACACGAAATTCTTATTCGTCCATTTCTTGAAAATCACTCGACTTTCTTGATTCACACGAATGCCAAACACAAAGAAATAGACCAATATGGCTGAAACTTGGTGTGCGTTCATTCAAGAGATGCTACTAACTAAACATGACCTCGATACGCGCCGGTGGTGCCAACTCTCGGACTTTGCACGGACTTTTCAAACCAGCCTCGTAAATTAACTTTTCAACCGATTTATAGATAGTTATAAAAATAATGGCTATAATGACTTCTATCACTTTCCGTGACGAATATGGATTATTGGCGAAGCACACAAAAAAAATAAAACATTCCTAGAGCTATGCCTGGCTTCTATAGATTTTATGTCGTGCACACATAAACTTGTATGCCTTTGCTTGTTTGCGATGCCGGTGCACTTGCTCTGTAAACAAGTCATTACAAGCTCCCATATTTTTGTCGAAACATGCTTGGTTGCGTAAATCACGTCTTTGCTTATCAACTTGCAAAGACTTGTCACCGACAATACTAAACCGAATTAGGTATACGTATACTTAACACTAATTTAAATTTTTTAATGCTTGTTTACGCGATAATAATGAGATAAAAATTTTAGAAAGCTAGATAAAATATTTATTCATGAAAACAGTAGGTATTTTCAAAGTATTTTATTATATTAATTTTCTACATAGGTGGGTACGCCACGACCGCCCCAGTGACTGTCTTAACGCACCCCTCATTCTGGTCGCGCTACCGCCCCTATGGAAGGCTCCAGCGCCTACTGGGGGGCGGTACCGCCACCGTTGAGAACATATACTCTAAAGCAATGGTTGCAACATGTCCAGTATAACCAAAGAAACAAGCGATCATTTTCTTGAAAGTGCTTCGCGAACGAACCAGTTTTGTTGGATTCGGTTCATCTTGGAACACTCAAACAGTTGATTGTTGCTTATTTTCTGGCTCGTACGAATATATCCAAGTTTCGTCTCCTGTTGTTGTATGTTGTATACGGATTTTGCATGTCCTCGGTCGAATTTTTTGAGCATTTCCTTATATCAATTGACACGACCTGTTTTTGAGTTTCGGTCAAATTGTGCGGAATCCATCTGGAACAGATCTTTTTCACAGCTAAATATTCATGCAAAATCGAATGTACTACAGTCATCGATATGCCTAAGGATGCCTCTATATCACGATAAGTTACATGCCGATCCTCTTCAATTATGTTGCGCAGAGCATCGATGTTTTTTAGAACAACAACCGATGTTGGTCGACCTTCACGAAATACATCCCTGATGGAAGCACGATCTTGATGAAATTCTGCAAACAGTCTTTTCGAATGGTGATTCATTACACAAGTTGGCCCAAGCGACTCGAGGTACTATTATTGCGTTAGGCCTTTACTAAAATTGTAAAAAATCATCCAACGAAAACTTTCACGTGAAATTTCCATTTGTTCACAGTTTTCTGAGCTTTCACTGTTTTAACAATAACAAATGTCAAATTTTACAACAATGGTAATGTCACATCTCAATAGCGCCATCCAGTAGTCGTTTGTAAAAACTTAAAAGGCGGCCCTCGTATAAAAAAGGTCTAATAACTATTTGACTATAAATACAGTAAACTATAAGATATGGTAAAATTTAAGCTCATTGTCGATTATTGACTTGGCAAATTATTTTAAGTACATTTACAGCTAGATTTCCGCAAAACATTAACAACTAAAATTTGATATAGCTGTCATCGAATCTAAAATTCTAGTTGGCAAATTGACTTTTGTTTTTAACGCATACCTCATATTGTAGATGGCATTAAGGAAAAATCTTTTAGAATTTGAAAGCCGTACCAAATTATATTAGTTTAAAGTTCAATCTGTTTAGGATAATGATGCACTTTATTTTTTACTAGCTGGTTCTCATGTACCCTCGGGTTTCCTTGCATGATTCCAATGTATTTTTGTAAATGGCATCTTTTTTATGTTCTAGACATGCGTAATTTTTGTGTTATCCCTATGGACGTTTGCAATTAAGAAAAATAACATTTTACAACACTCTAAACAAAAGAACGCGGGGAAACTATTTACAGCAATCAGAACTTGGAGGGACTAAAAATACCAATCAAAACAGACAATAGAATTTGGCCGGATTATTTGTCTATTTTGATTGGTATTGTTAATCTCGCCAAATTCTGGTAGCTATAAACATCTTCCCTGCGCTCATTTGTTTACAGTGTTGTAACACTCATATGGCTATAGTTATCCATAAAGTACTTTATTCACCGCAAATTGCTTTTACCATACGATCATATTATCGTTCATTTTGTGCAGCGACATATATTCTTTAACTGACACCTAATTTCCCTGCTTGCAGAACCTTCATATCTAATAAAACAAAAAATATATTCAAACATTGTACAATATTGCTTCGAGACAAGAAAAAGTTTTCTGTTTCACCCTGTCTTATTATGACGCAATTTGAGCATTATGTTACAAAACACATGATTTCTTTCTTGTTATATTGGCATAAAAGTATAAATTATTTTCATGTACAACTTATGTCTTTATAATATAATAACGTAAAATAATTTTGGCCTGCCAAATTAAAAAACAATAAATAAAGAGAGATGTTTTTATATTAATTATTAAAATTATACAAGAATATTAGAGAGCTTTAACCTCCCTGTGGTTTTATTTGCCCAAAATGATTTTTTTAAGAATAATAATATATAATTATTAACTGGTTTATTTAACAAAGTGAACGACGAGATAACAGTTTACAAGGGACTCAAACAGGGATCCTGTCTCTCGCCAACACTGTTTAATATCTACCTAGAACAAGCGTTAAAAACATGGAACTGAAAATGTTAGAACATGGGTATACCAATAAACGAAGACACCGCCTTATACACTTTGTGCTTCGCAGATTATCAGGTAGTATTCGCTCAAGACCGCGAAGCCCTTCAATACATGACCAGAAAACTGATTGAGGAATACAGATGCTGGGGGTGCGGGGTGAATCTAACAAAGACGGAATATATATGTATTGGCGGGATACAGCAAGATCTGGTACTTGAAGAACAACATATCAATATGAAGCACTGCGATAAATATCAATATCTGGGAATGCACATTATGAATGACGGAATAACGGATGAAGCAATAAAAGAAATAAACGCCCAAGGAATAAGAGCCATTAGTCTGCTTATGGACATACTATAGGATCAAAATATATTCAAGAAAAACAAACAAAACGTCTATAACAGCATTATTAAAAGCGTCATAACATATAGTACTGAGGTATGATAACTTAAGCAGAGAACAGAGAAAATGCTTGAAGCAATTGAGATGGACTTTTGGAGGCGCTCCATTGGAAGATCAAGAATGTAGAAGACTAGAAATGACAAAATTTGAGAAATTATGAGCGTTACACGTACAATAGTAGAGGACATCAATGTTAATCAACTGAAGTGGTATGGACACATCCAGAGAATGAACAACAATAGATTGCCTAAACAAATTCTCAATTGGACACCCCCCGAAAGACGGAAGAGAGGAAGACCTAGAAGAAGTTAGAGGGGATAGACAAGGAAGTAGGAGGAGGAGAGAATTGGAGGGAAATCTCTGACAGGACGGAGAACAATAAAGACTAGGAATTGGAAAACGTCGTTGAACGTTTTAGCTCGACATATATATATATATATATATATATATATATATATATATATATATATATATATATATATATATATATATTTATATATATATATATATATATATATATATATATATATATATATATATATATATATACATATAACAACGAGATGACATACATATTATTATTAAATATATTGCATCTTGGTTTTGACATTTTCAATTTAATGGAAGTGTCCGACGATCAATTACTTGATTCTAGATACTACTCAAAAAATTAAAGGTCAGGAAAAATACATCAAAGAATTGTTTGAAGACAGACGTACAGGATTAAAGAAGACGAGGAAAGACCGCCTACCACCAAAAGTGAAATAATCTACGCCATTAAATGTACAAAAGATGGAAGAGCACCTGGTCCTGATGGTCTTCCTGCTGAATTGCTAAAACTAATAAAATAGAAACTACGTATTCTTATAGATTTGTATAACACCATTTATGATACATCATACTCCCAAAGAAAACTAATGCGAAAGAGTGTTGAGATCAGAGAACCATGAATTTGATATCTCACACTTTGAAGATCTTTCTTAAGATAATTCATAATCGTATCCATTATGCACTGGAGGCTGATATGATTGCAAGTCAATTTGGATTCCGTAGCGGATTGGGAACTAGAGAAGCATTGTTTGCAGTAAATGTTCTAATTCAAAAATGCTTAGACATGAATAAAGATATTGAGACATGATAAACTATCTGAACCTGATCTTTTAGACAACAATCCACTCGACAGCAAAGACATAAGAATCATTAAAAATCTGTATTGGAATCAAACTGCGGTAATCAATACTGAAGGGAAGACATCGGAAGCCATAAAAATAATGAGCGGCGTTAGACAAGGATATATCCTGTCTCCGCTTCTATTCAACTACTATTCGGATGCTATACTCAAGGTAGCTCTTTTCAACCAAGAGACAGGCATTAAGATTAATGGAAAAAAATCAACATCCGATACGCCAACGATACCTTAGTTGGGTATACAGTATAGAGGACCTTCAGACACTTCTTCAAGAAATAGAATCGGCAATCGACAAAATACGTAATAATAAGTAAAACTCCTTCGGTCTACACAAATATCAACATCTGGGAACATCTAGAAATACGACCAGACATAGGAAATCAACAATATAATACAACAGTCCAGAACGGCATTCTTTAAAATTGTCTCAACTTTATACTAACTGTAACTTGAATTTACAACTCATAGTCCGAATGGCAAAATGCTATATGATTCCGATTCTATTATATGGATTAGAAGCCTGAACTATCAACAAAGTCACAATGAAGAAATTGGAATCATTTGAAATGTGGATTTATAGACCAACTATAAAAATATCCTGGACACAAAAAATTAGTAGTGAAGAAGGAGAGAGAATCGATCAATAAAGTTAAAACCAGGGAATTAGAATATTTTGGTCACTTCATGAGAGGAGAATCTTACAATATTTTAGAACTTATAATGGAAGGAGAGAAAGAAAGTAAAACACCTGCAGGAAGGAGATGCACATGGTGGCTGAATATCTTGAGAGAATGGTTTGGCAGTACTTCCATACAACTCTTTAGAGCCGCGGTATCAAAAATTACAATAGCCAGGGTGATACCCAGCCTCCAAAGGTGGACGGTACCCTAAGAAGAAGAATATAACAAAGTAATACCCTATAGTTGTTGTAAATAATAGGAACCAATCTAAAAGTGTTTTTTTTAACTTATGTTAAAGTTTTTAAATTTACGTGATATGTAAAAGATATATAAAAGCTTGGAGGCTATCTTGAATTAATTAAAAAAAAAAAAACAATATATGTAAATAATATATATTTACCAATATTACGTACCTATTTATATGTTAACCTTTAACTTAATAAAATATATGAAAAACCGCGAAGGGTGCAGGTGCTTTTATTCTAAATGTTAAGTCGGGATTTCTACAAAAAATACCAAGATAACAAAATATATATTATGTCCCAATTTTTGATCATATAACCCAACATGCTCGCCATATCCAATAATAGATCTTAACAAGTTGAAGAACTTCTCATCATTCAGTGGGTTTACCAACAATATTGGGACACCATCGACTTTATTTATTAATCTAAAAATAACCGGTCAAGTGCAAGTTGAACTTGCACAATTAGTGTTCCGTACGTTAATTGCTTTTAAAATAAAAAGTTTTTTTACGGGGGATAAAATGATCAGTGACTTCACAAAACACACCCCAAATGAGTTTTCACCAAAGTTTGCTTCCAATCTTTGCTGAAATCTGATGACCAGATAAATTATTAAAGGTAATGCACTCGCGATAATTTTCGTTCAATCTACACCTCGTGTAGATTGATTAGTACTTTTCGAGATAAGGGGGGGACAGCGATTTTTCGCGATTTTTTAAAAATAATACAAAGAAAAGTGTGCGCAAGATATATATATATATATATATATATATATATATATATATATATATATATATTACTCGTGTTTTCACAAGCTTTCATTTGACTCCACACTCGATGAGCAAGTAAAAATTTTTTTTTCACTTCCAATTTCACCCCCCAAAACTAACCTCTTAAGTCAAAATTTAACTTTCAAAACTACACTCTGAGGTCATCAGGTCCTATATTAATAGCAAATTTCAACTTTCTATGACGAATAGTTTCGGAGAAAACTGGGTGTGACAGACGGACAAACGGACGGACAGACAGGCGGACAGACAGACGGACAGACACCAAAGTCATCTTATAAGTGTTCCCTACGGAATACTAAAAATGGTAAAATAATTTACCCAGTACTTTCCTTGAAAACATACAGCTGTAAAATAAACACTAAATTTGACTATCTTACACTAAAGAATAAATTAATACAATGAACTTAATAGTGAAATATTAATTTAAAAAAAATTGAGGTATTTAATGAAAAAAAAAACAATCCTCTCTTTTAAAATTACATCGAATAAAATACCTGCACTCTGCCAACGAAACAAGTGCGTATATTAAAGAATAAAATTGAAATGTGGACGATATAGATAAAAAACTTTCAGGAGCTGAGAAAACCTCTTGAGGTGAAAATGAAAATGAACCATTTTTGTGATGTGTTGCTAGATTATTGTTTTACAATATTTAAAATTACTTATTATGAAGTTAAAATATGTTTTTCGCGTTCTAAAAACCCTAAAGCCTTATAAAAAGAAGCCCCCTACCTAACCCCTTTCACTCTGTATATATTTTAATACAGAAAAATTATTTTATATGAAACTAGGAAAAATTCTCAAAATACTATTGAGATGAAACAATGACTCCCACCTCTTTCACAACTTCAAGTTAACATTAAGAATAATAAATAAAAATTCTAGTGTTTTTACTCCTTGACTGAAAGAACGCCGAGAAGGACGTATAATGAGACAAAAACGAAGTTATTCTTCTACCTCCCTTCTCTATCCGTTTGACATCATGATTATATTTAAAATTTACCCATTTTTCAGTTCAAAAAAACCTGGAATATTTCTCATGATACTAATAAACTCTCTTTCACCCCTTTCCTATACTAAACTTAAAAGCAGCAGACAAAATAACTTAATTTTCATATTCCTATAGTGCAAGAACACTGAAAAGGGTATATAACACGATATATATGAAGCAACCCCTTTAACCCCCTATCCCACCCCATTAACCGTATATACAAAAATACATTTTTTATAATATGCTTAAAATTTGTCAATTACATCAACCAAAAAACCTGCAAACATTCTCAATTGTTTTTTTTATCGCTCACCTCCCCGCCTCAGTAGGGATTTTACCCTTTGTCCATATCCCAAGGATATCGGCGAAGATTTCGTAATACCTGTCAACGTTGTCCAAGTGCCGAAACATGCATTTTTGTATTCGACGGCACCTTTTAAACAACGCAGTAGTGCTGCCACGGACGTTATTTGCATTTTTACAAACAACTACTACCTATGTACGTGGCCAGGTCAAATATACTTAAATAAATTAATAAATAAGTATACCGACCTGCGGGATTGAACCCTCGACCTTCTGCACAGTAGCAAAGTACTATGCCACCGAACCACGGCCAGACACAAAATAATATTGGACCTATAAAATATTTAGCGACCCCCATCCTTTTCACCTCCTTCGTGGGTTCCAATTGAAAATAATGAAAAAATAACCCAATTTTTGAATTTTTCTCGACTCCAGAAACCTTGAACAAGATATATAACACTATATAGAAAAAACAACCCCTCTTATTTCCTCTCCCACCCCTTTCTGCCCCTTTTATGTTTTACTATAAATATTTATGTTAAATATTTGTTTATTATCTCAAGAACAAGGAAAAATAACATATACATAATATTAAAACAAGACAAAATATACACAATTTAATAAATTAGATTGTTCTAGGGAATAAAATTTTAGCGGATTACATGTATTAAAATTTTTATCTATAAAAAAAAAAATATATTGAAATGGAAAACTTGTGTAATTAATATTTGGTGTCAAAAAGCACTTATTTTAAAAGGTTACAATTTTTATAACATGATTTTATTATTAAATTTGTTTAGAAAAAAACCTATTCAAATGTGAAAAATCCTCTAGTAATTCTGGTCTAAGCTGAATTTTGTCATTAAAAATTTTTCCCAGCAGACTAAATTAAAAAACTGCCCTAAGTATCTTCACAAAAAAATATAATTAATAACAGTCATTAAAAGATAAACATCCGGAAATGACTGAAAAATTATCGGGTACATAAGGACTGATATACCAACTATGTAGAACACCAGCAAGTCGCAAGACCATACAATGGATGAATATACTAAAAAGCACATTGTGTCCATCGACCTCAAAAACTGAAACCAACCTTGTCAATTTTATCGAGTATTAATAAAGCTTTTTTGAATTTGAACTTGATCTTCTGGTTAAAACTCGCCAATATTATACAGTTGTATGGTAAAACAGTGGCAGCGTGAAAAAAATATACATGACGTTATTTCTTTAGGGTCGATTTTTCCTTGTATTATTGAGATCCGCTATTCAAGATAAATTCTCTCATACCATATGTCTCAATTGAACTGTTTTGGAACTATTGGCATTTGAAATTTAAAATAAAAGAAAGATGAAAAAATTATTAATAAATACTCTAGGTTTATTTTTAAGGTAACACTTGCTCAAAATGTCTACCGTTAACAGCGAGGCAATGCCACAATCTGTCATAAACAGCCTGAACAGAGTTTTGCAGAAAATCCGGGATGATCTGTGCTACTTCATATTGAATTCTTTGTTGTAAATTCTCTTCAGTTTCAGGTCGCCTTCGGTAAACTTTGGTTTTCAAATGACCCCATAAAAAAATCGAGTGGTATAAGGTTGAGACTCCTCGCAGGCCATTCTACAGCACGTCTTCTGCCGATTAATAAAAATCGCATTCAAATAGCTACGAACACTGCTTTCATAGTCAGTAGATTTTCCGTCATGTTGACACCACAGATTCCTGTTAGGGGTATCCATATTATTTTCATTGGGAAAAAGACCTGCACAAGTTGGAATAACTTGCTCTTGGAGTAATCGTGTATTTACAGTGAGGTCCAGCAGGAGCTCCGACAAGTTCGTGGTCGGGCTGTCAGTTATTGAACAGTCAGAAGAAGACTTAAAGAAGCTAAACTAACTCCGAAGAGACCAGCTAACAGACCCAAATTGACAGCAGCCCATCAACAAGCGCGACTCAGATTTGTCCGGGAACATGTCAACGGGACCTTAGAGCAATGGCGCTCCATTTTATTTTCCGACGAGTCTCAAATGTGGCCACATGGCAATGATGGAAGAAGAGGAATCTGTAGGAGGCTGCCTGGGAAGAGTTATGTGCAGTGCTGCATTGCCGAAAAGGTCGCCTACAAAGGAGGTTCTGTCATAGTGTGGAGAGGCATCTCACTGAATGCGAAAACTGATTTGGTTTTCATCACTGATGAGCGATGGATTAACTGCTCACCGGTACATCGAGGAGATCCTGCAGGAACACGTCGTTCCTTACGCTGGGTTTGTTGGCGATAGCTTCGTGCTAATGCACCACAATGCGAGATCACATGCTGCTGCATCGATGCGGCAATTCAAGGCTGAAATGGGAATACCCATACACCCACTAGCATGCGCGGAGTCCTGACCTGAATCCAATCGAGCACATGTGGGAGGAGCACAAAAGAAGAGTTTGAGCTAGAAATCCACCCCCTGCATAGCTGAGGTACTTAAAGGTTACAATGACAGAAGAGTGGGGAAGAATTCCACAGATAGTGGTGACCCGCTCCAGGAAAAACCGGCTAGAAGCAGTAATAAGAGCCAGGGCGGGTAATACAAAATATTGATTTTGGTTTTTATCAATAAATTTAATTGTTAAACTTAAAATTTGTTTAATTATTCCTTTCTCTTACCCCTATTTTCAATCCTTGTTCTCCTTGTTACTCCTTTCAATCATTTTAATTAGTAATAAGCGTGAGGTATGCTATGAAATTTGGTATCATTAGGAAGATAGTAGAATGGGCTTTTAAATGATACCTTAATCTTTAATAAATATAAAACGTAACGTCTCTCTGCCTGTCCGTCCGTTAGTGCGCTTATCACTCGAGTACTACTTATCCGATTTACGTGTTTTTTCTTTTAATTCATGCATATGTTCTCTGGCCAAGTTTTAGCGTATATTTTATTACTTTAGATAATATAAGGAATAAGCAGTGACGATAATAATGAAACAAGTCGGAAAAAGTTTGCCGCCAGAGCGCTCTCTTGAAATACGTTGCCCGTAATATATATATATATATATATATATATATATATATATATATATATATATATATATATATATATATATATATATATATAATATATATATATATATATATATATATATATATATATATATATATATATATATATATATATATATATATATATATATATATATATATATATATATATATATATATATATATATATATATATATATATATATATATATATATATATATATATATATATATATATATATATATATATATATATATATATATATAATATATATATATATATATATATATATATATATATATATATATATATACACATATGTATATATATATATATATATATATATATATATATATATATATATATATATAATTTGTCAGTTAAAGAACTTCACGACATAAGCCCTATCATATGCGTAATTAACAAATTAAAACAGTACATATTTACTAAAACAATAATAAATTTTAATGAATATTTGATAATTATTTTATATTGTAAACAAGACGGATATCTACCCACTATCTACTTCTTTATAATCCAAAACTATATATATATATATATATATATATATATATATATATATATATATATATATATATATATATAAATACATTTATATATATATATATATATATATATATATATATATATATATATATATATATAAATAATTTGTCAGTTAAAGAACTTCACGACATAAGCCCTATCATATGCGCAATTAACAAATTAAAACAGTACATATTTACTAAAACAACAATAAATTTTAATGAATATTTGATAATTATAAATATTATTTTATATTGTAAACAAGACGGAGATCTACCCACTATCTACTTCTTTATAATCCAAAACTAACGCGGCTAAATCTTCCCTGGCTTCTTGAAACTCCCCTTCTTCCATGCCCTCTCCTACATAGTGATGTACAAAAGCCCTTTTCCTATACAATTTTTCATATTTGGCGAGAAGTCGCTCCCAGGCTTCCCTAATCGCTGTCGTGTTCGACAACATTGTTACAGATCTTGTTACAGCAGCCAAGTCGCCTGAAAATGCAGTTAGTTTTATTAAGAGAACGAGGAAGTGTGTAGAAAAACGTTGGCTTTCGGTTATCGGTCATACCTAGATGACATAGACATCGTACATAATAAGCAGGTTTCGTCAGAGGCTCTTAATTTATTTAATATAATATTGTCTTTATTTTACAAGCATAGGATTCACTTTCTTGACATATATATATATATATATATATATATATATATATATATATATATATATATATATATATATATATATAACCATTTTCCGGCTATATGCTACATTTTTTTTTTCAGATCACAGCGGATAAAAGTTTGTGAAAATTTTGCATAGTTTTTATTTTTCAAATGTTGACATTTTTTAAAGCTAAGCGTATTTAAAGGCTTCAATTCAATATGATGGGAAGGAATTATATACATTATATTGAATTTTTATTATCTCGCTAAATAAATTATATCGATTTTTGAGTAGATTATGCTAATAGTTTGTATATTATTTTGTAATTTTATACGGATAAGTTACGATTATGGGTATTTACTTGTCAAATTCAAAAAGTGGACCCGAAGGGGAAGATAAGGTTCAAAACGACACTGTAAGCGGCATTAAAAGCTTTCGAGGCCTACATTTCCCAAACATGGCGAGTCGACATGTTTTCATACATTCGCATAAGCTTATTTAAATGATAATAAATAAATTATCACTTACTCATTTAAATTTGCCGAAATATTGCCACCTTATGTTCTGCTACTGTCTAGTGAAAGAGTACGGAATGTACTTTCTGCATTAAGGCGGTAAATACTATTTTCTGATTAAATAATATTATTCAGAAAGTAATAATTTAGAAAATGTAATTTTGGCTAAACCAACGAATACAAATGGGACGAGTGTCGGGAAGTTTGGTTTGGGTATAAGGAACAGCAGAGGAGAAATGTTATCAAATTTGGTCAATGAAAATAACTTGTACGTTATGACCACATTTTTCCAAAAGCCAGAACATAGATGATGGACATGGCAAAGCCCAGATGGGATAACGAGAAACAAAATTGATTATGTTTTATCAAATGGCAAGAATACTGTAATTGACACGACAGTCCTGAATGCGATAAGCACTGGCAGTGCCCATCGGATGCTCAGAGCAAAAATTAGAATAAATCTGAAGCAGGAGAGACGTAGATTGATAACGCATGCAAAGATAAAGACACCACACAAAACACAAACAAATATCGACAAGTACTGAAAAATCATATAGAACATATAGACTACCAAATAGAACATGATAAAATAACCAACAGCTTACTTATGACTACAAAACAAATAGTCACATGGAAAAAAGAAAAAACAGAAAAATTAAGCAAAGAGACACAAAATCGAATGAAACAGAAAAGACTATTAAGAAATTATCCTACAAATGACCGATTAGAATTGGCAGAAATAGAAAAAAAAAATAAACAGAATTGTCAGAGAAGACATGAAACAGTACAGAAACTCGAAAATAGAAGAAACGCCATACAACATATGCACAATAACAAAGAACCAGGAGACGACGAAATAACTATAGAAATGATAAGGTATGGAGAGGTATAGATAATACAATCTCTTCAAGTTCTATTTAACAGGTGCTTTATAGAAAGTAAAATATCAACACCTTGGGTAAACGCCTTGTTTGAGCTGATTTTTAAAATGGAGAACGAATCTAAATTGGAGAATTACAGACCCATCAGTCTGTTATAGGTACTGTACAAAATACTCGAACAAATTAGACAGTTATCAACCACGTGAACAAGCGGGATTTAGACAGGGATACGCACTTTGAACCATCTTCAAACAATTAGATTACTAGTGGAAAAAGTAAATGAATACAAGGTCACCTTGGATAGCTATGGTTGACTACGAAAAAGCATTTGATTCGGTAGAGATATGGGCAGTCCTTAATGCCTTAAGTAACAGCAGAGTCGACGAGAGATACACACTTCTTGAGTACATATACAAAAATGCCACTTCACAAATAATGCTTGAAGAAAAAACAAATAAAATCAAAATTAAAAAAGGAATTAGACAAGGCGACTCAATATACCCAAAGCTGTTGACGCTGACTTTAGAAGACATGTTCAAATCGTTAAAATGGGAAAACAAAGGGATATTAATGGATGGTGAACGATTAAACCACTTAAGGTTTGCAGATGATGTCACTCTGATCGCCAACACAAAAGAAGAATTACAAAAACTGCCGATGGCATTAAATAACAAGTCTTGAGAAATAAGTCTAAAAATAAATTTCACCAAAACTAAATATTTGAACAACGAAAGTGAAGATAACAGCCAAGAACTATTAATAGAAGATGAAAGAATAGGAAAGGTACAAACACTCATATATTTAGGACAAAAAATGGAAATATCAAAAAATAATTTAAGGGCTGACTTGGATAGAACTGTCTCGTTAGCCTGGTCTGCGTTCGGAAGGTTACAATTCTACGTTTAAATTGAACATCCTAAATACAATAAAAGCCAGAGTGCTCGACCGAAATCACCGTAATGGGGTGGGAATATTTGTACCTGCAAAATGTAATAAATATCTTCTTTCCAATATTATATAATATTGTACCGTGTAATATTAATAAAACTTCACAGCCAACCCTTCAACATAAACATAACCCAGATATACGGACCAATATCCAACAAGCGATATCATCAAGAGGTAGAAATTCGTTATGACGCACTCAGTATGATTCTGAGTAAAATAAAATATGCCGAAATAACCTTAATTATAGGCGATTATAATGCTAAAATTGGAGAACGAAGATGATCCGACCTCGTTTGACTTTACAAGTTTTATCAGGAAAAAGAAACGGTTATCGCAAATACATGGTTTAAACTTCCCAAACGACACCTCTACACGTGGATATCAGCCTCTAATGACAACAATGATGAACCTATAAGAAATCAGAATGATTAGATTTTGGTCAATAAACGCTTTAGGAATATCATATAAAGAGTAACAGCACACCCTGCAGCAGATATTGGCTGTGATCATATTCCTCCAGTATTCGATCTGAAGGTACGACTTCAGACGATTAAACGAGAAGTAAAAAACAAAAATGGGATGTCATTAAAATTAGAGAATAATTAATTAAAGCAGCATATAAAACAAGAAATCAACAAGGAACTTAATCTAACAAAGAGCGTCAGCAACGATGTTCCATCCTTGTGGAAACATCTGAAGGATAAATTAAAAAAAGTGTGTAATAGATGCTTGGAGTCGGAAATGAGAACACAGAGAAAGAAATAGATGACCTCAAACATTTTAGACTGGAGAAACGAAGACTTATAAAAAGCAATAGGCAAGAATATAGGAAAATCAATGGAGATGAAACTGGCAAAAGAACTATGAATGAAAGAAAAATGTGAAGAGATGGATGAACTTGAAAAGAAACATGCCATTTTTCAAATGCACAAAAAAGTTAGAAATATAGGGTATGTACTATTTAATTCAGCAAATCAACGAGAAGAAGATAAACATGGGAAATAAGCTTTTCAGTGACAATAGAGCACCTAAAGAAAGTATTGACAACTGTTTCAATGGCCCGGAAACCTTAACGGAAGAAATTCTGCATGCAGTCTCCATTACACAGAGTAAAAGAGCCACAGGATCTGATAAAATTCCCATTGGGATGATTAAACTCATAGAAGATAAAGACATAAGACAGGTCACAAGATTATTTAATCTGATTTACAACACAGGCACGATACCAGAGGACTGGCTAAAATTAACATTTATTCACATACAATTCCTAAAAAGTAAAAACTGAGTAGTAGTGATTACCGTCTACTCAGTTTGATGAGTCACCTTTTAAAAGGCTTTACGAATTATCCATTCTAGAATCCGTACAACATGCGTCGCCAGCCAGATGGGATTTAGAAATGCATTTGAAACACGTGAAGCCTTGTTTGGTATCAATGTTCTCCTACAGAAATGTCGGGATCAGCGCAAATCTGTTTTTGTCTGCTTCGTCGATTATGAGAAAGCATTCGACAGAGTTAGACATGAGAATAATCGAAAACTTATACTGTGGCCAAACAGCTGAGGTTTTTATAGAAGATCTAAAAACAAATAATATCAACATCCAACGCGGAGTCCGACAGGGTTGCATCTTCTTTCCACTTTTGTTCAATTTATATTCGGACAAAATTTTCAAAGAGGCCTTAGAAAATATGGAGCTAGGTATTAAAGTTAATGGGGTTGTGCTAAACGCCATAAGATATGCAGATGATACTCTTATTATGTGCGATCATCTTGATGGTCTATAACATCTAGTGAACAGAATTAGCCAGGCTAGATAAGATTTAAGTCTTAACATCGATGTCAGCAAAACCAAGTTCATGGTGTTTAATCGAGATCAATACGAGGATGCGAAATTGACACTGCACCAATAGAACTTGGGAATTATGATTACAGACAACATGGATCCCGATATAGAGATAAAATGCAGAATTGAAGCAGCTCATACTAGGTTTAGAAAAATGAACGCCCTTCTTTGCAGTGACAAACTGAACCTCAAATTAAGACAGCGGATGGTCAAATGCTATATCTGATCAGTGCTGTTGTATGGAATAGAGTGCTGGATCATAAAAATAAACACGTTGAATCGACTAGGCATTTGAATACCGGGCCTGATTTGCTGACGAATTAACAAGTCGTAAAAAAAGCAAATTCGGAAAGAGTACCACTATAAAATACTACCTCCTTCACTTAATTATGAAGGGAAAGGGTGAAGGGAGGCTTGGAGTTGGTAGAAAGCAGATGTCCTGGTTGAAAAATATCAAGGAATGGACAGGCATACAGAAGGGTGTAGATCTCTTTAGACTGGCTGAAGATAGAGAAGCAGTCTCCATAGTGATCGCCAACTTCCGGGTGACCGGATATGGTACATAAAGAAGAAGATGACAAAAATATTTTTACATATGAAAATAATAAAAAAGAAGTGAGAAAAGAATAATTATATCCCAACCGGTAATTTATTAAAGTAGACCACTACTAACAAGAACACTTGCAGGAGTTAAAAATAAATGAAAAAATACTTTGTTAGCACCAGCTTCTCTAGAAGAAAGGACATATATTGCCTTCAACTTTCTTAGCTGTAGATGAATCTATTGACACAAAAAAAAAGGAAAATAGATATCACTGGACGTAGACTACAGTTTTATTTTTTTTTTGTTAAAAGCCTTTTATAAACTTTTGATAAACAAGGATAAATTAGAGATAAGTTATGTTCATTTATATATATATATATATATATATATATATATATATATATATATATATATATATATATATATATATATATGTTCCTACATTATCTTTGTTTTAAAGCCCATTATATTAACTTAATAAACCAGTTACCTCCGGGAACAGTTGTTGGTGGCATATAATTAATTCCGATCTTGAACCCTGTTGGAGACCAGTCTACAAACTGTATAGATTTTTTGCTTTTAATACTGTTAATAGAACTATTAACATCAGTTGGTGATACATCTCCTCTAAATAATAAACAGCAAGACATGTATCTTCCTTGTCTTGGATCACATTTTACCATTTGATTTGCAGGTTCAAAACATGCATTTGCAAGCTGTGCAACGGATAATTGCTCATGAATTGCTTTATTTGCAGGTACAAATGGAGCATAAGTTATTAAAGGAAAATGAATTCTTGGGTAAGGAACCAAGTTTGTTTGAAACTCTTCTAGAGAGACGTTTACGGCTCCTTCAAATCGTAGAGATGCGGTTACAGCAGATACTACTTGACCCAAAAGGCGATTAGGGTTCGTGTAAGTTGGACGAGGGGTATCTAATTTTCTATCTAGAATATCATAAACTGCTTCATTATCCATTACAAAACATACGTCTTCATATTCGATACCACCATTCGTGGTCAGAACAGCATTATAAGGTTCTACAATAATAGGCGATATGTGTGGTGCGGGGTATACAGCAAAATCTAAAATACTAATTTTCTTATAATCATCGACGAAACTTTCTAAATATGATGTTGTGAAACCTGATCCAGTACCTCCTCCAAATGCTCGAAAGATTATTAAACCTTGCAAGGAATGACAATCATCGGCTACTAATCTTGTTCTATCTAGTGCTAAATCTAACATTTCTTTTCCAATACTATATCTTCCACGAGCATAATTGTTGGCTGCATCTTCTTTTCCTAAAGCCCAAAAGAAAACTTAAATGACTTAAAAATGGATTAACCTTTTTAAATAATACAACTATCCAAAAATAAATTTGACATATTTTGTAATATATTGTCTGTACATTATCTTGGCTCAAATTTTGTCTTTTATTCAAAACACTTCTTTTACCTGTAAGCAAACCATCAGGATGAAATAGATTCCTGTAATAATTTGTTCTTATTTCATCGATCACGGTGGGCTCCAAATCAATCATCACAACTCTTGGTACTGCCTGACCAGAAGAAGTAATGCTAAAGAAGGCATCACAACTGTGATCATTCGCATCATACCCTTGATAGAATCGACCATCCACCTGGATGCCATGTTCTAGACAGTACAATTCCCAACAGGCGCTAGCTATTTGCACTCCCGCTTGTCCAATATGAATTTGAATAATTTCTCTTTTACTCATTTGTCATGGTAAAGTCACTTAAAATTTTGGTTTGTTTAATTTTCTGATAATGATTTTTTTACATGATAATGAAAATTTTGATGTTTTAATGAATGAATGACGACGATGACGTTTTAAACCTCACTTATTGCCACCCGTACCTATATTGAGGTACATTTATGCAAACATGCAAAAAATAAAGAACAATGAATATTAATGCATTTCGGCGAGATTAGTTGCAGGATATATATATATATATATATATATATATATATATATATATATATATATATATATATATATATATATAGGTAAAATAGCCCCCCGTTTGGATCTCCGGGTGGGGGTTAATTCAGGGGAGTGTCAACATGCAGAGATCGTAACTTTAAAATAGATTTTGGCAACATGCGAGGTTTAAACTCGAACATAAATTCAGTGCTCCAAACCTCATGTACTCGCTCTCTGTGAAACCAGCACAGTCAACTTTCTCTATCCTGGATACGACTTCTATTCTTGATTTAGGCGTAACTTTGGAATTTGTCCTTTAATTAGCAACGACCTCTCTTGTCAACGAGAGGAGGCTCTGGAGCCCCAAAACTTCGATGATATGTGGTTAAAAATAGCAACTCAACAAACCACAAGGTTTATCTGCTGCCTCTATCGACCCCTAAGTGAAACTTACTTTAGAACATTTTTCGGTTCTCTTGCAGATACCATCCTAGGCAACTTTAATGTCCACATCAACTAACTTAAGTAGTCAAATACTACAAATGAACAAGGTCGAGAAGCTGAATCATTCTTAATTAGTTGTGATTTAACTCAGCTTATAGACGAGCCAACACAGATCCGTGAACAAGACGGAGAGTTGCCAGTCTTCTTGATCTATTTTTAACAACCAATCCTGAGATTTACACTGTCACCGTAAATCCGCCGTTAGGTTCTTCCGACCATAAACTGTTTCCGACATCAAGTAACCTACCAATTAGTAATAGAGAGGCGCCTAAACCGCGCGAGATTTGGCACTAAAAATCTGCTAAATGGGAAGGACTCACGGAATATTTTCGAACTTTCCTTTGGTTAGACGTGTGTTTTCAATCGGACGACCCATCTGACTGAGTTAAGGAGGTCTCTAATGTTATTTTGGCAATTATGGACATTTACATCCCCTTTTCGAAGATATGCCCTTCCTACGGCAAGCCTTGATTTGACTGAAAACGCAAAGAAGCTGTTGTTTCTAAACATCTTGCCTATCGATAATGGCGTGAAAATCCTAACGTCATAAATCGTAACATCTTTGTTCCTGCCCGGAACGGATACAAAGAAATTATCGACAAAACCAAGGAGGTACACAATCAACGAATTAGAAACAAACTTCTTGCTTGCTCCAACAATTCCAGGTCCTTTTGATTAGTCGCTAAGGCAGTTAGTCAAAACTTCACTAAATCCACTATACCACTCACACGGCCAGATAATTCCATTGCAACAACACCAGTTGAGAAAGCGAACTTGTTGGCTGAACTCTTTGCTTCATATTCTATTGTTAATTTTCAAGGAAAAGCACCACCTTCTATTCCCATAGTGCAGTCATGGATGCCCGATATTATCTTCAGACAGCGTATCATAAAACGTATTTTAATAAAGCTAGACACCAATAAAGCTTCTGGCTGTTATTGTACTCACTAATTGCGCGAGAAAACTAACGCCAATTTTCTGTTGACTTTTTAATCTATCCTACTTCTTTTTCTTAAAGTGCCTATTTGGTTTAAATGTTAGCAATCATTCTGGCTATTATTATTTTATCCGCATGCAGCTCTGAAAAGAACGGTAGTATTTGTTGAGAACCAATTTCGCAGATTGTTTAGCCAGGAAATACGTCTGCGTCCTGGTCCCCTTTTTCCAAATACCTGTCCTTGGAATATTTGTTGTAGTAATCCATATCTGTGGGGAGTTCTAATTATGTGTCTTGAATACCCCAATTTTCCTACTTTAACAGTTTCCATAATTTCCAGTTCCTTGTTCATGCGACATAAGACATCCTCGTTGGTAATATGGTCAGTATAGAAATTTTCAAAATTCGGCGATATAGCCATAATTCAAATGGCTCAAGTTTCTTAGAAATGGCTTCAGTCAGCGTCCAAGATTTACTGAGCTTATAAAAAGTGTTGTCATTTTCAGGAACACTGCTCTAGCTTTGTCGATACGGCACCGAATTTCCTGCGAATGATCCCATTGTTCGTTTATCATGGTACCTAGATATGAATATTGTGGAGTTCCTGGTATTTGTTGATTGTTAACCATCAATAAGGTAGGATGAACCGGAGACTTGCTGATTATCATCTACTTTGTTTTGATATTAAGTTCGAGGCCGTGTCGATAACTGATTTCGTTTATTTTTGTCATAAGATTTTGTAGACCCTTTAAGTTATCAGCTATAACCGCCGTATCGTCAGCATAATGAATGTTATTTATTTGCTTCCCACTAAGCAGTATTCCTTCATCAGCCTCTTCCAGTGCCTCTCTGAAGGTTTGCTTAGAGTATATATTAAACAATAGTGGAGACAGAACACAACCCTGCCTTACTCCACGCTCAATCGATATTGCTTCTGAGCGCTTCCCTTCTGCTTTAATAAATGCCATCTGGTTCCAGTAGAGGTTGCCAATAAGCCGCAGAGTCTTTCCATTTAGCAGAAGGGCTTTCAGAATTTCAACCATTTTATAATGTTGGACTCTATCAAAGGTCTTTTGGTAGTTGATCAGGCACAAATATACGTCACAATTGACGTCTCTACATCGCCGAATCAAAACCTGCATTGAAAACAAGGCCTCTCTGGTTCCCATAGCATCACGAAAACTGAATTGTGTAGCTGACCTATCCTAGAGAAAGGGAATATTTCCATCCTGCTGGAAATGCGTTACAGTTCAGCCGATACCCAAAAAAGGCAAGAATACCTTGCCAAGCAACTACCGACTAGTCGTACTGCTAACTTATGTGACACATGTTTGGAACAACGCAATTGAACACAGTGGAGAATCTTGAGCGATTATTCTTGATATATCTAAGACATTCGACCGTGTTTGGCAGGACGGATTGTTGGCTAAGCTACGCTCTTATGGTATGTCTGAAAGGTTCTGTTTATGGCTCTCAAGTTTCCCCAAAGAGCGTTCTTTACGAGTGGCAATCGACTAGACTTCACTATCAATGGCGGTATGCCCCAGGGCACCATACTATCTCCTACTCTCTTTTCTATTTACACTAATGATCTGCTGGAAAAGACGAGTAATCCAGTCTAGAGCTTTGCAGGTGACAGTACGATTATCTCATCATTTGCTTTGAACGCTCTCTACTCTACTCATGAAAATATCCGCAGACAGCAGGAGATCATTCAACTTAACAAAGACTTGAAAGAAATTCCATCTTCCGGTGACAGTAACCAAGTGGAATTTAATGCTACAAAAACCCAGGCGGTAGTTTTTTCTAAAAAAGTTAACGTCGCTGAACCCGACATAGACATGTCAGGGCACTTCATTCCCCTAGCATCGTCACTCAATTTGTTTGGCGTTAATTTGGGAGCAAATATGTCCTGGCATGAACATGTTGCAGGCATAGCAATGAGAGCTTCTCAAAAGTTGGGAATATTATTTCGAACCAGAAAGCTTTACACTCCACAACAACTGTTAATTCTTTACAAAGCTCAAATTCTGCTCCCATGTTTGGGGCTCCGCTCCCAAACACGCACTGCATTTGTTGGATTCTGTTCAGAGAAGAGCTGTTCGTCTGATTGGAGACCCGGAATTGACCGGCGGCCTTGATTCGCTGGAACATCGAAGAACGGTTGGCGACTTGAGTCTGTTCTACAAGTATTTTCATGGAAAGTGTTTAAGGGATGTAGCCCGCTTAATTCCTCCCAGAGCGATGCATGTTAGAAATACACGTCGCGCTAATGCTTCAGATCCGTATGAGATTCAGCTTGTTACTCCGCGTACAACGCTTTTCAAGCAGTCTTTTATATGGAGAACATCATCCCTTTGGAATAATTTGACCAGGACTGTGTTTCCGACTTAGTACATTTTACAACGATTCAAACGTGAATCACTTTTTTCCCACACGTGTCGCTCCTGTAGCGCTTTAGGGAATTCGCTGCAGCACGTGTGCTAGGCCCATAATAGAGACATATATATATATATATATATATATATATATATATATATATATATATATATATATATATATATATATATATATGTATATATAGATATATATATATATATATATATATATATATATATATATATATATATATATATATATATATATATATATATATATATATATATATATATATATATATATATATATATATATATATATATATATATATATATATATATATATATATATATATATATATATATATATATATATATATATATACTGATGAGCAAAAAATTCGACTCAAACAATTTTGCTTCATTTAACACCGATCCCTGAATTTAATTTTCAAAGAGTGGTATTATTTTTGGTATCATTAGAGTGCTGATTTTCTAATCTTTCCGGTACTCTTTGCGCGTTATTCATCCCAATAAGAACACATGCAACTGCATTTTCCTATCATTTCTTTATCGGAACTTGAACCGTTAACATCTCTGCGATACCTGCTCAATAATTACGTCATCAGAAACTGAATACCACCTGGGAAGAAAAGGCACAAGTCATTGCCCTATTGCAAGAAGGGCATAACCAACGTGTAGTCGCTGCGCAACTGCACCTCGAAGCCAGTCGGCTGTCTCAAGAGTCTACAGACGTTACCAAGAGACTGACACGGAGACCAGGATCAGGGAGAAGAAGGTGTATCTCGAAGCGAGATGACCGCTTCATTGTCAACACAACTCTAAGAAATCGACACTTGACCGGCGTCGAGGTCCAGCAGAAGCGCCAACAAGTTCGTGGTCGGGCTATCAGTCAGAAGAAGACCTAAAGAAGCTAACCTAACTCCGAAGAGATCAGCTAACGAACCCAAATTAACAGCAGCTCATCGACAAGCGCAACCCAGATTTACCCGAGAACATATCGACTGGATCTTAGAGCAATGGCGCTCCGTTTTATTTTCCGACGAGTCCCGAATGTGCCTACATGGCAATGTACGAGCCTATAGGATATCTGGGGAGCGCTATGCGCAGTGCTGCATTCCTGAAACGGTCGCCTACGGAGGAGGTTCTGTCATGGTGTGGGCAGGCATTTCACTGGATGCGAAAACCGATTTGGCTTTGGTGATTGATGAGACTCATAGCGGTGCATTAGTTGCTGGCCGGTACATCGAGGAAATCCTGCAGGAACACGTCGATCCTTACGCTGGGTTTGTTGGCCCGGAGTCCTGACTTCAATCCAATCGAGCACATGTGGGATACGCTCAAAAGAAATCCAGCCCCTGTATTGCTGAGGGACTTAAAGGTTGCCATGGCGGAAGAGTGGGGAAGAATCCCAGCGCTGTGTTTCCCACCGAGTACAATTTACAGCGATTAAAGAACAACGTGAATCGCTTTTTCTGCACACATGCTCCTGGAGCGCTTTAGGGACTTCCCTGTAGCACGTGTGCCGCAGTTTTTTCTAAAAAAGTTAACGTTTCTTAACCCGACCTAGTTATTCGGGGCACTCCATTCCTCTAGCACTGTCACTCAATTTGCTGTGCGTTAATTTGGGAGCAATTATGTCTTGGCATATATATGTTGCAAGCATAGCAAAGAGAGCTTCTCAAAAGCTGGAAATAATATTTCGAACTAAAAAGCTTTACACTCCACAACAACTGTTAATTCTGTATAAAGCTCAAATGCAACCAACGATGTTTGGGGCTCTGCTCCCAAACATACACTGTATCTGCTGGATTCTATTCAGATCCGGAACTAGCCAGTATCCTTGATTCGTTGGAACATCGAAGAACAGTTGGCGACTTGAGTATATTCTACAAGTACTTTCATGGAAAGTGTTCGATGCCCGCTCAATTCCTCTCAGAGCGCTGATTGCTAGAAACGCACGTCGCGTTAATACTTCACATCCTTATGAGGTTCAGTTTGTTACTCCTCGTACAACCCTTTTCAAGCAGTCTTTTATAGGGAGAACCTCATCCCTTTGGAATAATTTGACCAGGACTGTGTTTCCGACTTAGTACATTTTACAGCGATTCAAACGTGAATCACTTTTTTTCCCACACGTGTCGCTCCTGTAGAGCTTTAGGGATTTCGCTGCAGCACGTGTGCTATGCCCATAATATGTCTCATAGATATATATATATATATATATATATATATATATATATATATATATATATATATATACATATATATATATATATATATATATATATATATATATATATATATATATATATATATATATATATATATCAGCTTCTTCAAAAAGTTACGGTACTAGTTCCTTTAACTAATCTAATATTTGGAGGCTTTCATTTTTTAAAATTTTAATTACGGCAGACTAATAATTATCCCTCCAACCAGTTATTTCAATAAACTGAGGAAATAAAAATAACAAGGTCAAAAAAAAACGATATATGTTCAACACATGAGACACAACTTGCTTATGACTTGTGAATTTTCCAAAAAGCGGCCAGAGTGTGTACTTGAAAATTCTAGTTTGAAGTTAGGTCCTTTTGAAAACAATTTTGAAAAATTATATTTGTTTTTTTTTCATAAAAATAATTATTTTTAATGCTTTTTTACAATATTATTTTGTATACATTCCTATTTATGTACATTATTTTCGAGGATATTATTTATAAAAGTCGTCTACATGACGTGAAATCTATATTTTTTAGAAAATAAAGAAGCTAGCAATATGATCATGCCAAGACATAATTATTTTCAACAGTCTGAATTGGCAGCATAAAATCTGCTATGGTATCAAAAATTAACTATTTTTTTGCTTTCATCTGATTTTTCAAGGTAACTTTTGACAGCAGCATTAACAATTAGTGTTTCCTTTTCTAGGTCTAATATGCTCTCCAATGAGGTAGTAAAAATAATTTTATAAATTAAAATTGCTGGAATTTCAAACTTTGAATAACCGACGCATGAAACCTACGTCTTTAAAGGTTTGATAAGTTGCTCTCCGTAGGTTTTTTATGGTCTAATTTTGAAGGACTTAATCTTCGAAATGATGTTTTATATTGAAAAAAGCTCTTTAATTTTATGAATTTGTATAAATGTCTGTAAAATAAAACTTAAAAAATTACATTACATCACCACAATACATTTATTTCTTTTTTTGCATGAAAATATATCACACATAAAAATTATACTAAAAATAAATAGACTCTAAATTTAGTTACCACCTTATAAGCGTAGAGAATTTACAGACTTTTTCGAACACTGATTTTTTAAAAACGATTTTTTAAATTCAACCATTTTAATACGATATTCATTCATAATTTGGAATTCCTGCAATTTAAATCCATGAAATTTGAAAGTTCCCTTGACTATCTTTAAAGGTAATATATTATTACAATTAAAAATACTGTGTATTTTATTTAAAATAACAGGTATGTCACGTTTCCTGTCCATCTCCATCTCTGTCCTTTCGCTATTCTTTCTTGTATCTCCGTCCTTTCTTGTCCACTCTCTGTTATTGTTACTCCCAGATAATTAAATTTGTCTACTTTTCCAAACATATATCTTTTCCCTAAGTTGTTTATAATATCTAAACTTTTGTTGTTTTTATTATCCTTCCTCTTTTTAATTTCCATGTATTTTGTTTTTTCCTCATTTATCCTTAGCCCTCTCATCCTTCCCCTTTCTTCTATCCTACTTATGGCTTTTTTGAGGTTCTCTTTTACTCTTGCAATCACTGCTACATCATCCGCATAGGCCAAGCATTGGCAGGTTCTCTAGTACCAAATTAAATAGATATGTCGACACTGGTTCCCCTTGTCTTAATCCTCTTTTCACCTTAAACTTGTCTGATACTTTGCCCTCAACCAACACTCTATTTTCTGTGTCATTCAGGGTCATTCTCTCCATGCGAATCAATTTACTTGGAATTTTTAGTTCTTCCATTATCTTGTAGAGTCCTTCTCTATTTACAGAGTCATATGCTTCTCTGAAATCCACAAAGACCAAGTGTAGTGCCAAATTTTGTTCTAAGCTATTATCTTGGATTTTGCTTAATCGAAAATATCTGGTCTGTAACCGATCCTGAATCCACACTGGTACTCTCCCAGGATAGACTCGGCTTTCTCTGCGAGTATGTTTTTAATAGTCAACACTACTATCTTGTACACGACATCCAGTAAGGCTATTGGTCTATAATTAGCGCATATAGTTTTTTCTCCTTTTTTGTATATTGGACAAATGAGCGACTCTCTCCAGCTCACTGGCATCTTTTCTGTTTCCCATATTTCTTGCACCAACCGGCATATTTCATTTTCCAGATCTACTCCTTCAGCTTTTATCAGTTTTCTACAATTTCCACCCGGGGCCTTATTTTTTTTGGGTTCTGAGTATTTCTCTTATTTCTTCTTTGCAGGGTTTATTTGTCTCCTCCTGCTCTTCAGTTAATTTTGCTTCCTATTTCTCATTCAACTCATTTTCAGCTCCATTTAGTGTTTCTTTAAAGTATTCCCCCCATCTATTCAGTCTTTCTGCGAAGCTTACTGCTATACTTCCATCTTTTTTCCTACATATTAGCATTTTGTCTCTGTTTATTCCCTTTGTATTTTATAAAAAAAAAACACGTAAATCGGATAAGTGGTTCTTGAGTACTAAGCGCAGTAATGGATAGACAGACAGAGAGACGTTACGTTTTATATATATTATAGATTTTTTTTGACATATATTAAATTAAGAATTAAAAAAAAATCACGTAAATCGGATGAATGGTTCTTGAATGATAAGCACACTAACGGACAGACAGACAGACAGAGAGACGTTGCGTTTTATATGTATTATATAGATTATTACTATTATTATATAACCTGGTCAGAGAACATATGTATGAATTTAAAAAATCACGTAAATCGGATAAGTGGTTCTCGAGGGATAAGCGCACTAACGGACAGACAGACAGACAGAGAGACGTTGCATTTTACATATATTATAGATATAGATTATTATTATTACTTTATAACCTGGCCAAAAAATATATGTATGAATTTAAAAAAAGACACGTAAATCGGATAAGTGATTCTCGCCTGATAAACGCACTAATGGACAGACAGACAGACAGAGAGACATTGCATTTTATATATTATAGATTATAGATATTCTCTGCTACATAATATTGTTCCCAATTGAATGGTTTAGGCTGTGTACTGCAAAGGAACGCGCTAGCGGCAAACTTTTTTCCGACTTCATTCACTAATATCGTCACTGCTTATTCCCTATGCTACTTATCGTAATAAAATATAGCCTATAACCTGGCCAGAGAACATATGTATGTTTTAAAAAAAAAGTACGTAAATCGGATAAGTGGTTCTCCAGTAATAAACGCACTAACGGACAGACAGACAGACAGACAGACAGAAAGACGTTGCATTTTATATATATATATATATATATATATATATATATATATATATATATATATATATATATATATATATATATATATATATATATACACTGACAGTCAGAAATTATGCGGCATATGGGATTTTTCTTTATTAGTAAATTTAGCAAAAACGTTTATTTATAGGTGGATTCTGTATTACTTGAAACCCAAAAAATGATTTTGCAGTGCCGATTGTCACTTGCTCTTTGGCGGGAAATTTGAATTATCTAAAGTTTAAAGTCAAAGGAGCGATGGGCTAGCACCTCAGCATCTATAAAAAAAACCATGAAATGCTAAACAAATTGAAACCAAGCCTCGGAACGGATACGGACTTACAACTCGATGGACTTTGAATATAGGAACATGGAACATACAAGGTATTACCAACAAGACCACAGAAATTCTGGCAGCGCTTAAAACCCAAAATGTGGACATCGCAGTTCTCACTGACACAAAATGGAAGGGCCAAGGAAGTAAAGAATCCGGGGAATATGTAAAATCGTGGTCTGGAATCAGTAAGGATCAACGGGCAAAGTCAGGTGTTGTAATTCTTATCAAGAAGACACAGAAAAGATATATTAAATAATGTAATGAAAGACTGATTTTGTCAAATTTCCACGTTATTTAGTTTCACTGAAACTGTATGACGCGTTTAGTTATACTATAGCTTCGTCTGATACAAAATACATTTTGTATCAGACGAAGCTATAGTATAGCGAAACGCGTCATACAGTTTCAGTGAAACTAAATAAAGTGGAAATTTGACAAAATCAGTCTTTCATTACATTCGTTATGAATTTCCATCAAGTAACAGCCACAACAATTCAAAGATATATTAAAGATTATAACTATATATCAGAGGAAATTATAACAGCAAAAATGATGTTTTACGGAATAGAAAGACTGATAATCGGAGCTTACGCACCCATAGATGATATATCTTTGCAAACCAAAAAAGATTTCTATCAAAAACTCAAAGAAGTGTTGGACAAAGTAAAAACACATCAGGAAGTTATTTTGGCTGGAGATCTTAATGCCAGAGTGGGTAGCAGAATTAGAGATAAGGTAGTGGTAGAATATGGGGAACAAGTGACAAATAATTCAGGGGAACTTCTTATTGAAGCATGTAATCACTTTGAGTTGAAAATACTCAATTCTCACTTCCCGCACAAGCTTATACACCTGGGAAAGACCGTTAGTGAACCAAAAGTCTATAATCGACTACATTATCATCAAACAAACATCGGAATTAATATGTCATGATTGTAGAGTTGAAACGAGGAGCTAATTGTGGATCTGACCACTACCTACTTTTGTCCAAAATCATATGCCTATTCAAGAAGAATAGTTATAAACCAGACGAAACATCCAACTATAGATTTAAGCTTAACCTACTTAAACAGGATAGTACTAAGGTTCTATTTCGTCGTACACTTGAAGATAAACTGACACAAGGGGAACCAGTGGAAGATGTAGAACAAGAATATGAGAACTTAAAAACAGCTATTACAGACAGTGCTTGTGAAGCACCGGGAACAGAACAAAGAAGAAACAAAAACACTCACAGCCATGGATTATGGAAGATATTCAAAGCTTAATAGTCGTCAAAAATAAATTGCACAAGAAATGGTTAGCTAACAGATCACAAGAGAACAGAGACAACTATAAGATAACCTGCAGGGAAATAAGAAGATTAATAAAGCAGGGGAAAAACGAACACTGGGAACAAAAATGCATACAAATAGAAAGCTTACTAGGTGGTTCACAGACAACAGAGGTGTGGAGAACAATAACCAACATGAAAAAGAACGAAGGAAATAAGACAACTATTGGTATTATATCCAATGACAAGTGGAGACAACACTACGAATAGTTGTTAGCTGAAACTCGACCACAATACACTGAAAAACTAGTAGAACCAGAACCTCATGGATACAATACAGGATTGGACATAACCCCTCAAGACATAATCTCAGCATTGAGCAAGATGCAGAGTGGTCGGTCATCTGGACCAGGAAATATATCAGTCAAATTACTGAAAGCTGGGGGACGAAAGTTAATTAATACAATAACAGATCTGATGCTGACTTGCTGTAGATTGGTAAAGGTTCCATCTGAATGGAAGAGGGCATATTTGGTTATAATTTTCAAGAATGGAAACAGGAAGTATCCTAATTGCTACAGAGACTTGAGTATCTTGCGTACTTTTGCGAGACTCTTTGGGAAAATTGTTCAGGAGAAGGTTAGGCAAGAAATCGGTAGAGAGATAGGAGACGATCAAAGTGGGTTTGTACCAAGTAGATCATGCTCAGACAATTTATTTGTTCTACAACAGATAATAGAAAAACGAATTTCTACTGGAGAAGAAGAACATATGGCCTTTATAGATTTGGAGAAGACATATGATAACGTGCCGCAACAAAATCTGTGGAACACGTCGCGCAGCGTGAACCTCAATGAACATATGCTAAATATAATCCAAGAATTTTTCAGCAACAACAGCGTCCAAATTAGAAATGGAAGCCGCCTATCCGAACCAATTATGGTTATCAAGGGTTTGAGACAGGGTTGCTGCATGTCACCACTCCTATTTAACCTGTATCTAGAGGCTGCACTAAGGCGACAGAAAAGATCATGCAATAGAATGAGAATACCCATTGGAGAAGAAACCCTGTTCCCGCTCAGTTCTGCCGACGATCAGGTTTTGGCCCAAGACTCATACGATCTAGAGTTTATGGTCAGAAGGTTGTACCAAGAATATAAGATGTGGGGACTTCAAGTAAGTTTGACCAAAATAGAGTATCCAGCGGCCAATACCAACGCATTTTTCTAAGTTGTCATTGATGACGATATTGAGGTCAAACAAGTCGACAAATACAAGTACTTGGGTACAGTCATCGACCAAAATGGTCTGGAAGAGACGGAGGGCAGGCAGCGCATTATTCAAGCCCGCAAGGTGCTGGAGTGTGTTAACTTATTGTGGTGGAACCAGAACTTATCCAATCGACAAAAGAAATGAATAGGGAGGATGATGGTCGAGTCTGTTCTCACCTACGGATCTGAAATCTGGACTCTAAATGCCGATCTGAAAAGACGGCTGATAGCTGTAGAAATGGATTATCTTAGAAAAAGCGCCAAGATATCGAGATTGGAAAGAAGATCTAATGAGGAAGTGAGAAAGCTTATGGACGCCAGGGAGTCTGTGGTGGAACGCATCGAAAAACGAGCCCTAAAATGGTTTGACTATGTGCTTAGGATGCCGGAAGATCGTTGGCCAAAAAAAGTTTCTAAATGGAAACCACCAGGACAGAGAAAAAGAGGTCGACCAAGACGCTCGTGGAACGATGGGGTTAGGAGCGCCATGGAGGCTAGGAATTTGGAGAGAGGAACGCGCATGCGGTGCTGTGTTCAGTTGTTAATTTGCTTATAACTGAGCCTGCAAAATGTATATATATATATATATATATATATATATATATATATATATATATATATATATATATATATATATATATATATATATATATATATATATATATATATATATATATATATATATATATATATATATATATATATATATATATATATATATATATATATATATATATATATATATTTATTTATATGTGCTCTTTTAACGAACTAAGAATTAATAATACCTTTTTCGATCACAAGCAAAAGTACAAATACACATTTGCCAATTCTCGAGGTCATCAATCAACAATCGATTATATCGTCACCAACAGATGCATTCATCCAATGCAAATACTAGATATTAGAACCCTAAATGCAGCCAATGTAGGTAGTGACCACAGCCTACTACTTGGGAAGATTAAACTAAAAATGAAACCAATAAAGAACAGGATACCAACAATCAAACCTCAAAAATTTAAAATCGAGCTTCTGTGGAACCCATGGATAAAGGAACTGTACCAAAAAAGACTCAGAGGAAAAATCGAGATAAACCCGATAATCGAGGGGGAAGATGTTAACCTTAGTTGGGGAAAACTTAAGCAAAATATCAAGGAGGCTGCCCATGAATCGCTCGGTATTCGAACAACAAGTACTGGTGAAAAGAATCCAAATAAGACCCCATGGTTCTGTGAAGAAGTCAAAGAAAAATGTAAAGAAAAGAAATTCGCATACCTCAAGTTTAGATCTCTAAGAACTCCGGAATCCTATCAACAGTACACGAGGATACGCAACGAAACAACAGCACTAGTAAGGCAAATCAAAAACAGATACTAGGAAGAGTTCTCAAAGAACATGGAAGATGATTTCTATGATCTTCAGAAACAGATATGGCGAATGATTAGAACGCAAAGAAAAGAGGTAAATGAACTTATCGAAACAAATCCGATAAATAAAGAAACTTGGGTTGACTATCTCACAAAATTATACAAAAATGAATCGACATATCGACAATGATATCGTATTGAATACACCAGAAATAATATCGAACGAGATAACACAAATAGATACATCAGATATAGAGCTAGCCCTTAAAAAGCTAAAGAATCGGAAGAGCCCAGGCTTGGATGATATTGCAAATGAGCTTCTTAAGCATGGTGGATAGAACCTCGAACATCAGCTGACTTTCCTGATCCGTGGAATACTCGCTCAACAAAGAGTACCAAATGAATGGAGAACCAGCACCACAATACTCATGCTTAAAAAAGGGGATAGGAAAACACCGGCGAATTACAGGGGCATAAACCTTCTCAGCACTACCCTGAAACTTACAACTAAAATAATAACAAACAAAATCAATAATTTAATCAATTTATCAGATGAACAGCAAGGATTTAGATCCGGAAGATCCTGTACGGATGCTGTGTTTATCTTAAGACAAATAGTTGAAAAATCCATCGAATACAACAAACCAGCATTCTTGTGCTTCATAGATTTGGAAAAAGCATTCGATCGCGTCCAGCTGGGGGACATTCTGCACTTACTATATGATAAACAAATCCCTTATAACCTTATTAAAACTATTGAAAACATATACTCGAACAACAAGATACAAGCTAAAATAAACGGTGAGCTCACTGAACCAATACCGGTTGGCAAGGGTATAAGGCAGGGAGACTCTCTGAGCCCTCTCTTGTTTAATATTATCATGGACGATATAATCAAGAGAGTCCGAAAACAGAAGGGCTACAGAATGGGAGACAAGCAGGTCCCAATATTGTGTTATGCTGACGACGCACTACTGATGGCAGGGATCGAGGATGATTTGCAAAGACTTCTAAACATATTCAATCGAACAGCTAAATCCCTTAACATGACAATATCAGCCTCCAAAACAAAGTATATGACAACCTCCAAAACACCCCTTAGATGCAAATTAGTTGTAGATGAGAAAATTATCCAACAAGAAATGCATTTTAAATACCTTGGAATAGAGATATCCGCATATGGTGACGTTGAGAATGAGGTCAGAGAACAAGCTACTAAAGCCACAAGAATAGCGGCCTGTCTAAACACCACAATATGGAAAAATAAATTTATTGGGATGGAAGTTAAGGCCAAGATATACAAGACAGCCATTAGACCAATAATGACATATACTGCTGAAACTCGCCCCGAAACATCCAAAACAAGACGACAAATGGAGACAACCGAGATGAAAATACTCCGCAGGATTGCTGGAAAGACACTTCTGGACAGAGAAAGAAGTGAAAACATAAGAAGATCATGCAAGGTGGAAAATGTGAATGACTGGGTACTCAATAGGAAAAGGGAATGGAACGAGCACATTAGTCGAATGGATGAGACAAGAGCGGTTAGAGTGGCGCGGGACAAATCGCCACTGGGTCGTAGAAGCATAGGACGTCCTAGAAAACGTTGGAGTGATAATCTGACCCCAGACTAGACAGAGGGGACGAAGAAAGAACCGGCAAAACTGCCTACTAAATGAGAAGAAGAGAAGAAGTATGTATATATATATATATATATATATATATATATATATATATATATATATATATATATATGTATATATATATATATATATACATTTATAAAATCCAAAGGTCACACACACACATACACACTCTGTTTGGTAAAATATGGAAAATAAGAAAACAAGTTTAAAAGTGCATTTTATGGTAGTGTGCAAAATTTTAGATCGATTGGGCTAAAATCGTATTTTGTCAGTTTTTGACCAATAGAAATATAATTGCAAGGAGATTTTTATTTCTTGAATTTGAAATACATTGGTTAGATTTATAGCAGCATTTTAAAATTTAGTTGTTGATTCCAAGCCATGTCTCACTGTTTTTTACAACCAATAATTAAATAAGTGGTCAAGTGCAAGTTGAACTTGCGCAATTAGTGTTCCGTACGTTGTTTGCTTTTAAAATAAAATTTTTTGTTACGGAGGTATAAAATGATCAATGACTTCACAAAACACACCCCAAATGAGTTTGCAACAAAGTATGTTTCCGAACTGAAAACTGATGACCTTGAAATTTTTGTTTCTTTTGTATACCAGATAAATTTTTAAAGGCAATGTACTTGCGATAATTTTCGTTCAATCTACACCCCGTGGAGAATATTCTAGAATTTTTTCAAAATTTTTTGATCAGTATTTTTCGAGATAAGAATGGAATAGCGATTTTTCAAGAGTTTTTAAAAATAATACGAAGAAAAGTGTGCGCAAGTATTACATTATATATATTTTTGAACTTGTGTTTTTACAAGCTTTCATTTGACATCTCACTCGATGACCTAGTAAAATTTTTTTTTTTCACTTCCTATTTCATCCCCCAAAAGTCAAAATTTAACTTTCAAAACTACGTGGCTCTGATGAGGCCATCAATTCTTATATTAGTACCAAGTTTCAACTTTTCTATGTCAAATTGTTTCGGGGAAAATCGGGTGTGACAGACGGACGGGCACCGAACGGAACACTAAAAATGATGACTTTTGTAAAACCGGCACTGTCGCACGGATAATTGTCGAATTTTTTTTTTTCTCTATAGCATGCAGTTTGAGGTTCTCATTTTTTGAAGGATACTCTAGCGCCACAATTTTATTATAAAAAAAAGAAGAGAAAGAAAACTAGCGAATTAATATTTATTAAAAGTAATAAATACATTGACTACACAGCATACAAAACAAATTACAGACCCTTTACAAGTGAAATAAATAAGAAACCTTAAACTTAAAAAAAATTATCTACTTTGCATTTCGACGAGCCCACCGCCAAGTGCCATGCACTGAATTGTTCGCGAATGTAATTCTTTTAAAACATTTCATAACATGTTCGGAGTAAAGCTATTTACGCACTGCCTTATTACATTTTTCAGATGTTCAATATTTCTGAAAGGTCGTTGAGTATAAACTTTGTTCTTAAAGTAGCCACATAGAAAAAAAATTGAGTGGTGTTAAGTCCGGAGATCTCGTTGGCCAAGGATTAGCAGAATAACGTCCAATCCACTCGTCTTCAAATTGTTCATCCAGCCATACTCGCACTTGCAGCGTACTGTGATTGGGCGCACCAGATGGTTAAAAAAATAATTTCCTGCGCTTCTGAAGTGGAAGTTTATGTAAAAACTTAAATATTTCTATATTTAGGCATATTAGGTAGCTTTCCGGAGTTAAACTTTGTCGGATAAAGAAAGGGCTAAAAATTTGGGTGTTCCGTATCCCACACCACATGTTTAGGTAGTAGCACTGATTTTTAGTTTCTAGAACAAAATTTGATTTTTCATCTGCCCACCATCTACTATTCTGGAAGCTAACTACTCAGTTAGAAGAAAACTAAGTCTTGTCAGTAAAAAGGATCTCTTGTTTCTTCTTTTCTTGTAGCTAAGAACAAAAACCTAGTCGAGCATCATAATCCCCCTCTTCAAAAAAAATGTTGGTTTGTAAGCTTGAAATTTATTTTGTACTAAAATTCACCTGATCGACCGCTCTGATATTCGGACTTATTCACGTCTTTCAGTTGTGCCATTCTACACTAAAATTTACTTCTTCGTTAGTAACAGGCCTGTGATGCCGGCTTTGCATCAGCTTTCTACAGAATCATGTTCTTTAAAGATATTTAAGAGCCTTGCCTCCATCGTATGATGAACATTTTTACCAGGATGCCTTGTCTGTCCGTCTGTCTGTTACACAATTTTTTTTCTAAAACTATTTGACATAGAAAATTAAAATTTGGCACAAATGTAGGAATTTTTGGTCCCATCAGGGCCGTGTAGTTTTGTAGTAGTTAAATTTGGCTTAAGAGGTTAGTTTAGAGAAGTGTAATCGGAAGTGAAAAGAAAAATTATTAGGTCATCGAGTAGGGTGTCAAATGAAAGCTTAAAAAAACATGAGTTCAAAAATATTTGGCGTACTTTTCTTTGAATTATTTTTAAAAGAATGGCCAAAGATGACTGCTGATTAAAAAAATTTGAAAAATATGGAATAGTCTCCATAAAGTGTAGGTTGTGTCAGGGATCTAATTATTTTTTTTAAATTTTTTTTATGGGTCTAGCACACGTGCTGCAGGGAAGTCCTTAAAGCGCTCCAGGAGGGCATGTGTGCGGAAAAAGCGATTCACGTTGTTCTTGAATCGCTGTAAATTGTACTCGGTGGAAAACATAGCGCTGGGCAAATTATTCCAAAGGGATGACGTTCTTCATATAAAAGGCTGCTTGAAAAGCGTTGTACGCGGAGTAACAAACTGAACCTCATACGGATGTGAAGCACCAGCGCGACGTGTATTTCTAACATGCACCGCTTTGGGAGGAATCAAGCGGGCTACATCCTTCAAACACTTTCCATGAAAATACTTGTAGAACAGACTCAAGTCGCCAACCGTTCTTCGATGTTCCAGCGAATCAAGGCCGCCGGTCAATTCCGGGTCTCCAATCAGACGGACAGCACTTCTCTGAACAGAATCCAACAAATGCAGTGTATGTTTGGGAGCGAAGCCCCAAACGTGGGAGCAGTATTCCATAGTTGGTCGAATTTGAGCTTTGTAAAGAATTAACAGTTGTTGTGGGGTGTAAAGCTTTCTGGTTCGAAATAATATTCCCAACTTTTGAGAAGCTCTCCTTGCTATGCCTGCAACATGTTCATGCCAGGACATATTTGCTCCCAAACTAACGCCCAACAAATTGAGCGACGATGCTAGGGGAATGGCCCCGATATAACTATGTCGGGTTCAGCAACGTTAACTTTTTTAGAAAAATCTGCCGCCTGGGTTTTTGTAGCGTTAAATTCCACTTGGTTACTGTCACCCCAACATAGAATTTCTTCCAGGTCTTTGTTAAGTTGAACGACCTCCTGCTGTCTGCGGATATTCGCCTGAGCAGCCGATGTCCTAGCGTTCAAAGTGAATGACGAGACAAGCGTACTGTCATCTGCAAAGCTATAGATTGGATTCCCGGTCTTTTCCAGCAGATCGTTAATGTAAATGAGAAAGAGAGTAGGAGACAGTACGGAGCCCTGGGGCACACCGGCGTTGATAGTGAAGGTGTTAGAAAGAAATTCGTCGACCGCCACTCGCCGCCGACCGCCAACTTAGCTTAGGTAAGGATTTCATTTTATTTTAAAAGCAACCACGATAGGGAAAGTTAATTGTGCAAGTGCAACATGCATTAAATCGGGTTTTTCATTACTATATTTGGTTGCATTGAAAACAAAAGATCGATTTTTAGATGTCATAGTTATATTTAAATATAATACAATTATAGAGCTTTGAAAAAGTTACTGCATACTATGAACATGAAACACAACATTTATCTACAGAATCTATTTGGTGTCAACTGTGGACTAGCTGTAATTAGTAAAAAAAGTAGTAAATTTATTTTGAGAATAATTATAACCGTTTTTAAGAAATAGAAAATTAAAAATTATTATTTCTCAGATATACTCTTGTATTTAAAATAATTTGGTGCTTCTTACTCAAAAATATAAAAACTTTTAGAAAATTTCAACGGGTCAATGAAAACTTTATTAAGATATATTTTTCCATTTCAAAATTATTCGAGATCAAAATGTATCAAGGGAAAGGTGGCCATCCGAACTTTTGTCGACTTGTGAGCGTTAAAATAACTTATTTTAAATTTAAAGTTATGAAAGACATAATTTTATTTTTATCGTCATCGGACTGGCTACGTCAATACATTCATACAAGTCATATAGCTTGAAAATAAGGTGAAGTAGTGATGTCAATTTTTTTGCGGTTCCGAGCAAGATGTATAACTACAAGGACAGAACAAATAATTTTAGCAAAGCCGATAAAAGAGAGTGAATGAGAGAACCAATGAAAATGTCAAGAGGAATGAATATAAATGAGAGGAATAAATGAAAAGGAGGGAGTGAGAAATAGTAAGAAGTTGCCTGTATAATTTTCCGATATGGCCTTGATGTTATCCTGTACCTGAAAACACCAAACTCGTTTGTTTTTATTTTAGCGTAATACTATAAGCAAATACGAAAAAGAAAATAAAAAAAATAATTAACATAACGATTCAAAAAAACCAGTTATGTTTGGAAAATATAAGTTATGAAAAGAACTTTGGAAAAGGTTGAACTTGCGAATGACATGGAGCAGAATCTTTCACGGCCTCGGTTGGATAAGAAATCAAGGTTTTTCAGAATAAATCGTGTCAAATCAGAGTGATTTTTCCAAGCTATCTATGTAGGTTCTTAGGGCAATTCTGTACAAAGCCCAAATTCGACGATCAATGGAATACTGTCCTCATGTTTAGTGTCTGCTAGTAAACATCCTTTGTATTTGCTAGAATATACGGAAAAGAGAACTATATGCTTTATTGGGAACTCAGAACTCACCAAAAACTGTCAGAGCGGTGCATGTAAGAATACATGTTGCGCTAATACATCACACCGGTATAAGGTTCAGCTTGTTACTATCCGTACTCTAAAGAACTATTATGTATGTAGAATCTCTTTGGAATAAACTGCCCAGGACTCCCCTCCCCCCAAAGTACAACTTGTTGCAATTCAAGACCGACGGGAATCGGTTCTTCCATGTTTTAACCATTTCTAGAACGATTTAGATATTCCCTGCAGCGCGTATGCAGTGTCCATAAAATCACTCCCGCGAGTCCTGTGGGTGCTTGTTCTAAATAGTCAAATTACAACTGTTAAGAGCGTTTTCAACTTTAATGTCCCATCTAAGAAAATTATAGTATACTTCTGTTACTCTTTCTTTCGGTTAACTGAAGACTTCTTGAACAGATTAACAGGTAGTTCTAGAAACAGTTGCTATTAACTTTATTCCATTATCGATACAGTAACAAAGTCGATGATATAGGGTTTTCCTGTATTGACATCATATTCTTAAATGATCCTCAAGTTTGATCTATTTAGGGCACTAAATTTTTCGAGCAAGTTTTGTTCTAATGATATAAATTCATATTTTTGATATTTCATATAACATACATAATTGTATCCTCCTTTTCCTAATTCCCTATAATTTTAGTTTTTCTTCTATTATCTTTTACTAGCACCAATCTCTTCACTGGTAAACTTCTTGGTGGTATTTCAAAGAAGAGTTTCTGAAAAGTGAACAAACGTTCAAAAAATGACAAAGATCCTAAAAGAGTCGTGCGACTGCGCCAGTTAAATATTTGTTATGCAATATGATATTCCCCGAAAACATTTCCATTAGAAGTATTTATAACATAATGATTACTAAACTTTGCGCTAAGATCTAGACTGAGTAAGATAGACCAACGAAAATAATTTTTGGGGATTCAGGTGCTCTGAAACCTGAAGAGATGCAAAAATCTCAGGGTAGAGATTATTTTTCAGATTCAACATTTGTCTGAGCAAGAACAGTTAAATTATGAGTTCTTTTTGTTAATTTTGTGGATGTAAGGACTTTTTTTGGAGGGAAAAAAACATAATTTTGCCATAATAAATGACAACATGAGATATTTAAATTTTTATTTAATACCAGGTATACAAGTATAAAATGCGGATTTCAGACAACAGATAGTGCACCAATGCAGTTTGTGCTATAAAGATTTGACACTGTGCTATTTTGTTGTGTCATCAACCAGTGTCAGATGCGCATGGGTGATAAATTGGAAAAGTGTGTGCATAGTGTTGTGTTGTTGTGTTCAATATGCCGAAATTTATACGGAACAAAGAGCATTCGCGGACAGCATTAATTTTTTGTTTTCATTTGAAGAAAACTGCTGTTGAATCATACCGATTACTTCGAGAAGCTTATGGTGAACATGCTCCATTGCAAGATACCTGTGAACGATGGTTTCGGCCTTTCAAAAGTGGTGACTTCGATGTTGCAGACAAGGTACGTAGAAAACCGCCAAAAAAATAGGAAGATGTGGAATTGCAAGCACTGTTGGGCGAAGATGATTCGCAAACACAAAAACAACTAGCCGAGCAATTGGGCGTTAGTCAACAAGCTGTTTCCAATCGATTACGAGAGATGGGAAAGATTCAGAAGACCGGTAGATGGGTACCACATGAGTTGAACGACAGGCAAATGGAAAAGCGCAAAAACACGTGTGACATTTTGCTCGCTCAGTACAAGAGAAAGTCGTTTTTGCATCGTATAGTTACAGGGGATGAAAAGTGGATTTATTTTGAGAATCCCAAGCGCAAAAAATCACGGGTAGATCCAGGCTTACCAACCACATCGACCGCAAAACCGAATCGCTTTGGCAGAAAGACGATGCTCTGTGTTTGGTGGAACCAGAGGGGCGTGGTCTATTATGAGCTGTTAAAACCTGGGGAAACGGTTAATACTAAACGTTACCAACAACAATTGACCGATTTGAACAGTTCGCTGCTTGAAAAAAGGCCAGAATACCGAAAAAGGCAACACAAAGTCATTTTTCTTCATCACATACAGCAAAACCAGTTCGCGACACGTTGGAAGCACTCAGCTGGGAAGTTCTACCCCATGCGGCTTACTCACCAGACTCGGCTCCTTCCGATTATCATTTGTTTGCATCTCTGCGCTTTGGTTCGTACGAAGATGTGAAAAAATGGCAGCAAAAGGGGAAGATTTTTACTGGCGTGGTATTCACAAATTGCCCGAAAGATGGGAAAAATGTATAAGAAGCGATGGAGCATACTTTGAATAAAGCACTTTTTATCATTCTTCCGAATTTAACATGTTTTTTTTTTAGAAAAAAAATCCGCATTTCATACTTGTACACCATAAAAGTTATAAGATACGGACTTCTGAAAAATTAATTGGTTGATAATTTATGTACAAAGTATAAAAACCAAAACAAAATGATATAAAATACACAAGAAAACAAGATAAAACTTTCTTTTCTGAATAATTACGTTCGTTGAAAACCTTTCAAGTATATGGCAGCCTAACTAGCTGTTAAAGGGCAATAAGGAAGACGTGGAAATGCATATCTTGTCTTTTAAAATAAGAGATAAGAAATCTTCTGTAGTACGATCAAATATTTGTTTTTCTAGGTATGCATATGATTTATTATTATTTTAATTTATTAGATGAATTATTTCTCAAATGTGAAAATTTACAATACAAAAATACAATAGTATATTTGGCAACACCGAGGAATTTCCACATTTCATTAAGCGTTTTCGTCTTTTCTAGTTCAACAGCAGCCACTGATGGGAGGTCAGGCACGGGACGGTTTAGCGGTAAAATGTAGTTTTGACTTTTTTTTAAGTTTTTAAAAAATATTCGAATTTGAAAAGAAAGTATTGAATGTATTTCTATACAAGTCACTCATTTCCGTATATGAAACGATTTTCATAATACCCTGTTTTTATATATATATATATATATATATATATATATATATATATATATATATATATATATATACATATATACATATATATATATATATATATATATATATATATATATATATATACATGAAACACATTCAATACTTTTTTTTTTTTTCCAAATTCGAAAATTTTTGAAATATTAAAAAAAAAAAAATGCAAAACTGGATATTACCGCCAAACCAACCCGCAGCTAAAAGGTCGCCATTCAACGAATTAGGTCAAACCAACTGGCAATGTCAAGTTCTTGCTAACAATCGTCCATATTGTTTAGTAACATGATCACAGCCTACTTCTCGCTTTCGCTCTTGTTATTTTCTAATACTCGATGAGTTACTATGTATATGGATTGCGCTAAAGAAACTTTACAAAATTAAATGAAGAATTGTAATGGATTATAGACAGGTAAATGAGTATTAATGATAAATACTCTGTTCGAAACATCAAAGTCGACAGGACGTCCTCCTCAGTATAATAATCCATTATCAATATACTATGATCCAATAGCTAAAACAGCACACGAAAACTCTGGATTATCGATGATCCTGTAGAAGAACTATAAGCCGCCAGAGGCCAAGAACTCAATAGCGATGATATTCCAAAAGAAACTTCGATTACAAGACATGAAAACTTTTAGAATCGAAATCAATAACAAACTTAATAACCTTACACCCACGTACAATTACCGAAATGGCAATATCGACGATGGAGCCCACAATGATCTTACCAAGCACAGTGATCGACCTGACTGAGAAAGGCATGAATAAATGAACCACCAAAACCTGTTTCTTGATGTGGTCCTAAAATGTACTTAAAATTTCAATCTGTAGGTATCAATTCGAAATTTCGTATTATCTGTCGAAGTCCGTTAAATATTCACTCAATATTTCAAAGTAAAACATAATGTTGGACACGTTCCTAAGGCGAGACTTACGGATCATGATCCTGAGTTTCTCGCTCTTGCGAGATATATATTTGAAAAATTGAAAAACTGTTATATCACATCTGTCAATGCCATCTTTAAGTGTACGGATAACTCAAAATATTGCTGTCCAAGATAGTTAGAAACATCATTCATCCTCCACTCCTGCGCTCTCTAATAAGATTTACAATTAATTTACTAAGATTTCTTTTTTTCGTGTTCAGGCGAAAGAGTATGGTAAACTTGTAGACTAGTCCAGCAGTGTAAAGTTCTAGAAACGTTTAGCACAATGTCAAGCCAAGTGCATGGCTAGAGTGACCTCCAATCATAAATAGTCGAGAGTACATCTAACAAGGCACAAAGGGCAGGAGAACAAGTGCCTCATGTTCTGTATCTCTCCACTCATTTGGGTGATGTTCCACCGATCCAAATTTTTCTTTACAGGAGTAAAGCCAGTTCTAATTTGGTGGAGCATTCTCTAGGTTCTTCAATCCAATTCTGTACTAATGAGTTTTTCTTGTTCTGAAGGAAACCATTCTAGGGGCTGAACATCCGCCGTGGAAGGCCCTTTTTAACTTAAGTCTGCTGGTCTTTCGTCTAAAGTTTTAATGCAGTAATTTTGCAGTATTCGTTTAAAGCGACAGCGACCTTTCTACTATGGACTGACCAGTTTCATAGGACGTTAGCATACGCTTCAGTCGAAAAGCATATTGCGTTGGCTGTAGTAAGAAGAACATTCGGCCTAGCACCCCATCTGCTGCAAGCCAGCTTCCGCAGCAAATTGATTCTTGTAGCAATTTTTTAAACTGTGTTCTGACAGTGGGTCTTGTAGGTCTGAGTCTCACTTTGATATATATACGAGCATTTGTATGTTCCAGCTTCTGCCCTTCCCACTTAATATTGAGTTTGTGTGTAGCTTCTCCTGAGCGCAGGTGGAAGGCGCATACTCGTGACTTTCCAAGATTGGGTTTGAGAGAGTTCCGCTGATAATACGGGGATATTTCAGCAAGGGCTGTCTGTAGTTTTGCCACCACCGTGGAGAAGATTTTACCCTGTGCTGCTATTGCTAGGTCCTCAGCGTAGAGAAAGTGCAAGCAATCTGTGTTTTGGGGTGGTCATTGGTGCACACATTAAATAGAGTAGGTGTGAGGACATTACTTTGCTGTAGACCATTTTTCTGGTCCTTTCCATCCATTCTTCTTTTCCTCGAGTGTTTTGTAATATGCGCCCTATCACTATCATGAGGTTGTAGTCGTTGAGGCTTTTTTAAATTTTGTGCAGCAATTTATGAATAATCATATCATATACATTAGTTAACTCCACCATTGTAACTCTTGCTACAGCCCTTCTTTAGAACAGCCCGCCTCTATATATTCTATTAAGTGGAGCACCTGTGCCGCACATGTTGTTCCTGGTCTGAAGCCTGCTTGCAATGGTATTAATTGTTGCGCAATTACGTTTTCAATCCTCTTCAAGTAGAGCTTAAGAAGATGACGGAACAGTGACATAGGACAATAGCTAATTGGCAGATTGGAGTATTTTCCTAATTTCAATCAAACAACGATTTTTTGACTTTCTTCACAGATTAGGAATTTTAAATGTTGTGTGGCAAGAAATAAAAAGTCGAAGCAACCAGGATCTTGCGCCAGGGTTAAAGTGTTTAATTTAGTGCAAATGTCGTCAGCGCCAGCAGCCTTGCCGAATCTCATGTCTCAAGCCAGGTCGAGTTCAAGATTTTTAGAGGGAGTTGTCCTCGTTTTCTACCTTGTCGATTTTAGTTTTCTGGTATTTTGACTTAATTTTCCAATTCCAAAGCCTTACACTTAACGATAGGCTTTGGACTAAGTAAAGTAAGTTTCCAATTCAACTGATGAGCAACTTGATTAGCAGTTACTTCGCTTGATATTTTTTGTGTCTTGGAGTCTCCCCCGCAATAAAATATCTCTTGGTCATAAGGCTTTAAAATAATAGTTTGTATTTTGAGTGCAATTGTGTCTGTCAATGTTCTAAAACATTACCAATTTAATTAAAATTACATCTTAACTAATGAAATTCAAGACTATATGTTAACACTTAATATATGTGTTTACCCTATGTAATTACTAATTACTAACATAATTAGTGGATTTAAACATCAACATACTTTAAGGACGTAATAAATAAAGCAATTTTCATGCATCGTAAAAGGTTTCCTAATTATTTTGATACGCAATTCAATAATGCCAATTAGTTAGACGTACCTACGAATATATCCATTCCATTTAAATCGTAACAACTATATACCCACAAAAATGAAGTGAGGCTTTAGGCACAAGATAAGTTAATAAAGGGTAGGCAAAGCGGCTTGAGGGATTGAACTCGGTAGGTTCAAAATCGTATAGGACTATATAGCCGAGTGCAGAGCAGCTTAGAGACACGTAATCGGATCTCGTTATCGCCGTCTGGCCTGATCCTCACTAATCACACACTTTTACACAAGCTGGCCATATGTGGCGTAATATGTATAAAGGAGATAAGTTTTTATTGAAAAATGACTAGGTTGGAAAAATCATCACTCTGGAATCGTAGTTTGTTGAAAAAGCCTAATTCACAGGGTGTCTTATTTTATTGGACAATAAAAAATTTTATAGCTCACTAACTTAATAAAGAAAAATTAGAAAAATTACAATACTAATAATTTTTGATCGTACACCTCTCCACCCCTATAAGGAATTTTATTCTTTTTCTTACTATATCTCAATGGGATATATTGTCGGAGAAGTTATAATATCCGTCAGGTACCTAAATATTTATATTTCACGGCACTTTTAAGGCAATGCGGTAGTGCACGTCACGGGCACTGTATTTTTAGTGTTCCGTACGGAACACTTATAAGTTCACTTCGGTGTCCGTCTGTCTGTCCGTATGTCTGTCGTTCTGTCACACCCGATTTTCTCCGAAACTATATGACATAGAAAGTTGAAATTTGGCACTAATATGGCCTCATCAGAGCCGTGTAGTTTTGAAAGTTAAATTTTGACTTGAGGGGTTAGTTTTGGGGGGTGAAATCGGAAGTGAAAAAAAAAAAAAATTTACCGGGTCATCGAGTCAAATGAAAGCTTGTAAAAAGACGAGTTCAAACATGACACCCCACTCGATGACCCGGTAATTTTTTTTTTTTTCACTTCCGATTTCACCCCCCAAAACTAACCCCTCAAGTCAAAATTTAACTTTCAAAACTACACGGCTCTGATGAGGCCATATTAGTGCCAAATTTCAACTTTCTATGTCATATAGTTTCGGAGAAAATCGGGTGTGACAAATTTTGAATAAATTCTGGAATATTTTCTACAGGATATAGATTGATCAAAAATTATCATGAGTGCATTACCTTTAATAAATTATCTAGTATATAAAGAACAACAATTTCAAGGTCATCAGTTTTTACTAAAGATCGGAAAAAAACTTTGTTGAAAACTCATTTGGGGTGTATTTTGTGTAGACACTGATCATTTTAAACTTCCGTAACGAAATTTTTTATTTTAAAAGCACTAATTTCGGAAGTCTAACTTGTACTTGACCGGTTATTTTTTAGGTTTGTATTCCTGTGAAACGATGATATTTATAATATTTTAAAATCCATATCTCTTATGTGCTCAAATTGTATCGGTTGTTCTTTCCATTCTCCATCTGTTCTCATTCGATAGGCGCTATTGATAGCCTCACTTTGTATATATATATATATATATATATATATATATATATATATATATATATATATATATATATATATATATATATATAAATATATAGGTATTAGTCGTGGTATTATTTTTATTGCTGTGGTTGAGGTGCTGCTTATAACCCCGATGGAACAGAAGCAAGCAAACCTCTGCAGCCGATTTGGATTAGTGGTTCTGGTTCTCTATTCTGTTTTTTCGTCGACCATACAGCAGCTCCATATGTAAACATGAATTTAATGACCGTGAATTATAGCCCAGGCACCATCTTTGTTTTAAGGCCCCAGGTTTTCCCAAACAAGCACCTGCATGTCATGGGACACATTTATGCTTTATTAAGGTTGTTTGAAATTTGTTTTGTTCCACGTTAATTTTGTGTCTAGTGTCAAGCAATATTTGTACTCATTACCGGTTTTTATCCGTTCTCTGAAGGTACTCAGGTTACTGTAATTGCTTTTCGTGCTTCTTTTTGCGAGCGGTATAACAGTAGTCTTTACAGCTTTGACTTTCAAGTCTATGCTTTCATATCAATACCGTACATTGTTCAGAGGCTCTTTGAGTGAGTTGTGCCACAGTGGCGATATGCTTCCCTTGAATGAATATTAGCACATCCCTAGGTGTAAAAGCGCGTTTAGCTGAGTTACCAGCTCATCCGCCACTAAGTTCCAGAAGAGTGGCGATAGCAGTCCTTCCTATGAGCATCCTTCGGTCATCCCTGTTTCTAAGGTGTGTCTATGTAGCCCGGCTTTTATTTGCCGTTATAAAAGCATATTGTTTATCCACCTGCTTGTGCTGTCCTCGATGTCATGTCTACAGCTGTAATCATTGACACGAAGAATGCATTGTCAAAAGCCCCCTGTATGTCAATGGGAGCGTCGAGGCCAAGCTCATTGTGGTATAGCGATGATTCGATCCTCACTATGAGGTTGTGTAAAGCTCATGATTTCCTTGCTTGATAGGCGTGTTCATGTTCATGTAAAGAGTTTTCTAAAAGTGCTTTCTCTCATACATGGCAGTATTTCTAGGATTAATCTAATTTCACAGGCAAAAATAGTATTTAGCCATTCCGCACACATGCCGCTCCTGGATCGCTTTAGGGACTTTCCTGCAGCACGTGTGCTAGATCCATAAAAAAAAAATCATATTCATGTATAGTTTAAGAATAATTAAAAAATTTGGAGCAATCTAACCATTATTTCATTGAATTGAAAAATAAATATCGTGGTAAACAATCCGCATTTTCTTAAACTTTCTAATTAAGAGTTTTTCCTATTCTTCAAACTTTTTCCCTAACGTTTAATTTCAATATCTTATAAACTTTATAAAAATTTTCAAATGGATTTCATGCTGTTCATTTTGCTGGTCAATTTTGCCATTAGAAACGAACACATGTATGATAAGATTTGGTCCATATTTAATCAAAAATATATTGCCAAGGCATTACTATCTCAACAAAAAAAGGATTGGCGATAAAACCATATCTCCATTACCTTTGTCAACTGTTAGTACACTATATGAAGTTATTTAATGGTAATACAAGTTGCATCAAATTGGTATCGGGAGATGACGCTGAGGAGTTTTAAAAAATTTAAACTGAATGTTTCCGTACATAGTCTTCTTTACCTTCAGCTCCTCTAATTGTTGGTTTTGAAAAAAAATTGTCATAAATGGAAAGATCATATATAAGTTATATATAAAAAACTATTTTACTTTTTTTTTCGTTATAATTAAAAAGTTATATCAAATTGAAAATAAATTTTTAGGTTTAGTACCGATGATGCGCCGACAGTACCTGAAAAAATCCAAACGTGTGACGTGATAACGTTTATTTCTCCTCAACATCACAGACAGCTGATACGAGTGTTTTAGTTTTCAATCAATTTATTCTTGTTATTATCATCAGTGTATTGATAAATTTATTGAAAATGTCTAATCTAAAAAGTTATCGTGCCTGTTTCGTACAATTTTGTACGAATACTACAAAAACAACTCTCGCAAAAATGTTTTTAAATGTGTCAAAAGATATAAAACGTCGAAATCAATGGTTTCAAGTAACATGACCTATTAATCCTAAAACATCAAATTGTTTCTGCTGTGAAAATTACTTCGATGTAAGTATTTTAATATAATATTGTATTTAATAATCATTCATGTCAGAATATAAATATAATACATAGAGTTAGATCACAGAAATTTTTAAGGAGACTCCGATTTGGAGTTAAATCGGAACCAATAAAAATCGTGATGATACAAAAGTTTCAATCAATAATAAATCCAACAATAAACACATTACTAAATTAAATTAGTAAGTAATAATAATTGTTTTGCACTAAAGTTCAATAATTTTGACAGTATATATAGAGGTAGAAGCTGTTGGCAGTACTTTCGTGAAAACACTTTAACATATTGACGTCACAAACATGGCAGCCAATCGTGGCGCTTTCGTAGTCACGTTTTTTCAAGTTTTATAAACTTTAATTCATTTATAATTAATCGTAAAATTTTTTAAAAAGTTTTTCGCATCGATTTTATCAATATTATTTATGACAAAGTTTTAAAATAAAGTAAAAAAATCGATAATTATTTTTTATTCAAAAACCCAGTTGTATTAACAACATCGAAATGATACAGCTGAAACAAATATAACCGGTTTTTGATAATACCAGCAGAAAATTTATCCAGATATGAGGCGTTGCGGATAGTAAGGGCGAACTCAACATTGGGTCAAATTTTTTTTTTTATATAATTCTATTTTATAGTACTTTTCCTACATCACATACCGGTCTAATTGTTGAGTTCGCCCTTGCTTCGGCTTCAAATTTCAGTATCAAATAAATGAAAAATTTCGAACAGGCGATAGCCGGGCGGGTAGTAAGGGCGAACTCAACAATTTCGCGCGGAGCAACCGCCGGTATTGCGTCACTAAATGAGGTTTACTTGAAATTTTACGCTTTCTGCGTGTTAGTTCAAGTTAATTTTGAAGTTAATACGTTTATGTTTTGTTTGGTTTTGTTGCTTCTTTTTTTAAGAAAAGTATGGCGCAACCTGGACGTTCTAGTAGTGAAGTAAGTGTACAACATTTAGATGGTAGTGCTGTGTCGGGTTATTCGCGAAAGAGACCTGCTAACATGAATGATTGGCAAAAAAACGAGTGTAAGTTGAAACGAAATTCAGGAAGTGCTTACATTTCAAGAAATAACAAAAGGCACGTTGTTGCCCGCAAAATTGGACCTCCTTGCAAGTGTGGATGTTTTGAGAAAATAGGCGCTGAACTGGTCACCAATATTTTTGACTCTTTTTGGCAAATTGGAAACTATGATCTACAGAATGCTTACTTATCAAAATTGTTGATCTGCAATGATGTGAAAAGATCTTACGTAAAGGGGCGTCCAAGTCGTACCCTGAGACGCATTCAATATAATGTGACTGTTGATCACGCTAATCGTGAAGTTTGTCGTACTGCGTTTTATAACATTCATGGCATCTCTGAAAAGCGCGTTCGAGTCGTACTTGACAAAACCAGCAGAACTGGAACTGTTACAACGGATCAAAGGGGGAGGTGTGAATCCGCGAAGAAAATAGGAAATGACGATCTTTCTAAAGTAAAAGAACACATCATGTCACTACCTACTGTCACCAGTCATTACAGTCGCGCCAAAAGCCCTCATCGAAAATACTTATCTGTTGGACTTAATATTAAAAAGCTCTATTCTCTTTACAATGAATGGCTTACGGAAAATTACCCTGGTTACAGCCCGGTAAATCAGCACTATTATCGTGATACGTTTAATATGCAGTTCAATATTGGTTTTGAGCCCCCAAAAAGTGACACCTGTAATTATTGCGATGAAGTAGACATAAAAATTAAAAGTAGTCAAATGCACGATTCCGAAAATGTTGCTGAAATCGAGAATCTTAAACAAGAGAAGGAGTTACATCTGACCCGTGCAAAAACTGCTCAGTCTCTTCTTAAGGGATTAAGGAGTAATGCCGATGACTCTTTTCTGGTCATAGCTTTTGATCTGCAGCAGGCTTTGCCAACCCCAAAGCTGACTACTGGGATTCAGTATTACAAAAGGAAGCTATGGACTATAACTTTTGTATCCATAATGTAAAAACCGGTTCTTCAACGATGTACCTTTGGGATGAAAGTACAGGGAGGCGTGGATCATGTGAGATTGCAAGTTGCTTGTACGATTTATTTGTGTAAAGATGATGTTAATGTTAAAAAAGTTATTATGTTCAGTGATAACTGTTCTGGACAGAACAAGAATTTAAATCTTGTTTTGGCAAATCTATACTTTATACACAAAGACCAGTTCACTGAAATTAAACACTATTTTATGATACCTGGGCACTCATACCTTCCCTGTGATAGGGATTTTGGGAACATTGAGAGAGAAATACGGAATAGCACTGTGTATACCATGGATCACTATAAGTTAATGATTGAAAGCTGTCGCCGAAAAAACCAGTTTTGCGTTGTCCAACTTAGACAGGACATGATTTTCAATTTCTCTAATTTTCAAAAGAAAATTACTAAAATGCAGATGGCTGGTGCTAAGTTTAAAGATGGAAAGATCTTTGAATTTACAAATAACTTTAAGCAAGGTTTCTACATTCATTCTGCTTACAATTTGGATGTCAAAACGGCAGTCAAACTACAAAAAGGCAAGGTGAAAAACTATGATCCTGATCATTTTCATTTGGCCAGTGAAACACTGACGAGACTTTACAGTGTTCCCATTAAAATACCAGCCCCCAAATTAAAGGACATTCAGGACTTGTTACCGTATGTTCCCCTACCTTGGAGTCGGTACTTTACTAACATTATAGCCTCTCAAGACGCAGCAACGAATAAGAGCACCGAAAATGAAGATGTTATGGACGATGACCAAATAGATTACAACTGAACTTGGCTAATTATTTGTTTTTTTTTCTTTAGTTTTTTTTATGTTAGTTTCAATACCATATTTCCACTGTTTTGTATGTTGTATCAAGTAACTATTTTGTAATAACAAAACCTTTAATTAAAACAATAACCTTAAAATTAAATAAAATGTGTTCAAAATTTTTAATACCGGTCTAATTTTTTCCCAGGTATTGCCAATTTTAGGTGATAGTGTAGCATCAGAAACGAACAGTAAAATATGAAAAAAAAATACACAAATAAATATTTAAAAAACATTTAAAAATTCACGGAATACACTATTCTACTTAAGTAAATAATGAAAAGCTAATAAATTATAAATAAATAATAAAAATCTAATTTTGCCAATATTTTGTTGAGTTCGCCATTTAGATTTTTCTATAAATTCAATTTTTTCGAAAGTTCATTTTGTTGAGTTCGCCCTTACTATCCGCAACGCCTCATATATCAAGTATACTTATGAAAGTCCTTCTGTCCTAAGTTTTTTTATAATTATTATTTAATGTGTTCCTGCTCCTGACTCACTTTAGAAGAAATAATATGAGAAAGGTAATATTGTATTTCCCAAAACTCTAGGCAAACTAATCCTAACAATTGTGACAAGAGTGCCTTGTCTCACACGCGACACGAGCTCATATAATACATGTCTTAGACAGGTTTTATCCCACTACTCATTAAAACTATCACTTGAAGGTTAACTTGTTAGTAATATGAAAAATGAAGTATTTAGCGTAGCTAAAAATTAAAGCAGAAGGTATTATGTAACCTTTGTAAACTGATTTATAAAAATTTTAGGAGTGCGTGCATATCCATCCATTAAGATATTTTCCAGACATATGAATAAAGAATTATATCATCTTCTTATTTTAGGGTATGCTAAGCAGCGCGATATCAGCGCCAGAATAAGTAGACAGTTTTTTTATATTATTCTTTTATTTATTATAAAGTAATCCATTGGATTGCGTACGTACGTTTTGAAGGTTGTCTTGTGGTGATTTCCAGGTATAAAATTTTTGTGCTGGCAAATCAAAAAAAGGTGTTTTTATTGAGAAAATTTTCTTCCGAGCAGAACTGGATGTGCCTTTTTGATTTCTATTTGCTAGTCCATATTTTTCTGTTACTCTCTCTACCTGTCCACAATCTACTTTAGCTTAAGATCGCCCATGGCAATATTAATTTAATAAATTTTCCAAGATCTTAAGACATTTATATGTGCTTCAAAATCTGTGCCTTTTCATTTCTGTTTTCTAGTCCATATTTTTCTGGTACTCCTAACTGTCCACGTTCCACTTTAGCTAAAGATCGCCTATGGCAATATTAATTTCATAAGTTTTCAAAGATCTAAAGACAGTTACATGTTCTTTATTATATTCATAGTCTGTGTTTGCAGTGGGAGCATTCGCTTATATGATATTAATGTTAATTAGTGTGCACTCTCTGGAGTATTCTCTGAATAAGAACACAAATTCGTCACGTACTTTAGGAAGCTATAATTTATCAAGATTTCAACACCACGATTGTGTTTAGCATCTTTGTTATCTATGCTAGAACAGTGCAAAGTAAATTCACTATGTCTACACCCTATCTCTTCAATTTTTTCACTGCTTTCGGGAGTTTTCCCCAAGCAAACGTACGTACGAACATTCCGTGTTTTAACCCTAATATGTAGCTTCACCATCTCAAGCCGGGGAGTTTTTTGCATACTCTAATAATTTAATACTTATCCGGGACTGAGGGCTATTTTTCTTTTATTCCTTGAGATAGTTAAGATCAGTTTAGTGAAAATTTAACAATATAACTGTCCTGAGGATTTTTTTTTTGTTTTCATAGTTAGTCCCAGTTATTTGTGACGAATTAGGAAAGGCAGATTCATTTGCCTTTGATGTAGGGTTATGTCGCACATGCTCAGTGATCAGAGCATCATCTATATAAACAGCGTTTGCCAGAGAAGACGAGGTTAACATTTGAGTAGGAGAGGCTTTATGAGGTGCATCATTGCCCCATTAATATCCCAGTTATATTATACTTTGAATACACAGTATTTGATAATCTGATTTATGATCAGTTAAGCTAGAAATGACATGGTATTGTAAACATTACTAAAGACGCCTTATATTCGAGAGAGTCAATTTTTTCAAAGGCTCATCTATTATAGTCATAGAGATAATTTACGCTCATTTGAGACAAACACAATAAAAAAGAGTTTCATTTGTTTACATATATGATAATTAAGGTGGTGGTTGGGACGTTTTCTATACCCTGATAATTCATGACAACTAAAATAAAAACAACCGAAAACTCTACGAGTGAATTAACAGTATACAGCAACTTAGTTAGGTACGAGACCAAGACTCTTTAGAGAGCAGATTGGAATTGGATTTAGTTTGTACTGACTCCTCGTCAGCCTTTATTAGAGACAGTTTTCACTTCATTCTTTTTCGTTTTTAACCTAAGCCCTATTGACGTCCTCAAGAGAGCTTTCCACTAGATATTCAACTTCCTCGATAATCGGTCACCTCCTTTTCCGCTTTCTGGGATCACGCAGTGATTACATTGTGCTCTATCGTTGTTTAATTTCTTTAATACGAGTAATAAAATAACAGCATACCGTTGTCTTTTAGATAACCTAAAATTATATAATGGGTTATATCACCTTGGCGCTAGGAAAAATAGATATAAAAATAAAAAAAAAATATTTTACACATTTACATAGCAGTTTTATGAATAATTTGAAATAATAACGAATACAAAAAATTAAAAAATGACGGAGATATGAGCCATCAAGTAGGACCCTCTTTTGAAAATCCTTGCTGAGGGTGTACTTATTTTCTCTGTCAGGCATCGTTTGAAAACTAAAAAATAATTTTTTTTCTTATTTAAAAAGGTAATAGCTAAGATGTAGCACAGGAAAAAAAAAAATTTTAAAATTTTTTTGTGGAAATGACAGCTGTTTGAAAAAAAAATCTGATTTTTATCGAAATTTTGAGTTTAAAAAATTTATGACTTATGAACGTGGCACCCAATAAAAAAAAGTCTATGCTACATCTTAGATAATATTATAAAGAATATGTGTTGTAAATTTTGACAAAATCGATTAAATAAATCTTAAGATATCTTGTACACCAGTTTAAAAAAAAAAGTAGTTTCGAAAAAAAATGCAAAAGAAAAGCAGTACGGCGTCAGTGCTCAAAACCAAATATTTTTTAAATTACCTTCAATCTGCGATTCCTGGACTGTACATGCGGTCTTCTATTGTTACCGCGATGTCCTCCGACTCTTTTTAAGCAGCTCTTTTCAATTTCCTGGCCTCTTCAGTCTCCTATTGGGCTATCATGTGAGCTATAGATATTCGTTGAGAATCCAAATTCTCGGTAAATCGCAGAGCGCTTGGGCCAATTACAAGATTTAATAATTGAATCAATTGTAATACACTCACAATTTTTGTGCCACCGTAACGCACTTTTGGAGCCATAGACCAAATGACAGCGTTTAGACTTTTATTATTATTCTGAGTGTATCCTTCTAAACAGCGTTCTAACAAATCGGTATCAGTTAATCTATCGTATACCGGTTCAATTACTTTTTGGACAACTACAGGAATAGAATTTTTATGCTTATAAGAATCCAAAGTTCCAGAGGCCTTCGCTTTCTGATACGAGCACCTGGTGTTCGTATCAGTTCGCGGGACGGGCACTTGTCATGCTGGGGCTTTTCAACAACAACAGTGGATATTTTATAGTAATAAGTGCCTATATCGCAGTTTTCATTGTTTCAACTGATGTATTTATACTTCCTCTAATTGCAAAACCATAGTAAACTGTTAACTCATCAATAAGCTTGGCTGTCAACTTCCCTCTGCCACCTATACCAGGATTATTTTTACTTTGCGTAATTGCGTACCCATTCGCTTTTGCACGTGACCTATACATTCCTTTTTTTTAACAAAGGAATTATTGTTATAAAGGACTGACTAAAAGAATAACATCCTTTGTCAACGTTTTATCCGCTCGTGCCGGTCCGATAGCTACCTGAGTTTCGGGCCGACTCTCTGCCGCGCTCACTTCTACTTGCTATAACTTCAGAAATAATTTGAATTTTAAAACGGTTAAATATTCTTAAAAGTGTAAACAATTTGACTAGCCAAAAAAAAAAATTCGATTTTTTGAAAATTTCAAGGCGGTGTAACCTTTTAAGGAAATTAAATCAGTTGAGTATAATTTCAAGATAAGAATGATACGAACGATACGGACAATCTCGGATAAATAACATTAGTGGAGAAAAATACCCGTAAAATTTTCATAATGTTTGGAAATTTTTGGTTACAGCCTGGAAATCGATTTAACTACTTTGAAACAGTGCCAACATAATGTAAACGAGTTTTCTCAGCCTAATTTTGAGCGCAAGGACACTTTTCTTCTATTTTAGTGAATTTTTTCACATTTTAACGCTTTCGGGTCACTATTTCTTAAATATCTCAGCTTCTGTTTGTTGTTATGCGACACAAAAATTTTTATTTTACTCATCATAAAATTGCCTAAAAAACTGCAGAGATTGCATTAAAAACTAATAAGTACATAACCTAGAAAAAAGTATTTACTACTGTAAATTGAAAAATGTTTTTTTTACGGGTAACCTACCTCCGTTCAATTCAATATTACGGCTTCAAATTACAGGAAAATATAGCTTTTATATTAACAAAAAAATGTACCATATTTTATTAAGAAATATTAAGAGGATTAGTCAAAATTCGCGTTTTAGTCTAGATCTTATTATGAATTTTTCTTGTGGGCAAAATGTCGTAGGAACCTTTTTTTAAAAAAAGTATGCGACATTTTATGCTCTTTAAGATGGTTAAAGGAAAAATAAAGATTATACAAAAAAAAAATTTTTCTTTGCGAAAAACTCAATTTTTCTCGCTCTATAGAAGGTCTGGTTCATTCTTTTTATTTCTGTTCAATATTTTATCTTAAATATAATATGAAAAAGTGTTTTGAAAACAAATACTACCTATCTTACAATAAACTTATGATTTAGATAACAGAAAAAGAAAAAATATACCGAAACAAAAGTGGACTAAATGTAAACAAAGAAACTGTTGAGAGTCAAAAATTTAGCTGAGATATTTAAGAAATAGTGAGCCGAAAGCGTTAAAAGATGAAAAAAATCACTAAAATAGAAGAAAAGTGGCCTTGCGGTCAAAACTAGGCTGAGAAAACTGGGTTACATTATGTTTGCATTGTTTTAAAGTAGTTAAATCGATTTCCAAGCTGTACTCAAAAATTTACAAAAATCATGAAAATTTTCCGTCATTTGCCTCCACTACATTATTAAAGATAATTAAGAGCACACAAGATTGTTCTCAGTTTACAATAATATTATTAGTTTTAAATTGAAAAAAAAAGTTAAATATTTTGATTTTTAATAACTAAAAAAACAGATCTTAAAGTTCATTTAATGAGAGTGTCTCAGAAATGTGCAATATAAGTTATCTGGATTTTTTTTTGGATACTGTGCAGTATAGACCAGTAACACTAGTAAGCTCGAATTTCGAGTATTCATAAATAACTACCGACCAATCACGCTGTTTTCAATATAATCTAAAGTTATGGAATTCATATCTTCTAACATGTCTGGAAGGAATCAGTATTATTAGCCATTAATATGGCTTTTATAAACAAAAATTAACATGAGATCTTTTAACTTATGTCACATATGTTTGGAACAAGGCAAATGGTTATCTTGGAAAATCTCGATCGGTTGCACTTGAATTCGATCGCGTTGGATATGACGAATCGTTGGCTAAGCTGCGCTTTTATGATATGATTGAAAGGTTTTGTATATGTGTCTTGTGTTTCCTCAGAGACCGTTACGAGTGGCACTTGACTACTTTCTTCCTAAAACCTTCGCTATCAACGCCGGTATGCTCCGAGGCTCTATACTGTCTCCTACTCTCTTTCCACTTTACATCAACGATCTGCTGGAAAAGATCCGGAATTAACTCTACAATTTTGTAGAGGACAGTATGCGTGTTATTTTTATTTACATATTTTAAACGCTCTAACATTAGCTTCTCTTGCAAATATCCGCAGACGGAAGGAAGCCGTTCAACTTAACGAAGACCGGGAAGAAATGCTATCTTAGGATGACAGTAACCAAGTCGAATTTCAAACATTTTAAAAACTCAGGCGGCAGTTCTTCCTCAAAAAGTTAACGTTGTGGAACCCGAGATAGTTATTTCAGGACACTCCATTTCTCTAGAATCGCCCCTCAACTTACTGGCCCTTAACTTGGGAGCAAATATGTCTTTGCATAAACATCTCCGTCATAACAAAGAGAGGTTCTCAAAAGCTGAGAATATTATTTCGAACTAGAAAGCTTTATACCACAACAATTGCTTTCATATTTGGTACTCTACTCCGAAACATATGCTGCATATATTTTATTGCTTGTATTTAGAAGTGTTCATCTAATTGGACAATCATAACTTACCAGCAACCTTAACCTTGAAACATTGAATGGTTGGCGACTTGAGTCTATTTCACAAGTACTTTCATGAAAGGAGGTCGATGCTTTTAGCCCCCTTAATTTCTCCCCGAGCGGTGCATGCTAGGAATACACGTCGGGAAAATACATCACATCAGTATGAAGTGCAGCTTGTCACTTCTTGTACAACTCTTTTCTTTAATATGGAAAACCTCATCGCTTTAGAATGATTCATTCAGTACTGTGTGTATATATATATATATATATATATATATATATATATATATATATATATATATATATATATATATATATATATATATATATATATATATATATATATATATATATATATATATATATATATATATATATATATATATATATATATATATATATATATATATATATATATATATATATATATATTTATTTATATATATAGTTTAATCTAAATGTTAGAAGTTCTTTTCGAATAATAACTTACTTTCAGGACTACATACATTAAAGGTTTAAAATAAATTAGGTTGAAAATGTACAAGGAAATGCGTCTTTATAATTTTCCTTTTCTAATTTCCTTGGAAAACTTGAAACTTCAACTCTCTCGTACAGCATTCGAGCAATTACATTTAAATTTAAGGTAGTAAAAAGCTGGTTTTTGATATTTTGAAAGCTCTTACGAATGCATTCGACCGGCGTGGCGCACACACCTCAATACCTGCATAAGCCTCTGTTTATCCAACAGCGCCTTTCATCAATTTACTTTGCACTTTGGATATGCTTTTTCTACACGTAAATTTTCTGCACTCACGATTTGTTTTCAGTTTAATATTACTGTTGAAATGTAAAAAGCCTTTTTACTTAAATTTGGCTAGAATACTGTAAACAATTGAGTATTACCAAGGACACACACATACAACCGTTGAAATTACTATGGTGTGTTTCTGAGCTGATAGGCAGTGATGTTAAGGTATTATCACCTAACATTTCTTTAACAGTTGTGGTTGTCGTCTTGAGAGTATTCCATGCACCATCGCATAGATGTTTCCACCACGAAGTTTTTAGAAAAAAACCTCCCATCTTGAGGCAAGGCCTACAAGCCCAAAAACACATCTGTGTGTATATACATTATATACTCTGGGGTGTATAAGGGGAAAAGAAAAGCTAAATCAAGTTGCGTACATTTTTAAGCAATAAAATAGAGGTTTTAATATTACAACAAATAATTTTAACTATACTCGTGAAAGTGTGAAAACTGGGATGCACGGTAATGAATAAATAAAATATTTCATGCTGCAGAGTGAGTGAAAAATCGCAGTAGTGGAATTTATAAATAGAAAACATTTCATATTCGTAATTGTAATGTGTCAAACAAGTGAGACTACCTAAACCTACAACAATATTAAACGGCACACCCTTCAACGGTCTCTCTTTTTGGCTTTTAGTCATATTCAATATATATTTTTATATATTATATTGTATCTTGATGGTCACAAATATTGACTTTTTGACACTTTGCAATTTAGAGGGATATAACTTAACTCTCATTTTCTATTTATTCATACTGTGTTTAAATGCGCGTATATCTATTTATGGTTTTCTTTTCAGGTAACATTTTTAACTTTTGGTTAATACTAGACAGAACTAAAAGTTCATATAAATAATTATCCCAAAGTTTTACTACCACTTACATTCCATAGACAACATGTCAAAAATGCGTTTTTATAGTGTCAAATTTTTACGTGTAGTGTATTATATGGAATTTTAATATTCTTTTCAAATTCCTAGAATATCATTTGTAGTATAAGTATGTTCTAAGTATAAGCTAATTTGTCATTATGAACCAACATAATATAATCAAACACTAGATTACTTTTGTTTAACATGTATTCAGAATATAGTAGAGGGTCTTTCATAGATGTTGAATATAACTTTAATAAATAATAAATATGTTTTTTTAAATCAACGACATGGTAACGTTTCTTGTCATTTAACTCAATATTTTAACATAGAAACCCTTATATGTTATTAACTTTACAAAATTTTTTAAGATTTTGAGTATTTTTTGTCGTTTACTTTTTTGCCTCAATAGGAATTTACACCTCCTCTATATACAGTCCCTGGCCAAATTATTAGACGCACTGCAAGATTTCATGTAAAATATTAATTACGGAGTGATATTGTACCGTTTTATTATTTTAAATTGATTTGTTTTTTATTTTTATATTATCCAATCAATTACCTATTTATTTGACATAAATAAAACAGCATTAATTTAGAAAAGCATAAGTTTATTAAGTTTTAAAGAAAAGTGAAATTAATGTTAGTAAAAGTCAATATTTAGTTGAGCCACCTTTAGCCGCTATCAAAGCTTTAATTCTGCGCGGCATGCTATCAATGCAAGATTGTACTGTCTCCTGCATTTGAGGATGATGATTCCACACATGAATAAATCTTTTCTAGGAGCTGGGTTTTGTTGGTAATCACATCTTTAGCCACTTCTCTTTTCATCAGCTCCCACACATTTTCAATGGGGTTCATATTAGGGCTATTACCCGGCCAATCCAACAGAGGGATATTTTTTTCTGCCAAAAAAGCTTTAACAGACCGAGCAGTGTGGCAGGGAGCTCCATCTTGCATGAAAGTGAATGGTTCCCCATTTGGAAACCATTCTCTGAGCTGCGGAATCAACCGATTTTGTAATACTTCTTTGTACTGATCTTGCCTCATTATTCCTTTGACGACGTACAGACGTCCAGTGCCCTTGCCGCTGATGACTGACCAAATCATCACTTTGGTGAGATGTTTAACCGTCGGGACGACACAATCAGGATGAAACTTTTCTCCATGACGACGACGCACATACTGAGCTTTATTCTGCAAAATTTCGAATGTGCTTTCGTCACTGAAGCAGACCTGTCAAAAATAGGAAAAATATATAAACTTCCATGTTTATTTGCTTTATTTAACTGAAAATAATAATAATGTATCAATTATTGATTAAATTGCTGTATCTTACCGATCTCCAGAAGTCCACATCTTTGTCTTGCCATTGTTTGGCCCACTTCAGGCGCTTTGCTTTCATTGCAGCTGTTAACTTGGGCTTCCTGGCGGGGCGACAGGCCTTAAAATCTAATTCTTTCAATTTTCTTCGAACAGTGCGCTCAGAAGCATTTACGCTAGCATCCTGGAGTTGTGATTTTATTACCTTTGTGGTAGCAAATCTGTTTTCTACACAAATTTTCTTCAAACATCTCTCTGACCGTGGAGTGAAAATTAGTTTTCTACCGCATCTTTTCTTTCTTTTCGGGCTTAATTCCTTCCCTGACTCAATTTTCTTTTTTATGCGTCGTACACTAGCTTCAGAAACCTCCAATCTTCGTGATATTTCTCGGTTTGTAAATGTTTTCGCAATCACAAGGGCTTTCACTTCAGCTTTTTTACGTGGTGAAAGATCGCCTTTTCTACCCATAATGAAAATAGTCCAATTACTTTTTTAAAACACTGCATACAAAATAAACTAATAACTGAGTAGTATAAAACTGTTAAACAAACAATCACAGTCCATAAAGCCACAGAAACACGTCCGTACCTGACTCGATTCCGATCGCGACTGATACAGGTTTGTACTTGTTTACGTTCATGTATCACTTTGTCAACACAGTGTTGCCATATGTTAAAAATAAATACAAATATGTAGTCTACAACAATTCTTTTAAATAAAAATCAATAATATTGTAGTTTAAATATACCATTATTGCATAAAAACTCTTAAGAAACATAAAATTACTAAAAAAAATACAGTGCGTCTAATAATTTGGCCAGGGACTGTAGTGGTGAGGATATCATGATACCGGTCAACGTTATCCGAGTACCCAAACAAGCATTTGTATTTCACAGTACTTTTTAGTCAATGTGGTAGTGTTGCCACGGCCGTTATCGTATTTCTACAATAACTACTACCTGTGTATAAACTACTTCTCAACATAGAGATATTAGAAGAGAGGAGGTAAAAATTACCGCCTGCTGTAAGCAAAAGCGTGGCGTCGTTAAAAAAGAGAAAGAGATAATATAAGTTCGGTCTCCTTTCTCCGAGCGAGTGAAGAAGAATACGAATCACATTTCGCACGGGGACGCATTCTAACTTAGTGTTGTGGGTGTGCGCCGAGTAAGAGACAGAATAACTACTATTATTTCTCTCTCTTTCTAGGAGTCCCACGCTTCTCACGAGAACTTACCTCCTCTATTCTAATAATATCTCTACGATTCTCAAAAGATCACCCTTGCTAGTACAAGCCGAGGTCAGCGCAGGTTAATTTTGATGATCGTACATATTACCAAACTGATGCAACTAAACACTGAATAACTTAATAACTGAAAACACCAGCTACTGGTTTACAGAATAATAAAGCCTTTTTAAGTGATAGTTCATAATTTTCCCAAAATATTATATTTTATTATTATTTCCATAATAATTCACTTATGTGTTCTTATCTTATATTCAATGAGAAAGTACAAGTAGAAGAAGAAAATTGCAAAAGATCAATGCCGTTACATTACCACTAAATAACTTTGGGGGCACACTCTTTATACTGATTTTCGTTTACCATCCTGGACGCCAATCTCCATTCAACTGAACTTAGTTTATTATATGAAACCACAAAATATATACCTAACGCTATATATTCTGTGATGAAAACCATTACTGCGAAAATATGATATACTCCAATTATTTATATCGAATAAAATTACACGTGCATAATAAAAGAAGCATTAAATTTAAAAAACATATAGCCAATAACACAAACTGTATTATTTTCTGTTAGAGGGAACGCAAAGCCATTTTTTAAGTTTTAGATATATGTACAGGGTGAGTCAACAATAGAGTAAAGTTCTTTATCTCATTTATTTCGAGAATGACGAAAAAATGTTACAATAGTTTTAGAGAATGTTAAGGTGCACAGTTTAAAATTATTTTTGTAAAGAAATTTGAGTTAGATGCTACAGGGTGTTCAAAATAAATTTATACATTTCGTCTTTTTTAAATTGAAAATTCTCAAATTTTTTAAATGGCACACTCTGTATACTATTATTTTTTCTGATAGATTTTACAAAACCCTCCAACTTTTATTAAGTATGTCATATACCTATTTCTAATAGTTTTCGATTTATTTTGAATTTTTCAATTTTTACCCTTGTTTTTAATACACTTACGCTACCGGGCGAGGCGGGAAGGGCAGTAAGGCTTTACGGAGCGAAGTACCCTAATAGACGTATATCATCTAGAAAATCTTTTCAGTGCTTAATGGAATGGTTTGATGGTAGTGGTAGAGTTGAGTAAACGAAACGGAAAGTAGTAAATCCGAATGCTACCAATGAGGAAAAGGAATGGAGATTTTACTTCATGTTGAAGATAATCCCTAGGTCAGCAGCCGTTCACTAGCTGACTTATCTGACACATCCCAATCTACGGCTAATCGCACCACGAGAAAATATAGGTATCATCCCTTTCATATGGAACTACATCAAGAACTTCAAGAATGTGATTTTGAACGACGAGTAAACTTTTGTACCACCATGAATGGAGCAATAGAGGCCGATCGAAATTTTTTATCCAAAATAATGTTTTCTGATGAAGCTACTTTTCGCAGTAATGGAGCAGTTAACAGCCATAACGTGCATTATTATTCAACAGTTAATCCATTTTGGGTCCGGGAAGTTCAAAACCAAAGCCAATGGTCGCTTAATGTATGGTGTGGAATATTAAATTTTCAAATTATTGATCCATATTTTTTCCGCGAACCGCTTAACGGGCCTAAATATCTAAATTTTTTGCAAAACGAATTACCCCAGCTTCTTGAAGAAGTTGATGACTTTGAAAGGGAACAAATGTGGATTCAACAAGATGGAGCTCCTGCTCATTACCACCGGGAAGTTCGGGAATTTTTAAACGATCGTTACCCACAAAAATGGATCGGTAGGGATGGATTCATTCAGTGACTTAACACCTTTAGACCCCTTTTTGCGAGGCTGCATTAAAGATCGTGTTTATGTGAATCCCCCTACAACACCAGTAGATATAAAAAATAGGATACGGGATGCGTCCAGGACAATAACGCCCTTTATGCTAAGGAAAGTGAAGGGAAATATAGTAAAACGACTAAACATGTGTATTTAAGTAGACGGGCATATTTTTGAACATTTATTACGTCATAATAATTAATCATTAGATAAGTTAAACTATATTAAAATTATTATTAACTATTTGTTCATGTTTTCACAATAGTGTTAGTGTATTAAAAACAAGGGTAAAAATTGACAAATTCAAAATTAATCGAACACTATTAGAAATAAGTATATGACATATTTAATAAAAGTTGGAGGGTTTTGTAAAATCAATAAGAAAAAATAATAATATACAGGGTGTGCTGTTTAAAAATTTGAAATTTTTCAATTTAAAATAGTCGAAATGTATAAATTTATCTTGAACACCCTGTATCATCTAACTCAAATTTCTTTACATATATCGTACCAATTATGAGTATTCCACCTTCAGAAACAATGGCGCTACTGGCAATTTTTTACAAAACTGAAAACTAGTATTTTTTAAAAAATTAGAAAATAGGATGTTCCATTTAAAAAAAAACATATGTTATATCAGCTACATTTTTTTGAAGTACCCTGTATACTCAAAAATAATTTTAAACTGTGCACCTTAACATTCTCTAAAACTATTGTACTTTTTTTCGTCATTCCCTAAACAAATGGGATAATGAACTTTACTCTATCGTTGACTCACCCTGTATATTTGTATAGATTTTTTTTGCTCTGCACGGAGGTAACTTTGATATTATTAATTTCTTCTAAATTTTGGAGTTTTATTTTCATTGTTTAATTAATTTAATTCACAAGATAACATGCATTTATAGGAATTTACAAAGTTATAAGATGCAATTTAAAAACTAATATTATAAGTGAAATATGTGTTAATTTCCATAAAAAAATAAGCTGAAAAATATATAGTTACTTATCGGACGAAGCCAGTCTGTTTTATCCTTCCATTAAAAGTATAGGAGGTTCTAAAATAAACTCCAAGTGTGCCGTCTATTAAACGCGTTACTAGGACATTTCATTTACTCCAATTCGGAGCTCGTCCGTTAGCCGAGATGGCTGTGCTTGGCATCTTAGAATAAAATGACAACAGTAGCAAAGATTTAAGAAGCATATCTCAAAGGATATTAATAACCAACAATCCTTTGCACCATCTGATGTAAAATCGCCAAAACTTTTAATTTAACAGTAAAATCCAAGGCCTAGAACATAAAAACTGGTACTGTTATCGCTATAGGCAAATAGAACGTTAATTAAATTTTTAGGGGCGACTCGAAAAAAAAACATATTATATACTATTAATACTTTACCCAACAACATGATTTTGTGAATTTATAAAGCATCACAAGAAGGTATAGAATATGATATGCATATACAGGGACAGTTTTTAAGTGTCTAACCGAATTCACTATATTCTTATTCTACATACTAAGAAAAATCTTTCAGCATTAAACTTAAAGGTTTTCCATGACAACCAAAAAAAAATGTCACTTGTCAAATTTGAAAGATCACGAAGCCAACTGGGATTTTTTTAAATGGCACAATCTACATATGCGCGCAGCACTAAACAGCATGTTTCAGCCCATTTACCGCTATTTATTTTCAGCCTTTACAGATATACGGGCATTCTAGCTACTGAACTAACTTTAAATTTTAAGTGACTCACTGATTACACTCTTTTTCCTATTTGGGATATCAAAAAAATTATTTTACTAGTGAAATGAGAGAAAACATGTCCTAACCAGGAATCCTACCCATTCCATATTAAATCCTACGTTTATCCTATGTTAACACCCTGTAAGGTCCCTGCTTAGGGTTACAGGTGAAAACCGCTCAACGACCTCAGAGGCAGAAGATGACATTATCAAGTTACAATGGCAATGAGGGCGGAAGAATCAACAGCGTCTGACCCAAAGTGGGCGGCTGAATGTAGGATCCTCGAATAATGGGGGTTATGGCGTTGGGCGTAAGCAACCTAATACATGGAAAACAATAAAGTGCGAATATTATTGAATGCAGAATGAAACTTCAACGGAATTATCCCCGGGTGGAAATCCACACCACCGTTGGAGGGGGCCCCATCGGATACGGGGGGGGGGGCAATTCTGCGAACAATAAGGTGAACTCGAACTTAAATCCCAAACCAACACGCAACAAACCAAAAAAATTTGTCACGTGGAATGTTCAAGGTATGGGAGGAAAAATGACCGAACTACTCCAAGAACTACAACAATATAAGACCGATATAGCAGTATTAACCGAAACAAAGAAGAAAGGATGTGGAATTGAAAATATAAGAGAATATAATTTTTACAGTGGGATACCCAAAGAAGAAAGGGCCAAAAGAGCAGACTTAATACTAATACATAAGAAGTACAAAATCAACATACGTAACTGGGATTATATTGATGAAAGTCAATATTAATATTAACAATACACGATTTACGATCATAGGAGAATATGCACCAAATGATGATGAACTAGTAACAAAGAGGATTTCTTTGAAAAATTAAACAAAATAGTAGCAGACATAGGTCAAACAAGAGAAATAATACTAGCAGGCGATTTTAACGCAAGAACAGGTAAAAAGAAGAATCACCCCATAGTAGGTACACTTGGAGAAGAAACTTTAAGCAATAATGGGAAAAGATTAATAGATTTATGTGAACAAGAATCGCTACGTTTTACAAATGGATACTATAAACACAAAGAAATACATAAATTCACTTGGACACAGAAAAATCGAAATCTACGATCAATAATTGACTATGAGACAAAAAACATTTATTACAATAAAAGACGTACGAGTATATCGAGGAGCCTCATGTGGAAGTGATCATCATTTGGTGGCAGCAAAGATTCTGGTACCGTGGAAAAATAACAAGATGGAAAAAGAGACAAACAGTGACTCATATGACAAAATAGAATACTCCCGATATAATATAGGAAGTTTTGAACATCCTAGCGTGATCGACCTATATCAAAAAAGACTGGATGAGAAATTAGACGAAGATACATATAATACAGTGGAAGAACACTATAAGCATATTACAGATAATGTACATAGAACCACCAAAGAAGCCTTAGGTCGAAGTAAAAATAGATCGACAGATGGGAAAGTTATATGGTCCGAAAAAATTTAAGAATAGACGAAAAAGAAGAAAACAGCATATTTAAGATGGTTAAATACAAAGAGTGGCAGAAATAGAAGGGAATATAGAGAGATGCAAACACGAAGAATAGTAGGGGAGGAAAAAGAAGGGATGTGGGAACAGAAATGTTCGGAGATTAGATATATACATGGGAGGCAAACGTTGTACAGAGATCTGGAAGTTTATCAGGAACACAAAGGTACCAATGAGGGAAAAAATTAGAATGAGCACAATTAGCATAGAATCTTGGAACCAATACTTTGCAAACCTATTCAAGGAAGAACGACAAACTTTTATACCAGCTACTACAGCTAATAATACACCAATCAGGATAGAAGGTGAACCCATAACGATAACAGCAGAACAAGGTAATAAAATTAAAAAATGGGAAATCACCAGGTCCAGGCGTATGGATCAAATAAATTATACCGCATGATAGCTAGATTATTTACAATGTGCGTTAATGAACAGAGGGTTCCAGATGAATGGAGATTAACTTATATAACATCACTGTTTAAAAAAGGGGAACGACAAAGTGTAACAACTATCGACTCTTATCTATAACCAGCACGTTCAGTCGACTCTATGGGCGAGATCTAAAAGAAGAGGAATACAGCAATAAAGAAGCGGGACATCAGAGTGGATTCAGAACCGACAGATCATGCACTGACAGCACTTTCTGCATAAAACAAATAATAGAGAAGGAACTAGCCTACGGAAAAGGAGTACATCTATTATTCATAGGTTTATCAAAAGCATACGATACAGTACCGGTAACAAAACTATGGGAAACATTAACAGACACACAAATCAACCATACACTCAAAAAGGCGATTCAAAACCTATACAATAACTGCAAATCAAAAGTAAAAATAGACAAGAAACATAGACAATAGGTGGAACACGCATTGAAAATATGGAAGAGGAAATGCGAAACGATGGGATATGAAATCAACAACAATACAACACTGTTTACGTTGCAATTTGCGGACGACCAAGTAATAATCGGACAATCTAAGGAAGACATAGAATATATGGAACTAGTGGAGGAGTACAAACGATGGGATCTGGGGATGAATGTGACCAAAACAAAACACATGAGCGTTGGTTTAAAATCAGAAGATGTAACACTTCAGAACGGTATTATAATAGAAGAAGTAGACCAATACAAATACTTGGGAGTAACATTTACGAGAAAGGGTAAAGATACAACAGAAATTCAAAACCGAATTACACTAAGCCGGAAAATCATAGGCGCTCTGAATGGAATAATGTGGTCAAAAAGCGCCAAAAAGAAAGGCAAGATGAGAATATATATATATCCACGATAAAGAGTGTACTAACTTACGGCAGTGAAATATGGACAATGACTGAGAGCGATAAAAAGAAAATACTAGCCACAGAAATGGATGCTACAAGGAGATCGACAAGGATATCAAAACTAGAACATAAGACAAATGACTATATCAGCAGACGGGAAGCTGGATAAATCCAGAAGTAGTTAACGTAAAAGATAGGCTTAGATTTTATTTTGAAGTTAAACAGCGGTATCCTACTGAAGGAAATAAAAAGATATATAAAGAGTACAGGGCAGTATACAATAATGTCCTATCAATTTCAAAAAAACAATATTATAAAAGTAGGCTGGAGAAAATAGATAATTACAGCAAAACTGTTTGGGATATAATAAATACTGAAACTGGGAGAAAAAATAAATTGAAAATTACCCCGGAAAACATATCTGCAAATGAGTTGAATAGTTTTTATATAACTCATGCAAAGTCACTCACCCAAAATCTTTCAAAATCAAGCATAAATATAAATTCATATCTAGATAAAAAATTAAAACAAACAGACTCCATGTTCATCAAACCAGTTGATTTCTACGATATAAAACGTATAATAAATAAACTTAGAAATAAGAAGACAGAAGATATCTTTGGAGTGAGTGTTATTAGCATGAAAAGGGCATCTGAATTTTTGATTCCACCAATGGTAAATATTGTGAACGCCTGTCTGGAGGAAGGAACATTTCCATCTCAAATGAAATTAGCAAAAATCATTCCACTCTATAAAAAAGGTGAACCGACCCTTCCCCACAACTTTAGGCAAATATCAATACTACCTGTATTTTCAAAAGTTTTGGAGAGTGTCGTATTCGAGCAGTTTGTTGCCTTTCTAGATAAACATTGTATAATCATCCCAAGACAATTTGGTTTTAGAAAAAATGTAACAACTTCAGATGCTATTTTAACTCTTGTAAAATGTATAAGAGATGCTTTTGAAAAAAGAAATAAATTTATAGGGCTATTTGCAGATTTAACTGCAGCTTTCGACTGCGTAAACCGTAAATTTCTGTTAGACAAAGCATATTTCTATGGAATTAGGGGTGTGGCCTTTAAGCTCTTGCAGTCATATCTTGAGGGGAGATATTAGGTTGTCTGCTGTAATGGTGACAGCATGAGTGCTCCGATGCTTGCGGAGATCGGTGTACCTCAGGGGTCTGTGCTGGGTCCCCTACTCTTCCTCCTTTACGTGAATGATCTTCCACAGGCATTTGAAATTTTTGGAAAAAATATCCAAAATATCGAGAGCATTATTTATGTGGATGATGCAACATTTGGAGTGTCTTTCGAGGGAGGTGAGGATCCGGCTCAGTTGCTTGAGGCAATGACGGATCAAGCTAAACTATGGTTCCTCTCAAATCAACTAGTTTTAAACGACACAAAGACCGAGTCCATAATATTTGAAGCAAAAACTATTAGCACTAATGTAAAAAACAAAATAAAATTCCTAGGGGTTACTCTAGACACCAACCTTTTATATACCGATCATGTAAACAATATATGTAACAAACTAAACAAAGCAATAGCAATAAGACGAATTAAAAATACAATAAACGAAGCAGCCGCACTTACAACTTACCACTCTCTTTTTGATTCAATATTGCATTATGGAATCCTAGTATGGAGTTTTGCGGCAAGCACTCACCTTGAAAAAGTTTTTAGAGTGCAAAAATCTGCTATAAGATGCATTGCAAACTTAAAACAGGATGACTCCAGTCGACCTTATTTTAAGTCACTAAAAATAATGACTCTATATGGTTTGATTATTTTCCAAAAACTCATATATGTCAGAAAGAATGTTGCTAGGTATTGTACATTATCGCATATTCATACACATGGTACCAGGAGTCGAAACAATCTGCTCTTGCCCGTAACTAGATTGGCCAGATCAAACATGGAAGAGATTAAATTATTTAATGCTTTGCCTCGAGAGATGAGATTGCAACAGCTAGGTCGATTTAAAAGTAGCTTAAAAAAAATTATAATCAATGCCGCTATCTATAATTTTAGTGAATTTTATACACTGACTAGGAATAGAGAGAATTTTAAGCACTACATTTAACTATAGATATAGACCAAACCCTTTAAATTGTGTGATATGTATGGAGTTTCTATTTGTTTGTTTCGATCCTTAACATTTAGACGTACAGTATTTTGTGATCTACACTTTTAGTTTTTAAATCTTTTGACGTGTCTGTTAATACTATGTATTTTTTTATGATCAATAAATTATTATTATTATTATTATTATTAGTGGAAGTTGAAAAGAGTGTCATAGAAGAAATAGAGGAAAAATAGAAGTTAAGGTGGTATGGACATGTTCAGAGGATAAACAAGGGAAGACTGCCAAGGAATGGACACCACATGGAAGAACTGGAGTCAGAGAAATCTATGAGTGAGAGACAGTTGAATAAAGGGGACTGAAATGATAGAAGGTCATGGAGATTGGGAATCGCAAGGGGTAAAACGCTATATCACGAAAAAAAAAACTTAGTGTTTTGTGAGGATGCTAAATTTGACCGTTTAAAAAGTCAACTAGAATGTTTTAAAAGGCACCCTCTATATAGGAGTATAAGCACATCATTAAATAGCATTTCCGTTTAGAAAAATATGTAATACTTGATATTTATTTCCAGTCGTTCCGGTATACAGAGCAATGAAGTTATTGAACTGAATTTTAATTTTTAAATTACTCATTCAATTTACTTCTTTCCTATTTGGGCTATCAAAAAAACTTGGTTTCTTGTGAGGAAGCTAATTATTATAACAAATTTGTTACTTCAAGTGTGACAGATTCCAAAGCAAACTAAGAGTTTTTAAAATAGCCTTTTCTATATATAAGGACCCTATTTAAATAACATTTTTCAGTTCGGTTGCATAAATATATAACTCTTGATGCATATATCGAAGTAATTGAACGGAATTTTAACCATTAAAAGGTTAATTGGATTTACTACCTTTCTATTTGGAATAACCAAAAATTCGTTCACTAGTAAACTTAGTTTTTTTGTGAGGAAGCCAAATAAAATAAGGAAAAATTTGTCATTTCAAGTATGACAGATTCCAAAGGTAACTAAGATTTTTTTAAATGACACCCTTTAGGTATGACCATACCATTCAATAGCATTTTTCAGGTTGTTTGCAAAAATATATAACAATTTATATTTCTTTTTAGTCGTTACCGATATACAGGGCATGCAAGTTATTGAACGGAATTATAACCACCAAGGGACTTGATTTACTGCCTTCCTATTTAGTGCAACAAAAAATTCGTTTACTAGCAAACTTAATTTTTTGTGAGGGAACCACTTTTCAAATAATATATGGAGGATGCCATTTTAAAAAGTGTAGTGGACTTTTAAGTCTGTCAAATTTGACAAGTCAAAAATTTTTTGTTATCATATTTGACTTCCTCAGAAAAAACCAAGTTTAGCATTGAAATAAATTTTTTGATATGCTCCGTAGGAAAATAGTAAACTGAGCCAGCCACTTAAAAGTTAAAATTCGGCTCAATAATTTGAATCCCCTGTATATTGATAACGACTGAAAACAAATATAAAGAGTTGTATATTCTTGTAAACGGACTGAAAAATGCTATTTAATGGTGTACTCATATGTAGAGGGTACCATTTCAAAAATTCTATTTCGAGAAGTGACAAATCTTTTGTTATAATATTTTGTTTCCCCACAAAAAACTAAGTTTGGTAGTGAAAGAAATTTTTCGATATACCAGTACCGAGTAAATCAAGTGAGACACTCAAAAGTTAAAATTCGGTTCAACAAGTTGAATGAATCGGTAACAACTGAAAATAAATATCAAGTATAATATATTTTGTAAACGAGCTGAAAAATGTTATTTAACGGTGTACTAGGTAAAGGGTGCTATTTTAAAAAAATTCTAGCTGGCTTTGTAAACTGTTAAATTTGACAAGTGAAAAATTTTGTGGTATCATATTTGGCTTTCTCACAAACAACTAAGTTCATTGGTAAAAAAATTTTTTTGATACCCCAAATAGAAAAATAGATTGAATGCGGTGTACATCAGTAACGACTGAAAATAACTATCAAGAGTTATGTATTTTTGGAAACGGACTAAAACATGCTATTTAGTGTTCTGCTCATATGTTCCGGGTACCATTTAAAAAAATCCTAGTTGGCTTTGTAATCTGCCCAATTTGATAAGTGTCAAATTCTTTGTTATATTTGGCTTCCCTATAATAAATTAAGTTCAGGTTAGTGCTGGAAAAATTTTCTTGGTGTATAGACTTAAAAAAAATATCCCTGCACAATGTAACTGAGAAGTCAATTAATTTTTTCAACTTTAGTTCTTTGTTGCATGCTTATTAAGGTAGTACCTAAAAAAATAAAAACAGAAATTAGTAATAATCTTTTTTCTCAGTTTTTGTCTGTATCTTAATACTGGTCGATGTCTATCAAGAACCATGATTCTCTAACCCAGACCGTGAGAGCTTCGGTTCCGTATAATGCATTTTATTTATGATGTATTTTGTTTCTGTCAAAGATATATTTATTCTGTCCATACCAAAAATTATTAGTAATAATTTATATATATATGATGTAATACTTGGGCACCCTTTCCTTATTATTTTTATAAAATTTCTGTCCCCACACCCTATCTCGAAACGAACTGACCAAAAAATTTTGAAAAAATTCTGGAATATTCTTTATAAGCTGTAGATTGAGTGAATATAATCGAGAGTGCACGTTTGATAATATATCTGGTATATGGGGGTGAATTTGGAAGTGAATTTTTTTTTTTACCAGGGTGTCAAATGAAAGTTTGTGAAAACACGAGTTCAAACATATATGCACACACCTTTCTTTGCATTATTTTAAAAACCTTCTGTCCCACCACCTGACTCGAAAAGTACTGATTAAAAAATTTTGAAAAAATTCTGGAATATTCATAAAGTGTAGCTAAGATGCTATAACTATTATAGATTATTGACTAAGAAAAAAAAAGTCAAAATACATATTGGATCTTAAGATATATACCAGGAACTTTTTGTATTTGTTTTAAAAGCAATCACCGTACGGAACAGTCATTGCGCAAGTCCGACTTGTACTTGGCCGGTTTTTTTTCTAAGGAGTTGGCAATTTTTTCCACCGACCGAGAATGGCAACTGGCGTTGTCCCAAACAATAACAGAGTTTTCCGGAGTTAATTCCAGCATTGGAAAAAAATACTTTTCAAATATATCCGCCGTCATTTCTTTATAATAATCTTTTCTAAATTTCGATTCAAACCAAAGCAGACCTTCTATAAATCCATAAAACCTCCAATGTTGGCATTGATTAGTTTGAGGCCCTTACCGGGTGGAGGCTTTAAACGATAATCCCTCTAAGAATGCTTGACGAGAACCTGTAATGTCACAATATTCTCAGTTTTTTTTTACTATGTATCCTTCATTGAGCCAGATTTTATCGAGGTAAAAAATGTTTTTGCCCTTTCTGCGGTATCTTCTAAGGTCCCGCAAATTATATTATTTCTTCTCTGTTAATCAGAATTGACTGCCGATTTTGCTTTTTCCAACAGAAATTCATTTCCTTTACTGCTTTTTACAGTTTCGTTTTCCCTATGTCATGCTAATTCTCGTCTTTCTTGATAAATTTCAGAACTTTAATTGGTATTTTGTTTTGTGAAATAAAATACGTAAACGTATATTCTTACTATATTTTTCGAGCAGTTACCAACATCGACTTATTTTCTTCCTGGAGACAGTTTAGGCTTGTCAGTTCTGGTTTTCCTTTCCCTAAAAAGTCTGTAAATGGTAGAATCACGTTATATCATCTTGAACCTAAACTTTGTAGAATCATCAGGAGATGTTGATGAACAAGTAAATCATGTACATTTTAAACGATTATCTTTTAAATCAAGAACACCTTTATAGCATTTTGGAATGAACGAAGACATTTTAGTTACTTAGAGCACCGAAAGATGCAGCCAAATGAGAAAAAAGAATTCACAGTGGTATATTTATACATATGTGAATAATTATAATTGGTACAAACCTCGATTTAGAAATCTGACCTGAAGAATTCATTATCGTCCTGTTTTAGGAAACAAACAGTGTGATCTCAATATCTAAATAATTATAATGGTAGAATTTTTATCCCTGATTTTATCGAAATCTGTTCCGCTACTAATACGCCAATGGTTTGTGAGAATATAACTCTACAAGTTGTTGCTAGTTTTATCTTGGCTACCAAGGTCACCTACGAATAACTGCAGGTGATGTTTAAGCATCCTACGGCCGTTAGATAAATTTTTGGTTGTTTGCTTTCATCAACATGATCGTGGTACAGTCAGAAAGTTTCTGCCAAAGTATATAAGAACAATAACTCCAACGATTCATCACCCTCGTTTTGTTATATTTCAGTTAAAACATTGCTGCGATTTTCTTTGAGAAGCAACTTTATTTATAAATAACCTAAGAACTACCACATTAGACGAGGGCTCAGCCTGAAGCTTAAATAAGCCAGAATAAAAGACCATCAATTAATATCTCTAACTTATACCTTACAAATTGTATAACTACTAACCGCGCTAACTGTTAGCTAAGAAAACTCATTGTAATTAATTATAGAAAATTATTACTTTATTTATTTTTCTGTTATAATATTGCTACAAGGGTTCTTAACAACTAACTCCTCCTAACCTCTTCTTTAATTTGACTGTGCCGATAAATTTATTGGTTGACAGTTTCAGCAAATGTCACTAAGTTTATATAAGAATGAACTTTGAACTTCGATCAAAATGTCTTTCTATCCTCAACTAATCTTTGCTTCTTATTTTCCAATTTTCTTACAATGTGCGCAATTCTATATTACTTGATCCAGACTTTGCTTCTTGTCTCATAAATTCCTTAAGCTACGTGTTAGCAGTTATTTCTGGCTTAAAGATGGTTCTAATTAAAACTCAATTCATCATAGCCGAATCAATTACTAGGGTTTTAGAAAGCATCTCGAAGTTTCCAGAAATTTCAAGCTTCAATAGATGTTTAACTTCTTTATTTCTTATTCTGTCAAAAAGAGTGCGATAAATTCTTGTAAATTTTCATCAATTCTCTGTTTTTTAGCTGAAACTAGATAAACTCTTGCTTTTATAAATCACCAAAACGCCTTTTCTTCTACAGCTTCTATGTCTTCGTAGGTGTAGAGATTTTTTCTGAAATTTTTTGTAGAATGGGTAAAACATGTTCGCCCATAGCTACAAATAATGTTGTCGTGTCTCTCGTGTCTTTAAATAATGACTAACCGTTTACACGGAATACTGTTTTAAACTAATTCTTGCACCTATTCTGTAACATTCCTCCATTAGAAAGGGGAACCTACAACTTGACAGTTCATCCATTTGCTGTTAAGGATTCAGATTAGTTATTTCAAGACATTTATGCCACCGACTTGTTCGCTTCTTTCGCTTATTCTGTATTTTCCATGTTTGTGATTGCATGCTCTAATATTGTGAGTCTTTCTTAGGTGTTATTATCACTAACTGATCACGTCGCCAGGTAACCTGTGTAGGTTAGAGCTACAGAATTTTTAACGTCGGGTTTTCATTTTTGCAATAATAAGATTAAATAAAATAAAATAAAGCCTCCCTT